>JALGQZ010000020.1:2022500-2337500 GCA_023105745.1 Austropuccinia psidii
CATAAGTAATACCCTTCAGAAAGCTAAAGATTTGGCCAATAGTAAGTTTTTGACGTAAAAATACTATTTTAAGCCTTTTTAACCATAATTATGCCTTCAACCAGGTCAGGAGCCAGCTACAACCCCTCAAGCAGCTCCCAAAAAGGTAATAGACGTGATTATGGCAGAGGCCAACCAGGTACAGAAGGAAAAGGGTCAGTTGATGACTTCCAAACAACTAAAATGGGTCATTCTGAAGCTGATAATACCATTTTACCTTCAAAAAGAGCTGACACCGCCACAACAAGCCTCTGTGGACATATACAAAGCCAGCCACAGTGCATACAACAATGCACTCCAATTCAAGGAGTACCAGATCCTTGCAGACCTGTGGAAGAATTGCATGAATTCTTACCTGACAGTAAGAAAATTCTTGGGTCATCCCAACACTTGCAAATTGCTCAATGGATGGCATCCATTGATGGAGAAGAAAAACATGATGCTTTTGACACTAGAATGGAGGAAAAACAACCCTCCACCAGCCAAACCAGTGCCAAAAACAGCCCCAGTGGCCAGCAGCAGCAATTCCAACGTGAAAAAGCAGCCACAAACTCCAAACAAGGGCAAAGGGAAGGCACCAGCCCCAAAACCTTACAGCCAGGGCTACAGAATCCCAAAGATTCAGCAGGATGCCATGGAAAATGTATTTCAGATGGCCAGAACCATGATGGAATTACAGAAGAAGGAGGAAGCCAGATTAAGGTTCCAGAAATGATTTCTGACATATTTGATTCCATCCCAGAGTTGTATAATGCTATAAATGACGTGAAAAAACATCTTTCTGATAAAAATGACACCATTTGTAACAACATTAAAACAAACAACCTGAGTCTGTGCCAAATTAATGAAACACTTATGTGTTTTGAAAAAGTTTTAAGAACAATTAAAAATTCTAATAATGACAATTCTTCTAACATTAAAATAAATGAACAATCTGCCATTATTAAAGAATTAACAGATAAATATTCTAAATTCAATATTGATGACATGATTGAAGCAAGAATTAAACAAGCCATAAATATTATCAAGACAGATAACAAGAAAGTCCTTGATGACATTTCAAATTCATTTACTGAAGTAAAGACATATACCATTGCCTTGAAAAAGTGTTTTGATGCTTCACAAGAAGAAGTATCAAAATTATCAATGAAATTGAATCAAGTCACTGCTGATAATACAAGACAGACAGAGTTATGGCAAGAACTTACACATAAAGAAGACATGTATAAAATTGAAGTAATAAATTTAATGCAAAGCTTCCAACATGAATACAGAAATTCCCAAAGGTGTAGCAACAGTAAAATGAATGACATTGAACAATTACTGAACACCTTACCAAGAATGTCTACACCTCTAAATCAAAATGAGGGCACAAGAATTCCAAATCCACAAGTATTGGATCCTGATAATTCACAATTAAAAAATGAATTATCCACTTCTTTTCATAACTTAGAACCATCAATGGGCCAAGCACTCTTGAAAGAAGTTCCAAAACTTAAAGAATGGCCTCACTTCAGTGGTGAAGGAGAGTATGACCATATGGAATTCATTAGAGGTATTGACATGATCAAAGAGGATTTTGAATTACCAGACAGATTGGTAACAGCCAGGTTTAACACCTTGTTTACCAGATCAGCTCACAGATGGTACATCAAAATAAGACAAGCACATGGACACCAGAGTTGGACTTGGTGGAAAACCCAAATCATCAACAAATGGGCAAATGATGCTTGGAGGTTTAAAGTTGAAACAGCCTTTGAATCTGCCAAATTTAATGCTGATAAAGACAAAGCTTTACCATGGTTTTGCCAACAAAAGGACAGATTAACAGCATTATATCCTGACATGTCAGAATTTATGATCCATAGGAAAATTCTGAGACAATGTGGAGGTGACTTAGAGCATGCTATCAAAAGCAGGACTACTGAACAATCTTCAGCAGAGGATATTATCAATATATTAGAAGAAGTAACCACCAGAACAAAAATTGGTTCTAGTAGGGTGAATCTTGAAACAAGGTTTAATACACCTTGGAAAGATTCTGTGGACAAAAACCCCAAAGAAAATTCTAATAATGTTGGGTATAAATTTGCAGATACAGTCAAAAAGTGCCATACTTGCCAAAGCACCACCCATTTAGCTAATGCATGTCCAAAAAAGGGGAAAATCAATGAAATTAATATTGGAAAGAGAGCTGATGTTGAAAAAGATGACATAATTGAAGACAATTCAGATGATAAGTCATCTATATTTTCTGAATCTTCAAAAGATATAGAAAATATCAATGCCACTTTTGACATCATGGAATCTTATTCCCACTTGCCACAATTGAGCAATAGTCAAATTGATTTATCAAAAGCTCAAGGGGCACAACTTATGAAAACCAAATCCCAATAGAAGGAATAAGTGTTACAGACTTGAACACCACCTCCTTTGAAGAGGTCAGAAGTAGTTACATTCAAGATAACAATTGTAACATCTTATACCAATTAGTGAACAAAGACTGTAAAGACAGCTCTCTAATACATGCCTTGGATGAAGTATTGAAAGGATCATATGATAAAGGAAGTTTTCACCTACTTGATGGTATAAAACTCAACAGTACAAGTAACCCAATGAAAGCATTAGGAATCTTTGAGACCAATGTCATTTTCCCACACATAAATGAGAATTTGAGAATCACAGTTGAATTGGTTGTTATGGAAAATTGCTCTAGTACCCATTTTTATTGGGAAATGACTATTTAATCATGTATGGGATAGATTTACATAATAACAAAGACAGATACTCTCCTATTGAGACATCTGGTGCTAAGAAAATTACCAAAGTTCTTAAAGAAAGGAAATTAAGAACCAAAAAAGTAAGGGAATACCTTGTTAAGTACAGTGTCCCAACTTGTGAAGATGACTGGCTAGAAGAAAAAGATATACCAGAAGCTACCAAACTCCTCAGAAGATTCAGACACACTAGAAACACCAATATTACAAAGTAATATTCTTTTTTAGCGGGAGGGAATGTGAGCCTTAGAGGTAATTTCATATACCCAAAAGACCACAAATATAAAATAACATATTAATATAAATAAAATAAATTTATTTATATTATTAAAATAAAAATAAAAAATATAAATATAAAATTATATTAAAAATAAAGAATTAATTATAATTTAAAAATAAAATTACTTTAAATTTTGTAAATATAAAATTACATTTATACTTGAAAAATTTAAGTAAAAATGAAATTTTAACAAAATTGTGAAAAAATAAATAAATTTGGAAAAAAGTTAAATAAAATTTATTATAACTTTTTATCCAATAAATAAACATATAAATTTTATTTCACCATTGGATTCCTCATAAAAAATCAGGTGGGGTCACCTCTGAGTGAAATTTTTGTAACTCAACTCTAAATAAGCTTAAATTAAGTTTTTAGTATTTTCAATACAAAAGTTGAAAATCCTCAAAACCTTAATTTAATTCACACCACATGTGGTGTTAACCATCAATTTTTGTGTTAAAATTGAGGTGTTGTGTTTAGTTTAGAAGTTATGAGGAATTAAAGTATTTTCAATTGAATTCAATTGAAATGTCAAAATGTGCGCGTGTATTACATAAGTGAACTTTGATTTACATATGAGGTGTCAATTATTACTGTATTGTACTGTACAATTGAATTGAATTACATGTGTAAATTATAAGTATAATACATGATGAGGAATTAAAGGAAAAATAAATTGGAAAGATTAAATTTGGGGGGGAAAAGGAACTCCAGCTCTAAGGGGGAGCTAGACCCCCAAAATCCTTGCTGACAGGCGTGGGATGTCAAAATTCACGCAAAAGTTCATCACTTTTGGCCTGGAATTGAGTCACAGGGTCTGTGGACTCAATTGATGATGAGGTTTTGATACCAACTGGGGTAGTTTTAGCTGTTGCCAAGAGGGTAAAACTACCCTTAAGATAAAACCATCAGAGTAAAAACAGTTTTAACTGGTTTCTACGACTCTGACACACATTCTGACGTGTTTTGAAGGCTCTAGGCCTGGTATTGCTATAGTAATGGCTGATTTAAGGGTCTAAAATGGCTAAAAATGGCTAAAAATGGCTTAAACCAGCCCTTTTTGGTCTAAATCAGGGTTCAATGATGCCATAATTGGCTTTTCTGTTGTCAGACTGTTTTTCACGACTGACAAGAGTAAATTTTACTTTTGGAGTAAGAGAATTGATGGCTATAAAAGAATGTCTTCTTTGCCCCACTTTTCTCTTCATGTTAGAATCTTTTCCTTTTATTAATTAGTTTAAAACTGTTAAACCAATCAATAAAAGATTCCAAACACCTTTTTTAAATCATTTTGAACCTTTTAACCACGTGAAAAAATCATTATAATCATTGTTTGTAACTCTTATAATCATTTTTACCCCTGAACCACCCCATAAGTGAATTACAGCATCTTTCATCACTGTTAACTTTGTCACTTTGTTTCCAAATTCACTCTGGTCACTTTTGAGCGTGTTTTCTCTTTAATATTCTTTTTAAAGACTTTGTTCTTTAATTAATTGCTTGCAGTCCTTTGCTCAATTAATTCCAATTGAAATTGCTCTTGAAGAAATTTCTTTTGTAGCCTTAAAATATCTCTTGTAGAGTATTTTTTGGATAAATCTTTATTGTTGGTAAAACAATAAATTTTTATATTATTGTTTTATACTAATAAAGTTATAAACAATAAAATTGGCGTGTTTTCTCTTAAAAATAATATTTCATACTATTTTTAACTGAATTTTACCTTATACAAATTTTGAGGACAGGAAAAGTACTTGATTTTTAATCAAAGTTTCATATCCACACCTTACATCAAGAAAGTTGAAAATATTGCAGAAATTGAAGGTGCAAGTGGAAGAGACATTGCAAGACAAATAGCATTTTGGACAAAAGATGAAGAAATCAGTTATCATATTGAAGGAATGCCAGGATATGAAACAGCTGATTGGGATCAATTGAAAGTGGATATGAAAAGAAGATGGGGAACAGTCTCACCTGAAAGAAGATACAGATTATCCTCAATCACTGATTTATTCACAAGAACTCAACAAGAAGGTGGAATAAGAAACATGACACAGTACAGAAAATTCATTGGGGAATATGAAGCAATCATCACTTACCTCAAAAGATACCAATATATCCAAGGTGATATCAATCATAACCAGGAAATATTGGCCAGCCTTTCCACTAGTGTTCACAAATCAATTTACAAAGAAATGATTAAGGACAGAGCTATGGTTCAAGCCTTGGATGGAGGCTACATCATTCCAAGATTGGATATTTTGAAATTATACATTGAACAAGACTTGGAGGCCAAGGTACTTATTCAACAAAAGGAATTTTCTAAACCAAAACCTCCAGAAAAGAAAACAAGATTTGAGGATGAAAGCTGGGATGAAATTTTAAAACAAGTAAAAGAACTCACCCAAAAGATCAAAAATCCTCCACAACCAGAACCTCAACCAAGAAATGAGGGAAAAGAACCAGTTAAAGAAGCTTTAAATCAACTTAAAAGCCTTTCAGAAGCAGTGAATTCACCAAGAAGGAACTGGAACAACAATCAAGAGCAAAGATTCCCTCAAAATAATCAGCCATACAGGCAAAGGAATCCTTTACCACCATTTTCATCCAGTTATCAACCATACATACCAGCTCAAATGGCCCCAAGAGCACCAATGAAGTGTGCTTACTGTAAGGAAGAAGGCCATACAGTAACTAGATGCACTCACCTTGCTGAGGATCTGGACAGAAGAATTGTCAGAACCCAAGGAGCATCTTACCTCTTCCCCAATTATCAGAGAGTACCTATGGAAGGAAATGAAAGTGCCAAAAACATAGTCAGGGCTTTTGCAAAAGAACAATCAGAGCTCAACAAGAAATTTATGGGAAAACCTATTGTCAAAGAAAAACCAGAAGAAGAGGTTAAGCCCACTGAAAAGAAATCAGATGATAAAGCAACCTCAATTGCTCATGTTGAAGATTGGTCACACTGGAAAACACCTACCATTTCCTCAGCCAATGACCCTTTTGAATCACATATTGGACTAAGAAAGACAAAGCAAAGAATGGAAAGACAATCCCAAAATCAAGAGCCAAAGAAGAAAGCAGCTATTCCAGGAACTTACATTGAAGAAGAAAAAGAGGAAGAAAGAGTTATAATTCCCACCAAATTCCAAAATTCAAATATTCCAAAACCAGACCAACCTGAGGAGGAAATTGAGAATATTGCCAATAAGGATGAAGAAGAAGAAATTCCCAAAGAAGAAAAGAAGCTCAGAAAACCTCAAAAAAAACAAGTTGAAACAACATTGGAAATTGATAAAATTATCAAGAAAATTATGCAACAAAAGATCAACCTCACCATTGAAGAAATCTTGAGGATGTCACCCAATTTTGTCCATAAATTACAAGAATTATCAGAAAAAGACAAGGAAAAGATCAAATCACTCAACTCAATGGATCTTCAAGAAAGACTATTAACCTTTGGATTCAAAGAAATACCAAAGCCCAAGATTCATTATGCTTGTCCTTTGGGATTCATGGAAATCTTCATTGGAAAGGAAGAATATCCTATCAGAGCATTAGTGGACACTGGGGCAGAACTCAACATTATACCAGAAGAAATAGCAATCAAAGCTTCACTCACAACAAGAAATCTTAACATGAACCTTAGGGGAATTGGAGGCCATACCACTTCATTGGTTGCACTTTCAGAATTTACCCCAAGCATTTTGGCTTCAGGTGAAGAAACTCTAATTCACTTCTTCATTGCCAAAGGATCTGTCCATACAGTACTTGGAAGACCTTTCTTGGCAGACAACAATATCAGACTAGAATTCTCCCATAAACAAGGTGAAATACTAAGCTATCAAGAACCTGATGGAAGAAGATTATGCATGCCAATATGCAAACCTCAAGCACTTGGATGGCAAACTGGACCACCTAGAGGAATGGATTTATGTAATATGGCAAAATTAGTCAGAAATAACCCAGGAAAGAAGGATAAAAATTCAAAAATAGACAATACCATAATCAATTTGAACCAGAAGACCCAAGAGTTATCCATATCTCCAAAAAGTGATGAATTTGGTCTAGATTTACAAAATAACCAATGGCCAAACAACCTGAAAAGACAAATTGAAGACTCAAACTCTGAGGATGAATTACCCAATATAAGTTACAAGCCAATTAACAAGAAGGAAGAAACATTCCAGATTTTAGTAGATGGAAATGAGAAAATAAATGGAAACCCTTTCAAAACTCAACCCAAAAGGAAGAAAGTCAGATTTAGTGAACATCATGAGCTTTCAGATGAAGAAATTATAAATGAAATTGAAAAGGACCTCAAAATTATGGAAGAAAGAGACAAAAACTTAAAAGACACATACCATATCAACTTCCTGGACAGACCATTGAACAAACAAGAAGAACCTTATGAATGGCAACTGGAAAACCCTGAATTCATCCAACAACCTCCCAATGAAGATGATGAAACAGAATCCATCTTAGAAAATGAATACAACTACATTTACCTGCCATACATTACCTTTGAAGACCTTTATGGAGATGAAGCTCAAGAAATTTTATGTAAAGATAAATATTTAAGTCAACTTCCAGGAGCAAACTTGAACAAGATCCAATTCCTAGAACTACTAACTGAAGAGAGAATTAAAGGTAACCTTGAAAATCAATTCTGGGATGAAATATTTGAAATGGCCACACTACCAAGAAGAGGACTTTACTTCAATCAAATTTGGGCCCAGTGGTACCTTGGATTAAATGGATCAACATATCAAACTGGAAGACTGAAATGGGTTGGAGATGGATATATATTCATTAATGAAGACCTATGGTGGTCAGAATTTCCATCAGAACCAGAAATTGTGGAAAGAAATAACTTTGTGGAAGCCCTCAAAGACCTTATTTTGGCCAGATTGCTCAACAGACACTCCCCTTTCCCACTTGGGGGAGCTCAACTTTAAATAAAATCAACAAAAATCAAGATTTTTTTTCTCTAAAAATGTATCAGTATTATTCATCAATGTATCATTAGTTTCTTTTTTCATTTTTTTCTCTGAATGGCAGTGACTTCCTGCCTTAACAAAGAAGAAATTCATCAACAAATTATCCTTTAAAAATTAAAAATAAAAAATATAAAAAAAAACCTTACATTAAAAAAATATAAAACAATCACCTCCACCATGGCCAATTCACCATTTTTTTTGGATTTTATGGGGAAGAATTAATAAAAGAAGATCCAATTATCAATGAAGAACTTCATTGGTCACCAGAAGATGAAGATTTCAATAAAGAAAACCTTTGGCACTTTAAGAATACTTCATCAATATCAAGAAACCAAGAAATTGAAGAAATCAAGGAATTGCTGAAAAGCTTGGAGGTTTCTGACAAAACCAATGATCAAATTACTCAAGAATTAATGGACCAATTAAATTTCAAACCATCAAGGCCCATCTTGAAGACACATAAAAGCTCTAATAATCAAAAATCAAATGAAATAGTCAGATTTAAAACTCATAAATCATAAGGCAGTGACCTCCTGCCTTATCAAAGAGGAAAATAAATTTTTATCAAAAACAAATACTCAAATTCACTCACCCAAAATCAAAAAAGCACTAGGCAGTGACCTCCTGCCTTATCAAAGAGGAATACCCAAGTTCTTACCCAAAATTACCATCCAAATCCCATTAAATTTACCCTCAAGCTATTTTGATAAATAAATCTGATCAAATTCTAAAATATTATTACCTTTTGATACTTTCAAACCCACCAAATCCTACAAAATGCAATCATGGCCATCAACTGAAGAAAATCCCTGGTCATTGGACACAGACATTGGCTGGATAGAAGAAAAAGAAGTCTGGGCCAATTACATCAATCCACAAGAGTTAATTGAAAATCCTGACTGGTTCTTGAAAATGAAACCAGAACCCTGTCCTGATATTTCCACCATAGTACTTCCATACATTGAGTTTGAGGACATCTTTAAAAAGGAAAAATCACCATCAGAAACTGTCATTCCTCATCCATGGAGAGAATTACCTGGATTCAACCTTAAAAAGTATGAATTCTTAGAGTTACTGACCTGGGATGGAATTGATGGCAACCTTGGAAACAATTACTGGAATGAAATATTTGAAATGGATGAAAACTTCAGAAAATCACTATTTTGGAGAACCTGGGAATGCCAAGACTGGTTCAACCTCCAGGATTTTCAAATTAAAAATGGGACAATCAGCAAGATCTCAAGAAGTTATATTATTCATAATTACACTTGGGATTACCACTGGGAAGAAAGACTTATACCAGCAATCCTCACACTTAAAAGTGGTGTAACTAAGTTTGATTCAGAAGATTGGAAAGTCTTCTGTCAAGACTACCTTTTTGAAATTCTCAAAACTGAAAAAAGGAGGGGAGGGATTTTTATCAAGAATGAATTAGTGAAGAAAATGCTTGTTCAAAGAAATTAATCAAAATTAAATCTTACCTGCTAAGTCCCAATTATCTGATTTTTTTTTCTATTTTATTATTATCATTTATTGCTTTTATTTGTTTATCTTTATCATTATTTAAATTTTCTTTCATTTCATTTAAAAAATAAAAAAAAATAAAAATAAATAAATAAATAAATATGTATAAAAAAAATAATATAAAATGATAATAAATAAATCAAAAAAGGGGGGGAGTGATATGACATCAGGATATCTTTTTTTATGGATTTTTTCCTTCCAACAATTTATCTAACTCCTAATCCTATTTATTAAAGGAGAATATATTTATTTAAAAAGAAAACAGACTTAGCCTCTAGTCAAATCATACATATTGATACCTAACTATCTCGCTTAACATTAGCTTCTGATGGTTCATTTTTTTTACACAGGACAGAAGATGGTTAGAAATATACATCAACTTCACTCAACAGATAATCATCTAGATATGCTTAAAAGATAGCGTGTAATTCAATAGAAATATTGCAAAGAGTCTATTACAGTCTCCGACTTCAGACTTTGTATTAGTCTAGCTTATCTGATCTTTTATCTTCGTTGCTACTATTTCCTTTTACTGAAATAATATAATCAGCTTCATCAGTCAACTATTGACTCAATTGAGTTTTTTTTTTTTTTTTTTTTTTTTTTTTTTTTTTTTTTTTTGGGGGCGTTTGAATTTATTTTTTATTATTTATATATAAAGATTTATTGCTTATTTTGGCTTTAGCTTGCTTAGAGTTCCTTAGAAGCTTAATTTTTTTCTTCTTTCTCAATCTATTTTGGAAAACTTTTCTTTTTTTTTTTTTTTTTTTTTTTTTTGACAAGAACAACTTTACTTCTTAATATATATATATTATTATTTATTTTCTGAAGAATGACTATCTATTGCATCAAGATGGGGAGTACGAGTAGGAAGCTAACAATAGATAAACCCTACTGCAGGGAGTAATAACCATTTGGGATAGGGAACATACAGTTACATTAAAAAATCCTAACAATTAATAAATAAGATATAATATATATAATTAAATATTAGTCATACATATATTTTTATCAATATAAGTCATGAAGGATGGACTAACCTATCATCAGGGAGCAGTGATGGCTCGACCAGATGAGTCACGCGGGCGTAGATTATAAGGATGAAGGTGTCTTTTATAGCCACGATTGGCTTTTACGGAACCGGTACTGGGAGTTTCTTCACCCAGAAAATAGCTTAGGGGATCAGGAACGAACAATTGAGGGTCGTATTCGCCCTCAATAAAGGCATAGAAAGCCACCGCAGCCTCGGGGATGTTCTCTAAAGATGATGATGGGGAAGAGGCCTTTGAAAGAGTTTCCAGAGCTGGCGGAGAAGGTGGGTTAGACTGAGGATTGTTAACCCAATCCCAGAAGCCTGTCCTGCTTGAAGAACGTGAGGGAAACCCAAATAGCAATTCTTCAAGCTCGGCGGTACTAAAGGCATTAACAAAGTCGGAGTAACCTGAGCCATAGGATCGACCTTGGTGATTCATTATGATAGAATCTAGTTAAAAAAAACACAATAAAAACAAAAGGTATCAATAAAGACAAAGTCAATAGCCAAAACACATCAAACAAAATTTCCCTAATTAAAAAAAAAATAATAAAATAAAATAAAATAATAATAAAAAAACGTATACATTACCAGATGAAGATGAGCTAAGGCAAGTAAGTAAAACAAACAACTCGATGATAATAAAGTAGAGATGAGACTGGCAAAACAAAGCATGGAGGGGCCACTATTTATATTAAATTGGCCATATTACCACTAAAAGTCAGAGCCCCACTAGACTTCGCCAATCAATAGTCATTGGTAATCTTCAATACGGTTATGGAGGAAAACGGTTCTAACAGAAAACTAAGGCTAACTTACAAGCAATGCAAAACAAAGGAGCCGATATAGAAGAGATCTGCTGGCCAGCTCAGCATGAGGAACCATCTTCTATAAGGATGCGAGAGGCGTCAATGGTTAAGCTAATGATGAAGAAAACGAGGAGATACTACTTCTAGATCGTTATGGAAAAACAAGAATTCCTGCACGGAAGAAAATGAAGAGAGAGAATGATTAGATAAATTAGAACATAAGGATCAAATGAAATACCTGGTGAAGATAAGTTGAACCCGGAGTCTCCTCCTAGCCTAACTTATTGGGCCGCCAATATGCTACAAGGATGAAAGGTCCCTCGGCTTTGGTTTCTGGAAATAGCAAGGGGTTTTAAACTACGAATAAATTGCCCATAGATGAAAATGGTCAGCACTAAACGTAGGCAACGACTTGCCGCCAACGTCCTGCAAAAGAAAAAGCCCTGGAGGAAACCAACAGTAACCTGCAAGCCATTAAACAGATCACCTTACTTAAGATCGCAGAAAAGACTTGGAAGCACTGTCTACACCAGAAAACTACACAAAAGGCAGTAAGATTCCGGCCTTGTTGAGGACGTTACAGCTAAAGTAGTCTATTAAGCGAAATGGTGTTCTTGACAGCATAAAGGACAAGTAGCCAAAAAAAAAAAAAAAAAAAAAAAAATATGACATTTCAACGGTATAAAGAAAAGACTTACAACAACAGCTGCATATTGTATCAAATAAGAAGTTACTTACTAACACCTCACTAGCACAACAGAAATAATGTGCTTGATGTCGATAGCGGATTTAGCTCGGGGAAAAGATCTGATGCCTATTGTTACCAAGCGATCGGGTTAGGATCACAGTTTACAACCTCTTGAAGGAGCCATCCGAAGCAACTATAAGCCCTAGAAGGAGCAAATGGGATAGACCTATTGAGGTATCAAAAAAAAAAAAAATTTTTTTCAGCCCGACTTGATTTCAAGGAATGGAAAGGCAGTTTAGCGGCGTAGCATGGTGTACTAATTCTTTTTTTTAAGAAACCTTGGATCCGAAGCTGTTTTTTAGGTTTTGAAGGACTAACTATCAAAGTACAGACCACGCGAAGTGTTTAAAAGTAGAATAAAAGGGCTATAAAAAAATTAGGGAGAAGAAAAAAAAAATAAAATAATAATAACAACAAAAAAAAAAAAATAAATAAATAAATAATAATATATCAAAAAAAAATAAATTATCAAAATTAAATTATCAGGAAATTAATAAAAAAAAAAAATAAAATAAAATAAAATAAAAAATAAAAAAATAAACAAAAGGGCCCTCATCAAGGCTTTAAACTGATGATTTTCATAATTTTAACATTATTTTATCTTTTTATGACTGTTTCAATTTAAAATTCTGATTATTGATTTCTACAGGAAATTCAAAAGGAAAACAAACAAAAAACAGGGGCTATAAATTAAAAATAACATATAATAAAAGCCCTAATAGGACTTATAAAAAAAAAAAAAAAAAAAAAAAAAAAAAAAAAAAAAGAGAGCCCTCAGCATGGCTTTAAACTGCTGGAATTTTTTCATTTTCTTATTAATATTAAATGAAGCTGACCGGTTTCTTTTTTTTGATACTGCTACAGGGCTGTAAAAAGTGTATGCAAAATATGTCCTCAGCAAGACATTAAACTGCTGGACTTTTTGCATTTTCTCCTTAAAAATAAATTAAGCTGACATTTTTCATTTTGATGTGCTATAGGGCTATAAATAAAAGCCCTGGGCAAGGCTTCAAACTGCTCAATTTAATTCTTTATTATTTATTATCATTTACTGATTTTTTATTCTACTGATGAATTATTATTTTACATTTTTTTTATATGAGTTAAAATATGTGTATAAGAACAAAAGGGTAAAAAAACAGAATACACTCTAGGTCTTATTAATCAATTATATATATATATATATATATAACTGAATATGGCTAAAAAAAAAAGAAAAAAAAAAACAACAACAACAACAAAATAAAGAAGCCCTCAGTATGGCTATAAACTGCTTATTTTATTTTATTTTTCATGCTTTTTTTATATTGGATATTAAATCAAACTGACATATTTAATTTTTTGATAGGGTACAGGGCTAAAAAAGCCCTCAGTATGGCTATAAACTGCTTTTTTTATTTTATTTTATTATCACTTTATTATTGGACATTAAATGAAACTGACATATTCAATTTTGATGTGCTACAGGGCTGCAAATAACAATACAAGCCCTGGGTATACAACATTAAAAACACTTTCAGAATTTTTCTAAGCTTAAGAAAATGCTTTTACAATGAAAATAAGTCCTCAATAAGACTATAAACCTTTGAATACACTTTACAACTTGGCTTTGAAGATAAATCAAAACCAAAATTATCAAAAGGAATCAAGTAATTATCAAGAAAAACAATCATATGGTCCTTGGCAAGACCATAAACTACCCCTTCAAATATCAAAAATAAATCACTAAAATTATCAACAAGGACCAAAGCAAAGACAGAATATGGTCCTTGGCAAGACCATAAACTGCCCACCACTAAAATTCTCAACAACGACTCAAAAAAAAAAAATAAAACAAAAATCAACCAAAGGTCCTAGGCAAGACTCTAAACTACCTGAGGTTTTATTTTTACTTTATTACTTTCTAATTTTATGTCATTATAAACAAGTATCAGAAAGATGTACTGACTTGAACCTTTTGAACATATTCTTTTATTTCTTTTTTGAATTTATTTATTTATTTTCACTAAGAATTAGGGGCATATCCCATTCATGATCTCAAGAATATTCTATTTATTCATTATTTTTATTATACTTTTCCTACTATTACAACAAGAGCCATTAAGTTGGCTTAATTTTTCAACTCAATAATAACAATAATTAAAAAAAAAAACTCTACATCAAGTATTATTTTTTTATTTTTTTATTTTTTTTGAAAAAAAAAAAAATGATCAATTTATTTGAAATATTTCTTCAATTACAAGAGAGTGATTGGAGCTTGTTTGAAAATAAGAAGTATTTGTGTCATGAAGGCATTAATTGAACTCTGAAGGAGTTATTTATATTAAAAACTCATAAATTGATGACATAATTTGAGGAATTTACATATTAATAACACCTCAATGTGCTGTTTATTCCAAATGGAATTGAAAAAGCCCCCCAAAAAGCAAACAAGAGTTTTTTTAAATTGTACAAATTTTCAATTTCACTGTTCATATTTTTTTTAACAACTCAAATGCATTTATGGGTAACAGAAAATCTGAACCATAAAGGGGATGGACTTGAAATAAAGTCTGAGTCACAATGATGATTCCAAAAGGAAGAGTTGTGGTATCATAAGGGTCATTATATGATTAAAGGACTCAAATTATGATCATTCAATTATGTCATATTAATTATAAATACTCTCAAGAGCACCAATTTTTGCTGATTGGCACAAATTACCACCTTCAACCAAACAGTTCCATGATCTTAATTGTGATTCAGGTTTCTTTCATTTGAATTGTTCTTTTTACTCAGATATCTCAGTTAATGGTTATTTTATACTTACAGTAAAAAGAATAAAAAAAAAAAAAAAAAAAAAAAAAAAAAAAAAAAAAAAAAAAAATTATTGAATCATAATTAAATTAAAATTATGTATATTTACTGTATCATTATTTATCCTCATCAAAATCACTATAAAAAATAAGGGGTGAGTAAACTTATTTCTTACACTATCCCTTATAGTGAAAGTTTTTGGGGAATGAGAACATAATCTCTTCAAAAATTTGAGAACCAACTCAAGATTTTTAAATGGAGAGGGGGGCCCTCATCCAAACAAATATTATTTAAAAAAAAATATTAATAAATTAATATTAAAATCAATTTTAAATCACCTTATTATTACAATTTTTTATTTTTCATTTCTTTATAACAGGTATAATTCAGGAATACAAAAGAACAAAAGGACATAAATTATTTTGAAGAAATAGCAAGAGAATTGGGAAACAAGTTATCATAGGACAATTATTCAGAATACTGAAAATGAAGAACATTATTTATGAAGAAAAGAAGGAGTTCCTTATGGATTGACCTTTGGGACAGCACAAGGCCTTGGACACGTCTTTGATTCTGGATTGAAACTCATTTGGACTTCAAGAATCACTGATCAATATTTATGGACTGAAGGATGACTCAATGGACTAATTATGGAATCAGGACCCACACAACATCATGGACCAACAAGATGATGTAAAACACTCAACTCAAATTGCCCTTGGGATTTTAAAGAAGCTTGAAGACTCAAGAGGTCCTCAGCATGACACTAAACTGCTTCCCCTGTAGACTTGGGCAGGGAAACTTATAAAAAATAACAGCCAAGAAGCTGGAGGGGATTGTCCTAGTCAGGAGAAGTGCTGAAGGACCATTTTTTGTCCTTAGCATGACAATAAACTGCTCCCTTTGTGTAGCAGGAAAAAGGGGTTTCACAGGTGTTTATCATTATCAAATTGGCCAAAATGAACAAAGTGGAGTCCCAAGCCATCAATTAAAACAATAAAATTCCTCATCAAGAAATAAAACAACCAGAAGAATCTTGCATAAAGTGGGAATCATGAAGATTGAAGAATAAAACAAGAGTCAAGTGGAATCCAAAATCAAGCCCAAAGGAGCTCAAGAATCAAGATAAGCCCTTGGATTAGGCCAGGAGGTCCTTGTATGACTTGAACTGCAGGACTTGTATACCTAATATACAGGGGTTACACACCTAGTTGTAGGTCCTGTATGACCTTAAACTACATTTTTTTATATGGAAGAAAGAAGAAAGAAGAATTGTGAAGACCTCAATATTTCAGGACACTAGCAAATTCTTAGAAATAATTAAAAGCAAGAAGAAATAAAAACAAAATAACTAACTGAAGATGGATCACCAAATTTTAGCAGCCAAATACAAATCAGTCCTGAAGAAGGTGAGACCAGTCAATGAGCCAATGCCTCAAGACCTTAACCCACCTTTGGAAAGACCACCTTTGTCAAGAGATCCTTATGAAACACCTTTATCACCCAACCCACCTATATTTCAAGAAACCTTCAAGGTCACCCATGAAAGACTGCAAGCAGTCAATTTTGGCCCACCAGGATGGTTATCAAATGAAGAAATCAATTTACTCAAAAATGTTATTACCTTAAGGGAAAAAGCAATAGCTTTCTGTGAAGAAGAAAGAGGATTACTCAAACACTCATATGGAAAACCTTACAAGATACCAGTAATACCTCATGAACCTTGGCAGAAGAAACCAATTCCCATTCCCAAATCAATTTTACCTCAGTTTACTGAATTAATCAGAGAAAGAATCAGGACTGGACTCTATGAGCAATCCACCTCAAGCTATACAAGCCCAATCTTTTGTGTGGCCAAATCAAATGGGAAACTCAGAATTGTCCATGACCTTCAAGAACTCAACAAAGTCACCATCAAGGATGCTGGCTTACCACCTCATATTGAAGAATTTGTAGATGCATTTGCAGGAAGAGCATGCTATGGACTAGGAGATATCATGGGAGGATATGATGAAAGAGAATTAGATTTCACTACAAGACCCCTCACAACTTTTGAAACACCCCTTGGAAGGATGCAACTCACAAGACTACCCCAAGGAGCCACCAACTCAGTAGCAGTATACCAAGCCCAAATGACCTGGATACTCCAAGAAGAAATACCAGAAAGTGTAGGAATTTTTAATTGATGATGGAGGAATAAAAGGACCAAGATCACTTTACAATCAAGAAACACTACCAGAAAACCCATCAATAAGAAGGTTTATATGGGAATATGCCATAACCTTAGAAAGAATTTTATTCAGGATTGAAAAAGCAGGACTTACTATCTCAGGATCCAAGTTTGCATGCTGTGTTCCAGCTTTGGACATAGTAGGGCATGTTGTATTATTCAAAGGAAGAACAATCTCAAAACAAAAGATCAACAAGATCCAAAATTGGCCAACATCTCTCAACAAAAAGGAAATAAGAGGATTTCTTGGTCTTTGTGCCTATGTAAGAATGTTTATTGAAAACTTCTCACAAGTTGCATCACCACTCAGAAGACTCACCAGAGAAGATGTTGACTGGGATTGGGATCAAAAATGTGAAGAAGCTTTCCATAAGCTCAGAAGAATAGTTGGAGAAGAAATAACCCTCAAAAAATTGGATTATGACAAAGGAGCAGGAAAAATTAAGCTAGCAGTAGATTCAAGTTACATTGCTGCAGGAGCAGTACTCACTCAAGAAGACAAAGAAGGAAAGGACAGACCAGTATTATATGAATCAATAACTTTTTCAAAATTGGAATCAAAATACTCACAACCCAAATTGGAACTCTGTGGAGTTGCAAGAATTCTCAAGAAACTTCAAACAATACTTTGGGGACAACATTTTGAATTACAGGTTGATTCCAAGGCTTTAATTGAAATGATCAACACCCCTTGCTTACCCAATGCCCCCATGACAAGATGGGTGGCTTTCATTCAACTATTTTCCTTTGATTTGGTACACAAACCAGGGAAAACTTTCACTATGCCAGATGGGCTCTCCAGAAGACCAAAAAGCTCAGATGAAGATGAAGATGCACCAGAATTTGATGAAGAAGAAGATTGGATCAAGCCACACCCTGGATTTGGGGCCAAGAATGTAAATTCACTCAATCTTGCAGGAATACAAGTGCCAACCAAACAAGAAGGATTTTGGAAGAGAATGCAGGAATACTTAAGTACAATGAAAAAACCACAATCAAGTAAAGATGAAGAATTTAGAAGGATAAAAAGAAGGTCACCCAACTTTTTCTTGGAAGATGGCCAGCTTAAAAGAAGAAATAACCCAAACCCTCAACTGCTGATATCAAGTCAAGAAGTTCAAAGCTACATTTTAAAATCACTTCATGAAGACATGGGCCACAGAGGGGAAAATGAAACTTATAGAAGAATTAAAGCAAGATTTTGGTGGGAAGGAATGAAGAAATCAGTCAAGAAATGGGTTCAATCTTGCCTGGCCTGCCAAAAGAGAAGTCAAAGCTTACAAAGGGAACAAGGAAGGCCTACAGCAACATCAACAATCTTTGAAAGGGTAAGCATGGATGCATTACATATTAAATCTGGAAGATGGAAATATATGGTTGTGGCCAGAGATGACTTTTCAGGATGGCCAGAAACAGTTGGACTAGTCAAATTAACAGCAAAAGCAGTTGCAGAATGGTTCACCTCAGAATGGATATGTAGGTATGGCTCACCAAAAGAAGTAACTGTTGATGGGGGGCCAGAGTTTGGAAAAGAATTGCAAGATGCAGTAAAGAAAGCAGGATCAAGGATTAGAGTCACCACACCTTATTACCCAGAGTCTCAAGGAATGGTTGAAAGGGGCCATAAGCAGCTCAAAGATGCATTAGTCAAGATGTGTGGAGAAAATGGAGGAAAATGGAGAAAATATCTACCTTTGGTTAGCTTAGCTGACAGAATCTCCACTAAAAGGACAACTGGTTTCTCACCATATGAACTCCAATTTGGGCAACTACCAGTATTACCAATTGACATTGAAACAAAAACCTTTTTAGCAGTAGAATGGCACAAAATATCCACAACTGAGGAATTATTGGAAGCCAGAGCTAAACAATTAGAAGGAAAAGAAGAAATGAGAAGGAAAGCAGCAGAAAAACTCAGAAGATCAAGGGAGGACTCAATGAAATATTGGGATAGAAGAATGGCACATCAACTAAGATCACCACTCAATCCAGGAGATTTGGTCCTGGTTTACAACAAAGCAATAGAAACTAATTGGGGGCTACTTTTCAAAAACAAATGGAATGGACCCTACAGAGTAATCAGACAAATAAACAATGGACCATATGAACTTGAGGAACTTGATGGAACAGAATTAGCAAGAAGATTTGCAGCATCTCAAGTCAAGAGGTTCTACCCAAGAGGAAAGTTGATAAACACAAAAGAAGACACAGAAGAAGAACAAAGTGAAGAAGATGAATCAATAAATGAGGAAGAGGTATTGGAGGAAACCACAGAATCAGATGAAGAATAGAGAGCTCTCACCTGGAATGCTGGGGACAGCATTAAATGGAGAGGGGGATGTGGTATTCCATACCATTTTTTTCACCAGGCTCAAGCTCATAGTACCCTATAACAGCAGGAAATCCAGCCTACAGGCAGACTTACACTCAAATTTTACACCAAAAGGTCAATTTTACAGCAAGAAGCTGGATTTAACTCATAAAACCATGGCACAGGCACCAAAGGGAAGTGTATGTGTTTAAATAACTTATTCAATTTCACTATGCATATGTAAAAGATCAATTTACATATAGCAAACTAGTTACAACAAATGAGGTACCACCCTTTAAATTACACACCCCACCCAGCTTTACACCCCCTTACAGCCACAGGACTCATGCAGCAAGAAAATGACACATGCATTAGTTATACAGCCAACTTGCATTCAAAGTCACATGATGCAAAGCTCAGCTCCATGGAATTCCTGCAATTCATTTACAACACAGCCCCAGGAGTACCTTATCTTATATCCACAGTAACCCCACTTAAAACCTTAAAACATATTTATTTACACCACTCATCACCTCATGCAAACCAAAGCAAGTTACAACAGGTTGCATGCAGTACACAATTTTAATTAAATCTCAACCACATGACTATGCACAGAATGTGTCAAACTTAAAAATCACACCATCTCATAAAAAACAGTAAATTCACCAATGCAAGAAGTTATCACCTGACTTCATTTTAAAGTTCAAAAAGAAGAAAAACAAACATGACACCTGCATAAATTACACAGCCATTTCTACCCAACCTAAAATAGGACATATGCAAAGGAATTACAAGGTCATCATGTGATACTGCATCCACCAACAGAATATCATGTGACAGGAAAGAGGCTGTGCACAACAAAACTCCCCAGCCAAAATTGAATCACCTCATGTATGCAAGGAAAATTCAAGAATATCACATCATAATTAGTTCACCAAAATACAATCATGTGATAAATGGAGGCTGTGCAGAAAGAAAATTATCACCAAACCTTAAATCACCTGACACATGCAAGAAAGGTCCTCACCAAAAAGTGAGTCACATGATGAAATCAAGAGGAATTAAAGTGGAAAAAGACAGCTCCCATGGAGGGCCCTCTAGGCTCCCAAAAGGTATAAATAGAGGGGTTCTCTCCCCCCAAATTTCAAATCCCCCCCATGCACAATATATCCTCTGCACATTACAAGCACAGGAAAAAGTCATCCCTCACCCGGGAGGTAGTCCAGCAAATTATAGTGAATTTACTTACCCAGTAGCTAAGCTCAGTGGAAGTATAGTGTTAAAGATTGCCCAGTAGCTAAGCTCAGTGGAATCTTATTATTATTAAAAAAAAAAAAAAAAAAAATTACCCAGTACCCAAGATTAGGGTTACTACTCTATTAAAATAATTTATCCAGTAAAATTAACACCATTTAACAGATTTAAAATTAACTTACCCCCTTAAAAAATCCAATATCAAAGAATCTTACCTCTTAAATTTAACAAATAACATTTTATCTTATTATTAACCACTCTTAAAAAAAAATAACAAACCCTTTAAAGATTATTCTACTATATTATAGCTTTAACTTAACAAAATTACCTTTATCAAACTCATCAAATTTTCCAGAAAACCTTAAATAACCCATCTTACCTAGGATTTATCACCAAGAAGAAACCAACTCACCTCAATTTAACCAAAAATATTAAAATTAAACAGACAAGTATTCCATTAAAATATCAAATTTAACCAAAATAACTGACATTATTTTTTTATATTATTTATTGAATAGGTCTGATCTGAGACTGCTTAATTTTGTCTTCTGCAGTTGTAAAGCCACTTACTAATTTTATTTTGGTTTGTGAGCTCCAAGGAAGATTTTGTTCAGTATTTTAGGAGGGGCAGGCAATACACCCTTGCCACCCTTGGTTACAGGAGTTATTAGCAATTCAAAACTAGTTACCTGTGATTTCCCCCTCCAGGTACTGCCTCATTTTAATCCCACACAAGAGGAGTTCCCACAATACTATGTGCAGTAGTGTTTTACTGCTGTATTATTGTATCACTGTTACAAATCAATTTTGATATTTTAAATCCACGAATAATCCATCAAATTACGCTTCCAATTACTTTCAAGGTTCATTTGGATTATCAATGAGGTTCTTTTATTAATTTTTAAGGATTTTCTCCACTTTGTGGCTTTCTTCAAGAGCTCTAGTTATAATTATAAATTAGAGTAATTCTATATTATTTTAAGAAAGAAGGTTTATAATTAATACTTCTTGTAATTGATTCCAGTAGAAAATTACTACTGCCTGCTATAATCACTAGTAGTGTATAGCAATTAAAAACAATAATTCAGAAATTAATTGATTAATTCTGGTATAATAAATTCTTTTATTATATATCATAAGATCAGTCAAATTGATCATGATTAATAGTAATCTTATCAAGGGTTTGATAGACAAATCTTAATTTGGGGGCATGGATGTATTTTTTTCCCTTGAACCCTTAATTAATATATTTTTATACTTTGAAATATATCAATTCAATAAGATTTTCTTCAACTTTAGAGTGAAATTGTCTTAAAAGTATTGTTCATTGAGGAATTTGGATTAATTTTATATTTCTAACAAGTTGGTTTTTCACATCCAAAAACTTGCAAAATTCTTCTTTAAGTTACTCTGAATTGGAATTTGAGCCAGAATCTTGAATTTCAACTCTTTTCTTCAAAAAAATAAGTTTTACAATATAAAAATAATAAAATTTCCAAAAATCTTTGAAAGTATTTTAGAAGAATAGAAAATATTTTTTTCCTCTTTTAAAATTTTTCTCTAGTGTCTTCAATAAAAGATATTTTGAATGGTAATAAGCTAAGTAATAGGTATATGAAAATTCCAGAATCTTAAAGGCAGAATCTCAAGAGAGTATTCAAGTGAAAATTTCTAAAGGAGGAACTTTATTTGAAACATAGTTATCCAAATAACCACCAAAAGGTGTGTGTTCTTTGTCTTTATTCTTCATTTTATTTTGAATTCATGTGAAAATGGTGCATACCAGAAAGGGAGGAAACTATTAAGTCCCACCAGATGGACCTTGACAAGGAAGAGGCAAGACCAGGACCAGACCTGGAAGACCTTCTGCAAGAAAGAACCATTTGCAGAATTCCAGAGTTTGGCCTCATTCCTCATGGTCTGTACCAAAAAATCTTTACATTAAATCTGAGTCTGAACTGACTCAAGGTAATGGTTTCAGGGTTGAGCTACTTCCAAGGGGCAGCAATAGAAATATATTAGTCCCAGTTCAAAACCTGTTGCAGAGAAGCCAAGGACGAAGAGTGGGGAATATGACCAGGTCTTTGGCAGGGGGCATGAGCTCTTAATTACACATCAAGTGTTTTCTGGGTTAGGAGAACACCATAGAGCTCTTCATAGGTTGGAGTCCACTGTCTTTCAAAGAAAAATCAAAAGGAGAAATGAATGGCTGAAGAATCAAAGTATTTTATCAGTAGACCAAAATAAGGAACTGGAAATTACCCCAGATTTGGAGAAAGAAGGACCAGTAGTGTCAACAAGCCCCAAACCAGCTCCAGAACTGCCCAAAAACAAGTCCAAAAGACCTCAGAAGAAGCAGAGACATCCAGAAATCAATCAAGGCAAAGCCAACTGGGAAAGAACTTAGCCAAAGGGGTACAGGATTCCCAGATTTGAGCCTTCATCCTTGGAAAGTGTATTCAACATGGCCAGGAATTGTATGGAGCCTAAAGTCAAAGAACAAGAAAGGATGAACAGGAACTCTTCACACAAACTATGGATTAAATTAGGAATATCCAATCCATTATTGAGGCTACACATAACAAATTTGATAAAGAATTAAAGAAATTAACATCAAATATTAATCACTTAAGAATCAATCACATAGCTTTCACCAAATGGTGTGACGTGACAAAATGCAAGACTTGAGTAGATTTCCAATACATTTCATAATTGAGAGGAAATATAATGTCAAAAATGATTAATTGGATAATCTTTCCATGAATAATAATAATCACCAACTGATTAACTTAAAAGACCATGCTTTGGACATATTTCATAAAACAAATCTTTTTCCACACATGTGTAAAGAAGTGACAATGCAAGGAAAAATTAAAAAATGAAACAATTGCACATGTAAATAGATTTCATAAATAATTATGAGCCTTATTCACATATTCTAACAAATTAAGCACCTCCAAAAAGAGGGAAATGTTCTCTGAAAGAAATTATGCCCCTTTTCTACAAGAAAACACAATTTCTGCAAGAGATATTTCCAAAATGGAAGAATGACCTACATTCTCTGTTCAAGTAGAATATAACTAAATTGAGCTCATTAGACCAATTGATATGTTGTAAAAATATTCCCACATACATGATGAAATAATAGTAGCCAAAATACACTCCTTGTTTACCAGAAGTGAAAAGTGGTATTAAAAGATGAGGTAATAACATGGAAAACATGATTGGCTTTGGTGGAAATCTGAGATAATAACCAAGTAGGCTAACAATTCCTGGAGATTAAAAAGGACAAATTCTTTCTGAAGTTAAATTTTTAACGCAGAAATAGACAAACCATTTACTTGGTTTCTCAAACAAAACTACAGATTATCTGCTTTACACTCAGATATGTCTGACACAATTATTAATATGAAAATATTGATAAAATGTGGAGGTGAACTAGAACATGCTATCAAGTGTAGATTTGTAGAGTTCTGTTAAACAGAGGACTACATTGTTTAAAGGTAATATATTATTACTAGGAAAAGAGTTGGTAAAACCTGGAATGTAAACCATATAGAGTCTAGGATAGTCCCAAAGACTTATGAAGAGAATCAAAGACCTGGAAGACCTGTCTTGAAGTGCAATAAATGTGGGAGCACCTCACAGTTAACCAGAAATTGTACAAAAAAGACCAAAAGTGATGAACTTCATATCATTGAAGAGGCTAAGTGTGCTGAAGAGCAAGAAGAATATGTCCAATATTCTGCAATACCTGTTGATACAACAGCAGAGGATAATGATATTGATATTATAACAGCCTTTTTTGAAGTCACTGAAGTCCATATTCACTTCCCACAATATAGTGAAGATTGCTAAAAATTGATCAATAACCAGGAATACAGAATGTGTAAGACTAAGCCCGCCAGAGGAAAAGCTTACACTTGTGGAGCATCTTGTATCACATGACTCTTTCAAAATGTTGTATAAGCCAAAGTAAATTTGGAGACAGGAGAATTTTGCACTTTTGTAGGAAAATTCTACCTTCAAGTCATACTTACCCAATGAAAAAACCATCTCTTACCAATAGAAGGTGTGGAATTCAGGAGTTCCAGTAATAATATTTACCCTTTGGGAATATTAGACACTAACCTGATATCTCCACACCCTTCAGGAGATGTGAGAATGAAAACAGAGATATTATTAATGGACAGTTATCCTTCTAAACATATCATTCTTGCAAATGACTACTTAAACATTTATGGTATTTAAATTAATAACAATAATGAAAGATATTTTTCAATTGGAGAGTAGAAGAGAATATTTTTTTTCAATATGCTCAAACAAATATCAGTAGTATCTTCAAACAAAGAGACACATAAGAAGGAATTTTGTCAAATCAACTTAGTGAAGCACAAATTAATCTGATGCTATCATCCAAAATGAAGCAAGAGCTTATTGATGTGCTATAAAAATATAAGAGTGTTTTTTCTTCAGATAATAAACCATTAGGCACTATTAGAGGAGATCAAGTTAATATTAGTCTTAATATTGGAAGATCATACCCTCTAGTACTTAGAAGACCAGATTACCCAGTAGGTCCGACAGCTAGAGAAGACTCAGAAAACTATATCCAGGACTTGGTACAACTTGGTTTATTGGGGAAAGTAGGCCATAATTCATAAGCTTAAGTTACAACTCCTGTCATTATTTCTTGGCATAATGATAAATATAGGATGGCTGGAGATTTTAGAGCACGGAATACCTACACAGCTCCAGATAGGTAACCAATGCATAGAATCCAAGAAACCTTGACCCAACTATTGAAAGCCAAACTCATAACATTAATGGATTAACTGAAAGTATTTCATAAGCATTTCTTGACACTAATATCCAAGAGATTACTTGAAATCATCGCTCACTGTAGTATTTATGAGTATCTGAGAATTCACTCTGGGATCAAGAATGCTCCATCTCATTATCAAAGAATTATGAATACCATCTTCCCCACAGATTTGTCTGAAGGATGGTACATTGTTTTAATTGGTGATATACATATATGATAAGAATCATGGTTTTTGCACCTTGAAAGACTCAAAAGAGTACTAGACAAGGTGTCAGATGTGAATATGAAACTTTAAGCTAATAACTGCAGTTTTCTGTTTGAAGAAATGGAAGCACCTGGACATGTAGTTTCAGCATTAAGATTTTTCATTTAAAATAATAAAGTAGAAGCAGTTATACTTAAGCCTATACCCTATAATGAAAAATAAATGATGTATTCTCTTGGATTTGCCAGTAATTATAGGAGACATTTAAAAGATTTTTCAATTCTAACCAAGTCACTATACAGAATCTGTAATCAAAATACAGTATTTGATATTACAGAAGGAAGAGTTAGAGCATATGAGAATATATAACAAGCCCTGAAATAAGCACCTTTACTTCTAATTCCTGACTGGAATATACCTTTCAAGTGGTAAATTGATTCATGTGGAGATGGATTAAGGGCAGTCCTACATGAATTCCAAGTGATTGATGACAAACCAAAAGAAGGGCCAGTTTTCTATATCTCAAGAAAAATCAAACAAACAGAAGCCAGATATGGTGCAAGCAAAATAGAATGGTTATGTTTTGTATTTGTGCTTGAGGAACTGCACTATTATTTTTATGAAAGTGTGTTTGAAGTGATGAATGACTGTAATGCAGTAAAATAACTTCTGAACATGAAAGAACCCAAAAGAAATATGCTGAAATGGAAAATAGCAGTTCAAGAATATAGAGGAAATATGGCTATAGTGTATAAGGAAGAAGATATTCATAATAATTATGATGGCCTTAGTAGGTGGGAATTAGCCAATATGTCACAACCATGGCAATTCACCTCCTTGGATCCCCATATGGCATATCAAGCCACAGTTCTTTTATGGCCAATTGGCCATATCCATCACCAGTGGCCAATATGGCCACGTCATTATCTTATGGACCATTTATGGCCATTTGTGTTTTGGGGCCTTCATGGCCCTTCACCTCAATCCAGAACCCATAGCGGCAATTTATGCCCAAATGGGTATCTCTGGTCATTTCCCTCAAAACCAGGGGAAATGGCCCAAATGGCTGTTTTTGGCCATTTGGGCCCATAATGCGCATTTGCGCATTTTTGCGCATTTTGCGCACTTTTGCGCATTTGCGCATTTTTTGCGCACTTTGACGCAAAGTGTCCAAAAGACACTTTCCCGCCCTTTGGACCAGTTTTTGGCTCAGAACCCAAAAGTGGCCAAAAACCCCAAAAAGGCCCAGAAACACCATTCCAAGCTCTGAAGCCATTACATCCATCCTTTTCCCTCTGCCTTTCCATCTCAAGACCTTTGGACGTAATCTTCTTGCCAATCAACCAATATGCCATAAATGATGTTATATATCATTGTGCATCATTTTTCAACAGCAATTCAATGGTGGCAATATCAAATGTTCATTTCAACATTCCAACATCTCATCACTTCATCAAGGCACCCAATCATTCAGAGGAATCATCAAGGCTCAAGAGCAAGTGTTTCAGCGTCAAAGACCAATGACGCCATCAAGCAGTCATTGGTTATTCTCACTCCAAGTATTCCTTCCAAAGGAATACTTCCAATTCATTCTCAAGTGTATTCAAGAGGAAGTGCCAAAAAGAAGTTGTCAAGTGTCAAAGCTCCACTCAATCCATCTTGGCAACCATATTCATTTCAATACAGTCTGGATCCATCAAGACCTGTATTTCATTTTCAATCATGGGAAATTCATTCAACCCAATTCATTTTCAATATTAGCCAGCTGTATCAATTCCCAAAACAATCAATACAGCCTCAAGGATCAATACAGATCAGTTTTCAGCCTGAAGAACTCAAGCTCCCAACTTTTCACATATACCGGCTACCCTTTCCACCCTGGGGGGTTTTCCCCAGTTAATTAATATATTTTGATTTTATTTTATCTCTATTTTCTTTTCATTTTGGTTAAAGCAAATACTGATATTATTAAGTCAGTCATTTAGCACCTTTCTCTTTATCTTTCTTTGCCTGTCAATGCATATTTGGTGGTCATATCCTTACTAATTCCATTGTTCATTTTTGGCAGGTTGAAATAGTGATTAAGGACTTACTTGGTTGGCTCTTTGTCCATTTGGCTTCCTTTTCCTCTTTGCATCTCATCTTGTACCTGCATATCTTTTAGAGGAATTCATTCTTATTATTTTTATTCTTTATCCTTTTGGAGTCTTCCAAGTGAGTTCCCTGATTGCTGAGTGCCAGGCCACTCTTGTATTTCTGTCCAAGAGCCCCTGTGACATTATATTAATTAACTCATAATTTCTTTTTCATTCTGTTCATTCTTTCTTTATAATTTCATTCACTCATTTCATCGAAATTATGATTCTTTTACGCTTATGAACTTAATGATTCATTCTCACCTCTCAATTTTCTTTCATTCATTCTTCATTTTGAAAATTGAAAGCTGACCCATTTTTTATTTTTGTTATTCTTTTTTAAAATCTTTTCAAATCATCAAATTTTCATTCTCATTCATAATTCAGGCGTCATCTTGATTTTCTTTGATTTTCAAATTTTTCATCAAGATATTCAGACACGTTATTCACATCAAGATTCATAATTGATTTTTTCTTCAAGAATTTTGATTTTTAAAGAATAATTCACTTGATTTTGATTGATTGATTGATTTGTCATATTTGATTTTGACCTCAAGAAAATTGATTGACCTGAAGATTTCATTGATTTTGCTGATTTTTCACATCAAGAATTTTGACATAAATTGATTTTCCTTCAAGATTTTCATTTGATTGATTGATTCTGCAAGATTTTTTATTTTGATTGATTTGATTGATTTGATTTTGACTTCAAGACTTCATTTGATTTTGATTTATTGACGTACTTGAAGATTTTCATTTTTATTCATTGATTTTTTCCTCAAGATTTGATTGTTGACTCCTTTCAATTCAAGAAAATTTTGATTTTTAATTCATTGTTTCATTCCATTCCTGATATCATGCCTGTTCAACACTCACCTCCAGCAAGACAGACAAGATCTCAGGCCAGAGCTCAAGCTGTTCTCACTCCAACTCCAAGAGCTCCTCTAGATGGCACCCCAGCAGTTCCTCAACTGAGGGCCCAATTAGATAGAGGACCCCGCATGGAAGGAGCAGCACCATCCAGGAAGGAAGGAAGAGGGCCAAGAAGATCATGTTCATTTTCAGGAGTAGTTGGTGGATTTCCAGGAACTTCAAGGACTATTTTCAAAGGTCCAGGTGAAGATTGTGAAGAGGAGGAGGAGAATTCTGTGGAAGAGGAAGAGTCTGATGGTACTGAAGGTGCTCCTGCCCCGGTGGAAGCATCCCAAGGTACTGGAGGGCCAACTCTAGCCCAGTCTAATCAGCCTGTCTCTCATCAGTCTGAACCATCTTTATTGGCCATCATGCAGCAAATGACTCAGATTATGGCCAATCTTCAAGCAGCTTCATCTTCTGAAGCATCAAGACCACCAGCCTTCAAGACTCCATCTATGAAGGCACCGGAATGCTTTGATGGGACTCAGCCCTTCAAAGTTAGAAGTTTCATTCAGTCTTGTCAATTGATATTTCATAATGATCCGGCATACTTCGCTCAAGACAGAAAGAAGGTCCTTTATGCCACTTCATTTCTCATTGGCAGGGCTGCAAAATGGATTGAGCCTTATCTTTCCAATCTCACCAATCAAGATTCAAATTACCTTCTCAATTCTTGGCTTTTATTTGAATCTCAACTCTTCACTTTATTTGGTGACCCGAATGAAGTCAGAAAAGCAGAAGCTGAGTTGGATTCTTTAAGAATGAAAGAAGGTGGGCATGTATCCTTATACATTGCTGATTTCAGAAGCTTAGTCTCAAGAATCGGGGATTGGGGTGAAAGAGCTCTCATCCATCATTTCAGGAAGGGATTGCCATCCAGGATTTTGGATCAACTGGCCTCCCATCCTTCAAGAATTGACTCTCTTCAAGACTTAATGGACGTTACCCTGGAACTTGATACCAGGTACCATGAGAGGCAAAATGAAAAGAGTCATCATCAAGAGAAGAAGCCAGAAGCCTCAAAGTCAATTTCTTCTCATCCTCAAAATTCTTCAAGCTCAAGTCAAAAGAAGAAGAAGAATTTTCAGAAGAGGGACAAGCCCCATTCTTCTTTGTTGAATAAAGATTTCAAGCTCATGAACTCTGAAAAAGAAAGAAGAATCAAAGAGGGTCTTTGTACCTATTGTGGTGGGAAGCATAGTCTTGAGTCCTGTTTCAAAAGGCCTCAAAACAAGCTTACCCAACCGTCAGGCAAATTTCCCAGCCAGGGAAAAGCCTGAGTGAAGATCATGTTGTGTTCAATGGTCTTCACAGTTTTCCATCCAGAGCACAATTGTGCATTCTGAATACTGGTGTCAAAAATTCTCTTAAATTTTTTGTTTTTTCTTCTCTCTCTGATATGTTTTACAGTATTCTCATTGATTCTGGTGCTACCAACTCATTTATTGCAAAGCAGTTTGTTCACAAGTATTCTTTGACCATGTCATAACTCCCGGAGAAGATTCCCCTTATTATTCTTGACTCCTCTGAGTCTCCTTCTTTATTTGTGACTCACCATACTAAATATATGGTTGAGCTCCCTTCCTTCCCAAGCTTTGAATGGGACTTTTTAGTCATTGATACTCCCAAGGGAGAAGACCTCATATTGGGATTTGACTTTCTCAATCATTTTAATCCATTTATTGATTGGAGGCAAGGATTGATCACCTTTAATTCTGATCATAAGGACTATAATGATCCTTCAATTTCTTTCAGTAATGACTTTTCTTCTGCCAAATCATGTGCAGCTCTGGTTGGTGATTCTAGAACACCATCACTTCCGTCTTCTGTCCATATTCCTTCCCTTAATTCCCATCATTCATTACTATCATCTAGAGATGAAGTCTTCAAAGAGATTCAAGATGTTGGAGAAGATAATTCTGTATCTTCACTTCATCTCTTCTTTGGGAATATGGACCTTCCTCCTTCATCTTATCATGACTCCCTGGAGGAGTTGTGGGATGAAGAGGAAGAGCCAGAAGAAATAGAAACCGTGATGAAGGTTGTTCCTTCTGTTTATCACCAATATTTGGATGTATTTTCCAAGGTGAAAGCAGAGAAACTTCCTCCTCACCGCGCCTGTGATCATCATATCGAGCTGGAGGGGTCTCTACCTCCAGTTGGGGTGATCTACTCCTTATCAAACCAAGAGTCAGATACACTCAGGGCCTACATTTCAGAGAATGTAGAGAAAGGTTTCATCCGGCCAAGCTCCTCTTCTACAGGAGCACCTGTTCTTTTTGTCAAAAAGAAAGATGGTGGCCTCTGTTTGTGTGTTGATTACCGCAAACTCAATGCTGTTACTAGGAAGAACAAGTATCCTGTTCCTCCTATGAATCAGCTGCTCACTGTTTTCAATGGTTCTTCTATCTTCTCCAAGATTGATTTGCGTGGTGCTTATAACCTGCTCAGAATCAAGGAAGGTGATGAACATTTGACTTGTTTTAGAACCAAATATGGTAGTTATGAGTACTTGGTTATGCCATTTGGTCTTACCAATGCTCCTGCTTCTTTTCAAAATCTCGTCAATGATATTTTTTATGATCTTCTTGATGTTTATGTTGTGGTTTATTTGGATGACATTATGGTCTTTTCCAAATCTGAGGAAGAACATGTCACTCATGTGTCCACTGTTCTTTCCAGACTCAGAGCCAATAACCTCTTTGCTAAGGCGTCCAAATGCCTATTTCATGTTTCTAGTGTGGAATATCTTGGTTATGTAGTTTCTTCTGAAGGCCTCAAGATGGACCAAGCAAAAGTCCAGCAAATTCTCAATTGGCCACCTCCAAGAAACCTCAAGGCTCTTCAATCATTCCTTGGCTTTGCCAATTTTTACCGCCGTTTCATCAAGAATTATTCAAAGAAAATTAGTTCACTCACAAGTTTCCTCAAGAAAGATTCCCGTTTTCCCCTCAATGAGGAAGCTCTTAGACAGCTTCATCAACTCAAAGAGGCATTCACCACCGCTCCAATCCTTTCTCATTTCAATCCTTCTCTACCCACCATTGTAGAGACCGATGCATCAGATTATGCCTTGGGTGCTGTACTGAGTCAGGTCTCTGACTCAGGAAAACATCCCATTGCATTTGATAGCCGCAAGCTTCTCCCAGCTGAGCTCAATTATGAGATTCATGACAAGGAACTCCTTGGCATAGTCTGGGCTCTCAAGCGCTGGAGAGCTTTCCTTCTTTCCATTTCTTCCCCTTTTGAAGTTCTCACCGATCATTCATCTCTTCAATATTTCATGTCTTCCAAGATTCTCACTCGCCGTCAAGCCCGCTGGGCTGAATTTTTATCTGAATTTCATTTCTCAATCACTTACCGCCCTGGCCGCTTGGCCACCCTTCCAGATGCCTTGTCACGTCGGGACGACGTTTACCCGGAGAGGGGGGAGGATTTCATCAGCAAGAATCCAATGAACTATCAGAAGATAATCAAGCAAGATGAAATTCAAGCCTCAAAGTTTTTTGCAGTCAAGGTGGATTCATTTTCAAATTTGATTGATTCAATTCAGAAGGCAGTATGGCAAGATTCTCAATATAGAAGTGTCCTTGAAGATTTGGGTAAAGGTAAATCTGTCCAAGATTATTCTCTTGATTCCTCTTCCAAACTTCTCCTTTTCAAAGATTGGGTGGTGGTCCCAAATGACCCCACAATTCAACTCAATATACTTCAAAATTGGCATGACTCTCCTCTAGCTGGACACCCTGGCCAAGAGAAGACTCTCAAACTTGTCAAGCGGGATTTCCACTGGTCCGGCACGACTCAATTTATCAAGGATTATGTCTCATCCTGTCAACAGTGTTCAAGAAACAAAAATATTCATCACAAGAAGTTTGGACTCCTCAAGCCTCTTCCAATTCCAAGTGGTCCTTGGATTTGTCTTTCAATGGATTTCATCACTCAATTGCCACTGTCCAATTCTTTTGACTCAATTTTAGTCATAGTGGACAGATTCTCAAAAATGGCGGTTTTTATTCCAACAATAGCTTCAATCACTTCATTAGATTTGGCCCATTTATTCATCAAGAATATTTTCTCAAAGCATGGCCTTCCTTCAAGCATTGTTAGTGATCGAGGTTCTCTTTTGGTTTCTTCTTTTTGGACCAACCTTTGTCAGCAGCTCAAGATTTCAAGAGACTTGTCAACTGCTTACCATCCAGAAACTGATGGACAGACAGAGAGGGTAAATCAGATACTAGAACAGTACCTTCGGATGTATGTCAGTTATCATCAAGATGATTGGAACACCTGGCTCCCTCTGGCTGAATTTGCCTACAATAACTCTGACCACTCTTCAACAAAACAATCACCGTTTTTCACTGTTTATGGAAGAGATCCTCATTTTGACTCAGTTCACATCACTCAAGACACCCCGGCTGGAAAGTTATCAACAAAAATCCAATCAGTACAGCAAGATGTCAAGAGAGAACTTGAAGTTGCCATAAACAGGTTTAAGAGGTATGCAGATAAAAGTAGAGCAAGTCCACCTGTTTTCAATCCCGGTGACATGGTATGGCTCTCTGCCAAGAACATCAAATCAACCAGACCCACCAAAAAGCTGTCTGAAAGATGGCTGGGTCCTTTTCCAATCTTGAAGAAAGTCAGCACTCATGCCTACCACCTCAAGCTTCCATCTCAATGGAAATCCATCCACCCAGTTTTCCATATTTCCCTTTTGGAACCAGTCAAGACGTCAACAATCCCAAACAGGCATCAAGAGCCTCCTCCTCTAATCACCATTGAAGAAGAAGAGGAATGGGAAGTCTCTCAAATACTGGACTCAAAGCTCAAGAGAGGAAAATTATGGTATCTGGTGGAATGGAAAGGTTTCAGTCAAGACCCAGAAAGATCCACTTGGGAACCAACCAAAAACCTCAAGAATTGTCCTGAACTTGTCAAAGATTTTCATTCACTATATCCTGACAAGCCTGGGCCAAATTCTTCAAAAGCTTGATTCATTATGGTGCTTGGTGGGGAGAGGAATTACCAAAAGTAAGTCCCACTCCTGGTATGCACCTTTAGGGGTATTCTACTCTTGTTGTTGTAAGCATCACCTTGGCCACTCTGTGAGCACTTTGCAATTTTGGACACAGATCTTTGGCATGGCTTTCAACTTCATTTCCAATCTTATGGCCATTCTCACTTGGGACAATGGGACATTCACTTTTCAATTCATTTCCAAGATTCCAAATTCAAATTCATTCCTTCAACAGTTTTGTTTTATTTTTATGGCACTGGCGGGAGTGGTAACTACCAAAAGTAAGTTCCTCTCCTGGTGTGCACTTCCCTGAGGGGTCTACAATCTTGTCAAAACATCACCTTGGCCACTTTGTGAGCACCTGGCATCAAATTTATCTTTCCAGGTCCTTGGCCAATTTCAAAATCAGTTATCAACCTCCGTGATGAAGATTGGAACCTCCTCAAGATTCAATTCTTTTCTCTTTTTCTTTTTCCTTTTCTTTTCTTATTTTTATTTTCATTCTTTATTTTTATTTTTGTTTTTATTTTCATTTTACATTTTCTCTATTCACGTCAATTATCACGTCAAAAATTTTCATTCATTTTAAAATTCAATTCAAATCATGAAGCCAATGTCAAAAGAAGATCAAGCAAGTCCTGCATCAAATGTCAAATTTTTTAATATCAGTCTTCAAATTTCTTATCTTAATCAGTCCTTTTGAATCACTCTCTCAAAATCTTTCCAATAGCCTCAACAGGCTTCACCTTGTATTGGTGCTCAGGAGCTCACCATTTCAAGGTGGGGGGTACTGTCACAACCATGGCAATTCACCTCCTTGGATCCCCATATGGCATATCAAGCCACGGTTCTTTTATGGCCAATTGGCCATATCCATCACCAGTGGCCAATATGGCCACGTCATTATCTTATGGACCATTTATGGCCATTTGTGTTTTGGGGCCTTCATGGCCCTTCACCTCAATCCAGAACCCATAGCGGCAATTTATGCCCAAATGGGTATCTCTGGTCATTTCCCTCAAAACCAGGGGAAATGGCCCAAATGGCTGTTTTTGGCCATTTGGGCCCATAATGCGCATTTGCGCATTTTTGCGCATTTGCGCACTTTTTGCGCACTTTGCGCATTTGCGCATTTTTTGCGCACTTTGCGCATTTGCGCATTTTTTGCGCACTTTGACGCAAAGTGTCCAAAAGACACTTTCCCGCCCTTTGGACCAGTTTTTGGCTCAGAACCCAAAAGTGGCCAAAAACCCCAAAAAGGCCCAGAAACACCATTCCAAGCTCTGAAGCCATTACATCCATCCTTTTCCCTCTGCCTTTCCATCTCAAGACCTTTGGACGTAATCTTCTTGCCAATCAACCAATATGCCATAAATGATGTTATATATCATTGTGCATCATTTTTCAACAGCAATTCAATGGTGGCAATATCAAATGTTCATTTCAACATTCCAACATCTCATCACGTCATCAAGGCACCCAATCATTCAGAGGAATCATCAAGGCTCAAGAGCAAGTGTTTCAGCGTCAAAGACCAATGACGCCATCAAGCAGTCATTGGTTATTCTCACTCCAAGTATTCCTTCCAAAGGAATACTTCCAATTCATTCTCAAGTGTATTCAAGAGGCAGTGCCAAAAAGAAGTTGTCAAGTGTCAAAGCTCCACTCAATCCATCTTGGCAACCATATTCATTTCAATACAGTCTGGATCCATCAAGACCTGTATTTCATTTTCAATCATGGGAAATTCATTCAACCCAATTCATTTTCAATATTAGCCAGCTGTATCAATTCCCAAAACAATCAATACAGCCTCAAGGATCAATACAGATCAGTTTTCAGCCTGAAGAACTCAAGCTCCCAACTTTTCACATATACCGGCTACCCTTTCCACCCTGGGGGGTTTTCCCCAGTTAATTAATATATTTTGATTTTATTTTATCTCTATTTTCTTTTCATTTTAGTTAAAGCAAATACTGATATTATTAAGTCAGTCATTTAGCACCTTTCTCTTTATCTTTCTTCGCCTGTCAATGGATATTTGGTGGTCATATCCTTACTAATTCCATTGTTCATTTTTGGCAGGTTGAAACAGTGATTAAGGACTTACTTGGTTGGCTCTTTGGCCATTTGGCTTCCTTTTCCTCTTTGCATCTCATCTTGTACCTGCATATCTTTTAGAGGAATTCATTCTTATTATTTTTATTCTTTATCCTTTTGGAGTCTTCCAAGTGAGTTCCCTGATTGCTGAGTGCCAGGCCACTCTTGTATTTCTGTCCAAGAGCCCCTGTGACACAATACCCATTATAAGCCACCTTATTTATATTTAGAAGCAGATTCACAGATCCTAATTGAATCAATTAATATAACTGACATTGAGACTGAAGTATTTGAAGAAGTCAGATATTCATACAAACAAGGCAGGAATTACCATATATCAGCATCCCTATTGGACAAAGACTCTGGTCAATTCACTGTATGACAAAAGGAAAAGTTAACATTCTTAAGGAAAATTTTACTTGTTTTATTGCATAATATATCACAAAGAAAAACACTATTGTGTAATGATATTATGCAGCTGATTTCTTATCAATACCATTCTACATGAATTTCATGATAGAATATATTCTGGACACCTTTCAGAAGATGGAACAATTGCAAAAGATAAAAACTGTGCATGGTGGCCATCTTGGAAAAAGGAGACTATTGAATATTTCCATACTTGTGACAGATGCCATAAACAAAGCAGGAGTACAGGCAAGAAATTTGGACTTATGATCCATATTCAAGAAACATAATACCCTTGAAAAGTTGCTCACATGGATTGGGGCACAGTACTTCCTCCACATGGTGAAAATAGTTACAATGCTTTCTTAGTCATTGTAGACATATACAGAAAGACTCCCATACTCTTACCATGCCATAAAGATGTCACTGCTATGGATAAAGCTCTCCTTCTATTTAATAGAGTTATTTATAATGAAGGGTTATTTTAGAATATAATGAGTGAAAGAGACTCTAAGCTCACATCTACACTTTATACCAATCCTATTAGAATTTTTGGGACCAAATTACCATCTTTTACAGCATACAATCATCAAACTGATGGGCTGGCAGAGAGAATGATTCAAACTTTAGAAGAAATTATCAATATATTCTGTTCCTATTGTCTACAATTCAAAGATTCAGATGGCTTTACCAATTAATGGTGCAATTTTATACCTGAATTGGAACTAGAATACAAGAAACCTGTTCATACTTCCACAGGTCAAACTTCTGCCATATTAGAAAAGGATGGAATCTAAGACTCCCAGCTGATAAACTGAGGTAAGACTTGATTAGAATTCATCCTACAGCTTCCAATTTAAGATAATGCTTGATAAAGGGAAAAATTATGCAAAAATAAGGATTTCTGGCACTTTTCAATATTCAAAACAGAATTGGGACAAGAGTAAGAAAGTAACAGACTTCAAAGCAGAACAAAAAATTAACAATAAAAGAATAGAAAATGAAAAATAATCATAATAAAAGAGGGAAAAAAATGATCAATCCAAATTAAAAAAGAGTACAGTACTATACGGGAAATTACACAAACAAGAAAAAAACAAATAGTAAACAAAAAAGTGATCTTCATCAAGCTAAAGACAAGAAGTAAAGCTGGTTTATTTTGCATTATTCACACTCAGATACCTTAAGAAAATAAAAACAAAGCAAAATAGATATATATTCATAGACTTTTGAAGTAGAAATAACTATATTACTCAAAGAAAGTTGTTTATATTCTTTAGCTAAATGTAAAAATATATAAATAAGCATATATGTATTATTAATTTAGATCTTTTAAAATTGAAAGGATCTACTTTTTACTATAATTGAATCAAATTAAAAAGAAAATCATAAAATAATATTATGAGATTTGTTAGATAATTATTTTGCTATATTTAATTAAAATAACAAGAAAATTATTATATATTTATATTAAATTCAAAATGATTATCATAAGAGGTTTAAATTATGGTTAAAATATTAAATAAAATGGGTGTGTTAGCTCTCACTAACAATAAGACAAAAGGAAATCATCAAAATTAATAATAATAAATACACTAAAATTAAACAAAAATCAAAATTAAATATTGAAAATAAGAAGTGAAAAATTGGTTCAAGAGCTCCACCATGATCTTAAATGGGGTTTATTATTGGAATTGGTTAGAATATCTGGCTTCTTATGATTTATTGATAATTTTTTATAACTTTATATAGTTCCATTAATTTTGGGTAAATATTTTATTAATATTTTATTAATATATTGATATTTTATTATTATGTCATATTACTTCATATTAATGTATATAGATTTAAATGAAGATATATTCTTTTATAGTAAGTTGAAGAAATTCTTACTATATGTAGCTTCTTTGATATTTATTCATATTATTCCTTTTGAAAATTTCATTTACCTCAATTATACATGTTATAGAATAAATAATAAATAAATGCAAAATAAATAAAGAAAAAATCCCAAAAAAATAAGAAAAATTAGGGCGGGTGTCTATTTCTTAAATTCAGCCCTTATTATTTAAGGTTTTGGGAAGATATTCTAGGCAAATTTGCATTCAATACAATTCTCCTTTAAATTCCATTAAAAATTTTAAAAATGGTTCAGCATGAAGTTAAGCTGCAAAACAGCTTTCTAATTACTATTTATTTTGTTTTATTCTCATTCAAAACATAAAAAATGAAACTATTGTGGTATTCCATACCATTTTTTTTCACCAGGCTCAAGCTCATAGTACCCTATAACAGCAGGAAATCCAGCCTACAGGCAGACTTACACTCAAATTTTACACCAAAAGGTCAATTTTACAGCAAGAAGATGGATTTAACTCATAAAACCATGGCACAGGCACCAAAGGGAAGTGTATGTGTTTAAATAACTTATTAAATTTCACTATGCATATGTAAAAAATCAATTTACATATAGCAAACTAGTTACAACAAATGAGGTACCACCCTTTAAATTACACACCCCACCCAGCTTTACACCCCCTTACAGCCACAGGACTCATGCAGCAAAAAAAAATTATTACACATGCATTAGCTACACAGCCAACTTGCATTCAAAATCACATGATGCAAAGCTCAACTCCATGGAATTCCTGCAAGTCATTTATAACACAGCCACAGGAGTACCTTATCTTATATCCTCAGTAACCCCACTTAAAACCTTAAAACAGAATCATAATTATTTACACCACTCATCACCTCATGCAAACCAAAGCTAGTTACAACAGGCTGCATGCAGTACACAATTCTAATTAAATCTCAACCATATGACTATGCACAGCATGTGTCAAACTCAAAAATCACATAATCTCATACATCACAGTAAATTCATCAGTGCAAGAAATTATCACCTGACCTCATTTTAAAGTTCAAAAAGAAGAAAAACAACCATGACACCTGCATAAATTACACAGCCACTTCTACCAAAACTAAAATAGGACATATGCAAAGGAATTAAAAGGTAATTATGTGATACTAAATCCACCAACAGAATATCATGTGACAGAAAAAGGCTGTGCACAACAAAACTCCCCAGCCAAAATTGAATCACCTCATGTATGCAAGAAAAATTCAAGAATATCACATCATAATTTGTTCACCAAAAAGACAATCATGTGAATAAATGGAGGCTGTGCAGAAAGAAAATTATCACCAAACCTTAAATCACCTGACCCATGCAAGAAAGGTCCTCACCAAAAATGGAGTCACATGATGAAATCAAGAGGAATTAAAGTGGAAAAAGACAGCTCCCATGGAGGGCCCTCTGGGCTCCCAAAAGGTATAAATAGAGGGGCTCTCTCCCCCAAATTTCAAATTCCCCCCATGCACATTATATCCCATGCAAATTATATCCACTTCAAAGTAGGAGCATAGGAATAATTCATCCCTCACCTGGGAGGTAGTCCAGTATATTATAGTAAAATTTACTTGCCCAGTAGCTAAGCTCAGTGGAACTATAGTGTTGAAGATTACCCAGTAGCTAAGCTCAGTGGAATCTTATTATTATTAAAAGAAAAATAAAAATTACCCAGTACCCAAGATCAGGGTTACTACTCTATTAAAATCATTTATCCAGTAAAATTAACACCATTTAACAGATTTAAGATTAACTTACCCCCTTAAAAAATCCAATATCAAACAATCTTACCTTTTAAATTTAACAAATACAGTTTCATCTTATTATTAACCACTCTTAAAAAAATAACAAACCTTTAAAAAAGAATTATTTTACTCTATCATAACTTTACCTTAACAAAATTACCTTTACCAACACTCATCAAATTTTCCAGAAAATCTTAAATAACCCATCCTACCAAGGAATTATCACCAATAAGAAACAACTCACCTCAATTTCACTAAAAAAAAAGATATTAAGATTAAACAGACAAGTATTTCATTAAAATTTCAAATTTAACCAAAATTACTGACATTTTTTTTATTATTATTTATTGAATAGGTCTGATCTGAGACTGCTGAATTTTGTCTTCTGCAGTTGTAAAGCCACTTACTAATTTTATTTTGGTTTGTGAGCTCCAAGGAAGATTTTGTTCAGTATTTTAGGAGGGGCAGGCAATACACCCTTGCCACCCTTGGTTACAGGAGTTATTAGCAATTCAAAACTAGTTACCTGTGATTTCCCCCTCCAGGTACTGCCTCATTTTAATCCCACACAAGAGGAGTTCCCACATCTGGTGTCCCAACAGTGGCCAGATAACCTCAACTTCAATAAAAATTAAATTGAAATAAAAAAAAAAACTTAACTACTTCAGAATATCTTTTACAACAAAAACTGGAGTCAAATAATCAAAATCAGCAAAAACCATCATCTCAAGAATCTGAATCATCAACTCACTCTGACCATTACTATTATCCACCAAAGCAAGAAACAGAAGTAGAGGAGGAATCAAATAAATATTCCAATTTCCCTATTGCAACACCAAGAACCAATAAAAGGGACTTGAAGGTTGTGGAGAAATTTTTCCTTGATCTCCTTGAAAGGAATAAAATCAATAACTCAACAACAAAATCAAAGGAAGAAATAAATAAATCAAAAATGGATAAACCTTCATCATCAAAGTTACCTGGTAGTATTGAAGAAATCCAGGAAGAAAACCTTAATGAAGATACTGTTGAAGGACAGGAAGAAATGTCTTCAACAGAGAGACTTCCGCAGAAGATGCTAGAAATGCAGGCAGAATTACTAGCACTAATCAAAAAAGAAGGAAAAAATAAATCATCAAGTTATACTCCACAAAATAGTCCACTTGAAGAACAAACCACCCTTCCAAGATCATTCAGGCCACATGGATCACCTTCACCTTATCCTAGACCCATGGCCACATCAACACCTTATACAGAACAAAGACAAAGTACCTTACCAATAAGAGTCAACATTTCTTCCCAAATACCAACCCCATTACATCAAGAAATTCCAAGAAACACTACTCCAATAGTGAAAATCAGAGCCAAAGACTATAACTTGTGGTTTGATGGAAAGGATGTTGAAAGATTCATCAAGAAAGTTGAAAATATTGCAGAAATTGAAGGTGCAAGTGGAAGAGACATTGCAAGACAAATAGCATTTTGGACAAAAGATGAAGAAATCAGTTATCATATTGAAGGAATGCCAGGATATGAAACAGCTGATTGGGATCAATTGAAAGTGGATATGAAAAGAAGATGGGGAACAGTCTCACCTGAAAGAAGATACAGATTATCCTCAATCACTGAATTATTCACAAAAACTCAAGAAGGTGGAATAAGAAACATGACTCAATACAGAAAATTCATTGGGGAATATGAAGCAATCATCACTTACCTCAAAAGATACCAATATATCCAAGGTGATATCAATCATAACCAGGAAATATTGGCCAGCCTTTCCACTAGTGTTCAAGAATCAATTTACAAAGAAATGATTAAAGACAGAGCTATGGTTCAAGCCTTGGATGGAGGTTACATCATTCCAAGATTGGATATTTTGAAATTATACATTGAACAAGACTTGGAGGCCAAGGTACTTATTCAACAAAAGGAATTTTCTAAACCAAAACCTCCAGAAAAGAAAACAAGATTTGAGGATGAAAGCTGGGATGAAGTTTTAAAACAAGTAAAAGAACTCACCCAAAAGATCAAAAATCCTCCACAACCAGAACCTCAACCAAGAAATGAGGGAAAAGAATCAGTTAAAGAAGTTTTAAATCAACTCAAAACCCTTTCAGAAGCAGTTAATCCACCAAGAAGGAACTGGAACAATAATCAAGAGCAAAGATTTCCCCAAAATAATCAGCCATACAGGCAAAGGAATCCTTTACCCCCACTTTCATCCAGTTACCAACCTTACATACCAGCTCAGATGGCTCCAAGACCACCAATGAAATGTGCTTACTGCAAGGAAGAAGGACATTCAGCAACTAGATGCACTCACCTTGCTGAAGATTTAGACAGAAGAATTGTCAGAACCCAAGGAGCATCTTACCTCTTCCCCAATTATCAGAGAGTACCTATGGAAGGAAATGAAAGTGCCAAAGACATAGTCAGGGCCTTTGCAAAAGAACAATCAGAGCTCAACAAGAAATTTATGGAGAAACCTGTGGTAAAACAAAAACAAGAAGAAGAGGTTAAGCCCACTGAAAATAAATCAGAAGATAAATCAACCTCAATTGCACATGTTGAAGATTGGTCAAATTGGAAACCACCTAGCATTTCCTCAGCCAATGACCCTTTTGAATCACATATTGGACTAAGACAGACAAAGCAAAGAATGGAAAGACAATCCCAAAATCAAGAGCCAAAGAAGAAAACAGCTCTTCCAGGAGCTTACATTGAAGAAGAAAAAGAAGAAGAAAGAGTAATAATTCCCACCAAATTTCAAAATTCAAATATTCCAAAACCAGACCAACCTGAGGAGGAAATTGAAAATATTGCCAATAAAAATGAAGATGAAGACAGTCCAAAAGAAAAGACAGTCAGAAAACCTCAGAAGAAACAAGTTGAAACTAAATTGGAAATTGACAAAATTATTAAGAAAATCATGCAACAAAAGATCAACCTCACCATTGAAGAAATTTTGAGGATGTCACCAAATTTGGTCCATAAATTACAAGAATTATCAGAAAAAGACAAGGAAAAAATCAAATCACTCAACTCAATGGATCTTCAAGAAAGACTATTATCATATGGATTCAAAGAAATACCCAAGCCCAAGATTCATTATGCCTGTCCTTTGGGATTCATGGAAATCTTTATTGGAAAGGAAGAATATCCTATCAGAGCATTAGTGGACACTGGGGCAGAACTCAACATTATACCAGAAGAAGTAGCAATCAAAGCCTCACTCACAACAAGAAATCTTAACATGAACCTCAGGGGAATTGGAGGCCATACCACTTCATTGGTTGCACTTTCAGAATTTACTCCAATCATTTTGGCTTCAGGTGAAGGAACTCTAATTCACTTCTTCATTGCAAAAGGATCTGTCCATACAGTACTTGGAAGACCTTTCTTGGCAGACAACAATATCAGGCTGGAATTTTCTCATAAACAAGGTGAAATACTAAGCTATCAAGAACCTGATGGAAGAAGATTATGCATGCCAATATGCAAACCTCAAGCACTTGGATGGCAAACTGGACCACCTAGAGGAATGGATTTATGCAATATGGCAAAATTGGTCAGAAATACCCCAGGAAAGAAGCATCAAAATGAAAAAGGTTACAATACCATGACAAATTTGACCCAGAAGACCCAAGAGTTATCCATATCTCCAAAAAGTGAAGAATTTGGTCCAGAGTTACAAAATAACCAATGGCCTAACAGCCTGAAAAGACAACTTGAAGACCCAAATTCTGAAGATGAATTACCCAACATAGTTTACAAGCCAATTAACAATAATAAAGAAACATTCCAGATTTTAGTAGATGGAAATGAGAAAATACATGGAAACCCTTTCAAACCTAAACCCAAAAAGAAGAAAGTCAGATTTAGTGAGCATCATGAGCTCTCAGATGAAGAAATTATAAATGACATTGAAAAAGACCTAAGAATTATGGAAGAAAAAGACAAAAATTTAAAAGAGACATACCATATCAACTTCTTGGACAGACCATTGAACAACCAAGAAGAACCTTATGAATGGCAACTGGAAAACCCTGAATTCATACAGCAACCTCTCAATGAAGATGAAGAAACAGAATCCATTCTAGAAAATGAATACAACTACATTTACTTGCCATATATCACTTTTGAAGATATTTATGGGAATGAAGCTCAAGAAATTTTATGGGAAGATAAATATTTATGTCAACTTCCAGGAGCAAACTTGAACAAAATCCAATTCCTAGAACTGTTGACTGAAGAGGGAATTAAAGGTAACCTTAAAAATCAATTCTGGGATGAAATATTTGAAATGGCCACACTACCAAGAAGAGGACTTTACTTCAGTCAAATTTGGGCCCAGTGGTACCTTGGATTAAATGGATCAACATACCAAACAGGAAGACTAAAATGGGCTGGAGATGGATACATATTTATTGATGAATACTTGTGGTGGTCAGAATTTCCATCAGAACAAGAAATTGAGGAAAGAAATGCCTTTTTGGAAGCCCTCAAAGATCTTATTTTGGCCAGATTACTCAACAGACACTTACCTTTCCCCCTTGGGGGAGCTCCACTTTAAATAACATCAAAAAAATCAAGAAATTTTCTTTAAAATGTATCAGTATCAGTATCATAAAAAAAAAAAAAAAAGAGAAAATGTATCATTAGTTTCTTCTCTATTTTTCTCCTGGGCAGTGACTTCCTGCCTTAACAAAGAAGAAATTCATCAACAAATCATTTCTCAAAAAAAAAATAATAAAAATAAAAAAAATAAAAATAAAAATAAATAAATAAATAAATAAATATAAAATATAAAAAGAAAAACCTTACAATAAAAACACACTCACTTCCACCATGGCCAATTCACCAATTATTGGATCCTTTGGGGAAGAACTAATGAAAGAAGACCAAATTATCAATGAAGAACTTCATTGGTCACCTGAAAATGAAGATTTCAATAAAGAGAACCTTTGGCACTGTAAGGATACTTCATCAGTATCAAGAAACCAAGAAATAGAAGAAATCAAGGAATTGCTGAAAATCTTGGAGATTTCTGACAAAACCAATGATCAAATTACTCAAGAATTAATGGACCAATTAAATTTCAAACCATCAAGGCCCATCTTGAAGACACATAAAAGCTCTAATAATCAAAAAATCAAATAAAATAGTCAGATTTCAACTCCATTAATCACTAGGCAGTGACCTCCTGCCTCATCAAAGAGGAAAAACATTTCTTAGCAACCAAAATCACCATTTTCATTCACCAAAACCCAATCATCACTAGGCAGTGACCTCCTGCCTTATCAAAGAGGAATATCAACTCACACCAAATCAAAACAATTTCACTCACCTAGAAAAAGAAACAACAATTAACCATAAGATCACTAGGCAGTGACCTCCTGCCTTATCAAAGAGAAAAATAATTTCTTATCAACCAAAATAACCAATTTTACTCACCCAAAATCAAGCATCACTAGGCAGTGACCTCCTGCCTTATCAAAGAGGAATATCCAAATTTCTTACCCAAAATTACCATCCAAAATCCATTCAACCTACCCTCAAACTATTTTTGATAAATAAACTTGATACTATTCTCTATTCATCTTACCTTAACACATCAAACCCCACCAAATCCTTCAAAATGGAGTCATGGCCATTACTTGATGAAAATCCCTGGTCAATGGACACAGATATCAGCTGGATAGAAGAAAAAGAAGTCTGGGCCAATTACATTAATCAACAAGAAATAGATGAAAATCCTGACTGGTTCTTTAAGATAAAATCAGAACCTTGTCCTGATATTTCCACCATAATACTTCCATATATTGAGTTTGAGGACATCTTTGAACAAGAAAAATCACTATCAGAAACTGTCATTTGTCATCAATGGAAAGAATTACCTGGATTCAACCTCACAAAGTATGAATTCTTGGATTTACTGACCTGGGATGGAATTGATGGCAATCTTGGAAACAATTACTGGAATAAAATATTTTACATGGATGAACACATCAGGAAATCACTATTTTGGAGGACCTGGGAATGCCAACACTGGTTCAACCTCCAGGATTTCAAAATTAAAAATGTAAAAATTAGCAAGATCTCAAGAAACTATATTGTAGAAGATGCCACATGGGACTGTCACTGGGAAGAAGCACTCATACCAGCAATCCTCAGTCTTAAAAGTGGTGCAATTGAGCTTAATAAAGAAGCTTGGGACTCCTTCTGTCAAGAACACCTTTTCAAACCTTTCAAAAGGGAAAAATTGAGGGGAGGAAAAGTTATCAAACAAGAATTAGTGAATAAAATACTTGGTCAAAGGAATTAATTTAAAGAAATCTCACCTGCTAAGTCCCCCAATTCTTTGATTAATCAACCATCCTATTTCCATTGATATTTGCATTATTTTTCTCTTCAATTTTTTTTTTTTACTTTTTTTTATTTATTTTTTAATCCTTTTAGCTTTCCTCTTTACAATTCAGATTCTCTCTTATACTAAATAAAAAAAATATAAAAAAAAATATAATAATAATAAAATAATCAAAAGCACAATCAGTTTCAATTTAATTCATATTAGTAGATGATAATTGTAAAGGAAAAATAACTACCCCAATATTATAATTCTACTTTATTTTTTCTGCTTTTATAATCTATTCTATCTCATTTCAAATTCTATTAGTTAAAAAGATTAATTAACAAAAAATAAAAATAAAAAAAAAACTCAAATTACCTTTAAATAGTCTATTTTGAAAACAGGAATTGATAGAGCAAGTATTTTCAAAAGCATTAATTACTGATTTATCTTTAAATGGTTTAATTTATCTTCAATCTAGCTTAATTTATTTCTAGGATAAGATAAATCTAGATTGTCCTTTATTTTCCTACTGAATATTTTTATTTATTTATTTATTTTGATTTTTTCTTTTTTTTTTTTTTTTTTTTGAAAAAAAATAAAATAAAAAAAGTGGGGGAAAGAGAAGCACTGCAGAGGGAAGGGGCTATTTATAGGAAAACTATATGGAGGCTGACTTGTGGTTTCTGACTTGGCAGGTATAGACTATCAGCACTTTAACTCCATCAACTGACTTCAGTGCAAAGTGTAGGAATATCATCCTAGATCTTGCAGCCATTCAAGATGTGATGCAGCTGGCCCTCATAAAGGCAAGATAGCTGTATACAGTAGCTTTTTTGCACTAGCATATGCTACCCTAAATTTGGCTCCCAGAAATTCAAACAATCCATCTTAACACCTTAACAACACTTAAGAGGAGGGCTGCAAATCAACGTCCAACCAGAAGAAATACTGGCTCTTTTCAAATCACAACATAAAATCTGTATAGCTTCAACAGCTTGAGATGCACGTTGCAATCGGACATTTCATATTGATGGAACAAGCTGAAAACGAGAATCATGAGGAATTACAGTGTTGCAGTAGGGAGTATTACTGTACGCTTACAGTATTAAGCTCCTATAGCTCCTCCAATAAAATTCTTGACAGGTTCAGCTAGAAGACCATCAAATACATGACCGAAATGACAAAGAAACCGGGAACACTATTGTACTGCTCTACAGAATAAAGGGCCCATGGATCATAACCCCCAAATTAAAACCAAAAAGAAAAAGACACAACATCGTTAAATAGCTGTGACGGCGTTAGGAGATATACAATACAAAAATGACTACAACCTGCCTAAATTAGTCTTGGCAACTTGAACTAACCCAATAACTAGTGCAGAATGAACAAGCTGGATGTATACAGTACTTCTGTTTAACGAGTTCTTCCACTGCACTGAAGTAATAATGAAAAACCTCAACACCATACTAGAAGAGATACCACCACATGCAGCCGTTTAAACAATGGATTTACGATGACAGCCGGAAGAAGCTCCAAGAGACCAAATATAGTTCTTCAAGCATATTTACCTGTATTACATCAATTCAACACCAAATAATTGACATTCAACAAATCACCTGATACAAGACTTCTGACAGCTGCTTCTACAAGAAAATATACTGTATCACAAAATAACTGGGGGAATATGAGCAAGACAATCTTGCATTAGCACCTCATCAAGCGACGGGAAAGCAATTAACCGTCGTAATACAATTCTGGAAGAACGTTGGTTCCCTGCGCCTCTGCTAAAGTAACCTTCTAATTTCTGACATCAATGCACCATCTTAATGCCACTCTACAAGAGCAAAACCAACTGCGTGCAGTCTTTTGAGCGATGGAATGAAGATTACTATTGGAGGAGGGTTCATCACCAAACGCACACATAGACAGCAGAGCTCTAAAACCTGCATGCATTTGGAGGACGCTGAATGAAAAATTTCGTGACAAGCTACTGCACAAAAGTAACAAGCAGGTAGAAGCATTGGAACCTATTTGTACTAATCACACTATGACTGCATGATAGGAGCAATAAGAACCTGCATCAGCACCTCATCAAGCAGACTGCCAACTTTGAAAATCAGTGCACCAACTTAATACAATGATAGAAGAACAACACTACTGCACCTGCATGCAGTCATAACAAGACCCAGCAATACCAGTAGAGCCAAACATCAAGTGACAGGCCTCATTCCAACGGTGGATTTAGCTCGGCGAAAACTTTTGCTTCCTACCACTACCAATCAATCAAGTTAGGATCACACTGGTAGCCTCTTTCAAGCTGAAGAGGTGGTTTAAACAACACAAAATTATGTTTCAAGAGGTTCCGAGACCCCTCATTACCTCCTGACACCTGGTAATGGTACCCGATGCATTAATAAAAATAAAAAAAAAATAGAAAAGACAAAAAAGACAAAAAAGAACCAAACCCAAGCGATTACAGGTGTATAGACACCTCCCGACTACCAAAGCACCCTACCCGACTCCATCACAAAAGCAGGAAGGAGTAGGTGGACTTTGAGTCAGTCTCAAAACAAATGAGACCCCCAGGAACCACTGAAATTACCCACGCGAAGCATTCAAGCTGCATCACCTGGTTTCTTTTCACATCCATTGAGCCAAAAGCTTCTAACCCGAAGCTGTTAAAAGGGTTTAAAAGGTCTACCAGCAAAAAAAAAAAAAAAAAAAAAGACCCGCCCGATATACTTCTACACAGTAGAAGGGTGGAAAGACCCTCCAATCGTCAAAAAACACTCCAACCGATTCCACTATTCAACAAAGTAAGGGGCTGAGAGCACCCACATATTAAAAAATCAACCACCCAAAGTGGTATAAAGCACAATTAAGTGCTTTTCAACATAATTGGAGATGGAAACACCCCACCCGAAGCCCCTAGAGGGTTGTAACAGCCTCTAGATCAGACCATCAAGCTGACTACCTTATCTTCTGACAACAAAGCAAAATAAAAAGAAAAAAGAATAAAACAAAATAAAAACAAAAAGTCCTAAACAAGACTTTAAACTGTTTATTTTTTTTATTTTCTATTTTTCTTAAAATTAAGCTTAACTGATGGTTCTAGTCTTTATTTTTTTTACTTTCAAAAAAAAAAAAAAAAAAAAAACTTAAATAATAATAATAATAAACTGAATGAATGGAACTGAAAAAAGAATATAAATAATCTGCTTATTTATTTTTGATTTTCTTCAATATCTTCAAATTTACTGATGGCTTTTTTACAAAGAACAAGAAAATAAATCAAAAAAATAAATTAAAATTAAAATTAACAAAATAATAAAATTGTATAAAGACTCAAGATGTCCTCAGCAAGACATTAAACTGCTGGTTTCTGCTTTCATTTTTCATCTTCTGGCTATTTATTTTACTTAAAATGATTTTCTATTTTTTTTACAGGGCTTTAAAATAATTTAATTAAACAAAAAAAAAGCCCTAAGCAAGGCTTTAAACTGCTTGTTTTTCTTTTTTTTTTGAGAATCTTGGCTAATTTTCATTTATTGGCCTTTGAATTACTATCAATGTCTTTTATTTTCAGTTATTAAATTAAGAAAAGCCCCCATCAAGGCTTAAAACTGATGGTTTATTTTTAATAATTATATTGGGCTGACACAAAAGCCCTCAGCATGGCTTTAAACTGCTGGTTTTCTTCTTTATCTTACTTAATTTAGCTTATTAATTATTATTTTTCATTCTGCAGGGCTACAAAAAAAACAGAAAAGCCCTCAGCAAGGCTTTAAACTGCTGGATTTTTTTGATTTTACCCTTAATATTACATGATACTGACATATTTTATTTTGAATGCTACAGGTGTTCATAATGAAAATAGGTCTCTGATTTTATAACCTCAAAAGTATCTTTCAAAGTGAAAATGAGTCCTAAATAAGACTATAAACTGTTTAAACTAATTATACAACTTGGCTTTGAAGATAAATTACATGCCATGAAACCCCAAGTGCAACAATCAGGTGCCTGGACACAAGATATGGTCCTTGGAAAGACCATAAACTTCCCCTTCAAATATCAAAAATAAACCACTAAAATTCTCAACAAGGACTATCAAAGGAGGATAAGTCCTAGGCAAGACTATAAACTACCTAAGGTTTCATTTCTTATTCTTTTTTAATTTCTGATTTTATGTCATTATAAACAAGAATTAGAAAGATTTACTGACTTGAATGTTCTGAACATATTTTTTTATTTTTTTTTATTTTTTTTTATTTCAAACTCATTTATTTATTTTCACTAAGAATTAGGGTCATATCCCATTCATGAGCTCAAGAATATTCTATTATACCTTTCCTACTATTACAACAGGGCCATTAAGATGGCTTAATTTTTTAACTCAATAATAACAATAATTAAAAAAAAAACTCTACATCAAGTAGTATTTTTTTTTTAAAAAAAAAATGATCAATTTATTGGAAATATTCCTTCAATTACAAGAGAGTGATTGGAACTAGTTTGAAAAGAAGAAGTATTTGTGCCATGAAGGCATTAATTGAACTCTGAAGGAGTTATTTATATTAAAAACTCATAAATTGATGACATAATTTGGGGAAATTACATATTAATAACACCTGAATGTGCTTTTTATTCCAAATGGAATTTTGAAAGCCCCCCAAAAAGCAAAGAAGAGTTTTTTTCAATTGTACAAATTTTCAATTTCACTGTTTATATTTTTTAACAACTCAAATGCATTTATGGGTAACAGAAAATCTGAACCATAAAGGGGATGGACTTGAAATAAGGTCTGAGTCACAATGATGATTCCAAAAGGAAGAGTTGTGGCATCATAAGGGTCATTATATGATTAAAGGACTCAAATTATGATCACTCAATTATGTAATATTAATCATAAATACTCTCAAGAGCACCAATTTTTGCTAAATGGCACAAATTACCACCTTCAACCAAACAGTTCCATGATCTTAATTGTGATTCAGGTTTATTTCATTTGAATTGTGCTTTTTACTCAGGTATCTCAGTTAATGGTTATTTTATACTTACAGTAAAAAGAATAAAATAAAAAAAAAAAAAAATTATTGAATCATCATTAAATTAAAATTATGTATATTTACTGTATCATTATTTATCCTCATCAAAATCACTATAAAAAGGAAGGGGTGGGTAAACTTATTTCTTACACTATCCCTTATAGTGAAAGTTTTTGGGGAATGAGAACATATTCTCTTCAAAATTTGAAAGCCAGCTGAAGATTTTTAAATGGAGAGGGGGGCCCTCATCCAAACAAATATTATTAATATATATATATATATATCAATAAATTAATATTAAAACCAAGTTTTTAAAATCACCTTATTATTACAATTTTTTATTTTTTTATAACAGGTTTAATTAAGGAATTCAGAAGAACCAAAAGGACAAAAATTATTTTGAAGAAATAGCAAGAAAATTGGGAAACAACTTATCATAGGACAATTATTCAGAATACTGAAAATGAAGAAGATTATTTATAAAAAAAAAAAAAAAAAAAAAAAAAGGAGTTCCTTATGGATTGACCTTTGGACAACACAAGACCTTGGACACTTCTTTGATTCTGGATTGAAAATCATTTGGAATTCAAGAATCACTGGCCAGAATTTATGGACTGAAGGATTACTCACTGGATTAATTATGAGCTCAGGACTCACTCAACATGAAGGACTAACAAGATAATGTACAACACTCAAATCAAATTGCCCTTGGGATTTTAAAGAAGCTTGAAGACTCAAGAGGTCCTCAGCATGACACTAAACTGCTTCCCCTGTGGACTTGGGCAGGGAAACTTATAAAAAATAACAGCCAAGAAGCTGGAGGGGTTTGTCCTAGTCAGGAGAAGTGCTGAAGGACCATTTTTGTCCTTAGCATGACAATAAACTGCTCCCTTTGTGTAACAGGAACAAGGGGTTTTACAGGTGTTTATCATTATCAAATTGGCCAAAATGAAAAAAAAGTGAAGTCTCAAGCCATCAATTAAGACAAGAAAACTCCTTATCAAGAAATAAAACAACCAGAAAAATCTTGCATCAAGTGGGAATCATGAAGATTGAAGAATAAAACAAGAGTCAAGTGGAATCCAAAATCAAGCCCAAAGGAGCTCAAGAATCAAGATAAGCCCTTGGATTAGGCCAGGAGGTCCTTGAATGACTTAAACTGCAGGACTTGTATACCTAATATACAGGGGTTACACACCTAGTTGTAGGTCCTGTATGACCTTAAACTACATTTTTTTTTTATGGAAGAAAGAAGAAAGAAGAATTGTGAAGACCTCAAGATTTCAGGACACTAGCAGATTCTTAGAAATAAAAAAAAAAAAAAAAAAACATTAACTAATTGAAGATGGATCACCAAATTTTAGCAGCCAAATACAAATCAGTCCTGAAGAAGGTGAGATCAGTCAATGAGCCAATGCCTCAAGACCTTAACCCACCTTTGGAAAGACCACCTTTGTCAAGAGATCCTTATGAAACACCCTTATCACCAAACCCACTTATATTTCAAGAAACCTTCAAGGTCACCCATGAAAGACTCCAAGCAGTCAATTTTGGCCCACCAGGATGGTTATCAAATGAAGAAATCAATTTACTCAAAAATGTTATTACTTTAAGGGAAAAAGCAATAGCTTTCTGTGAAGAAGAAAGAGGATTACTCAAACACTCATATGGAAAACCTTACAAGATACCAGTAATACCTCATGAACCTTGGCAGAAGAAACCAATTCCCATTCCCAAATCAATTTTACCTCAGTTTACTGAATTAATCAGAGAAAGAATCAGGACTGGACTCTATGAGCAATCCACCTCAAGCTATACAAGCCCAATCTTTTGTGTGGCCAAGTCAAATGGGAAACTCAAAATTGTCCATGACCTTCAAGAACTCAACAAAGTCATCATCAAGGATGCTGGCTTACCACCTCATATTGAGGGATTTGTAGATGCCTTTGCAGGAAGAGCATGCTATGGACTAGGAGACATCATGGGAGGATATGATGAAAGAGAATTAGATTTCACGACAAGACCCCTCACCACTTTTGAAACACCCCTTGGAAGGATGCAACTCACAAGACTACCCCAAGGAGCCACCAACTCAGTAGCAGTATACCAAGCCCAAATGACCTGGATACTCCAAGAAGAAATACCAGAAAGTGTAGGAATTTTTATTGATGATGGAGGAATAAAAGGACCAAGATCACTTTACAGTCAAGAAACACTACCAGAAAACCCATCAATAAGAAGGTTTATATGGGAATATGCCATAACCTTAGAAAGAATTTTATTCAGGATTGAAAAAGCAGGACTTACTATCTCAGGATCCAAGTTTGCATGCTGTGTTCCAGCTTTGGACATAGTAGGGCATGTTGTATCATTCAAAGGAAGAACAATCTCAAAACAAAAGATCAACAAGATTCAAAATTGGCCAACACCCCTTAACAAGAAGGAAATAAGGGGATTTCTTGGTCTTTGTGCTTATGTAAGAATGTTTATTGAAAACTTCTCACAAGTTGCATCACCACTCAGAAGACTCACCAGAGAAGATGCTGACTGGGATTGGGATCAAAAATGTGAAGAAGCTTTCCATAAGCTCAGAAGAATAGTTGGAGAAGAAATAACTCTCAAGAAATTGGATTATGACAAAGGAGCAGGAAAAATTAAGCTAGCAGTAGATTCAAGCTACATTGCTGCAGGAGCAGTACTCACTCAAGAAGATAAAGAAGGAAAAGACAGACCAGTATTATATGAATCAATAACTTTTTCAAAATTAGAATCAAAATACTCACAACCCAAATTGGAACTCTGTGGAGTTGCAAGAATTCTCAAGAAACTTCAAACAATACTTTGGGGACAACATTTTGAATTACAGGTTGATGCCAAGGCTTTAATTGAAATGATCAACACCCCTTGCTTACCCAATGCCCCCATGACAAGATGGGTGGCTTTCATTCAGCTATTTTCCTTTGATTTGGTACACAAACCAGGGAAAACTTTCACTATGCCAGATGGGCTATCCAGAAGACCAAAAAACTCAGAAGAAGAAGATGAAGATGCACCAGAATTTGATGAAGAAGAAGATTGGATCAAGCCACACCCTGGATTTGGGGCCAAAAATGTAAATTCACTCAATTTTTCAGGAATAAAAGTATCAACAAAACAAGAAGGATTTTGGAAAAGAATGCAAGAATACTTAAGTACAATGAAGAAACCACAATCAAGTAAATATGAAGAATTTAGAAGGATAAAAAGAAGGTCATCCAATTTTTTCTTGGAAGATGGCCAGCTTAAAAGAAGAAACAATCCAAACCCTCAACTGGTGATATCAAGTAAAGAAGTTCAAAGCCACATTTTAAAATCACTTCATGAAGACATGGGCCACAGAGGGGAAAATGAAACTTACAGAAGAATTAAAGCAAGATATTGGTGGGAAGGAATGAAGAAATCAGTCAAGAAATGGGTTCAATCTTGCCTGGCCTGCCAAAAGAGAAGTCAAAGCTTACAAAGGGAACAAGGAAGGCCTACAGCAACATCAACAATCTTTGAAAGGGTAAGCATGGATGCAGTCCATATCAAATCTGGAAGATGGAAGTATATGGTTGTGGCCAGAGATGATTTTTCAGGATGGCCAGAAACAGTTGGACTAGTCAAATTAACAGCAAAAGCAGTTGCAGAATGGTTCACCTCAGAATGGATATGCAGGTATGGCTCACCAAAAGAAGTAACTGTTGATGGGGGGCCAGAGTTTGGAAAAGAATCGCAAGATGCAGTAAAGAAAGCAGGATCAAGGATCAGAGTCACCACACCTTATTACCCAGAGTCTCAAGGAATGGTTGAAAGGGGCCATAAGCAACTCAAAGATACATTAGTCAAGATGTGTGGAGAAAATGGAGGAAAATGGAGAAAATATCTACCTTTGGTTACCTTGGCTGACAGAATCTCCACTAAAAGGACAACTGGTTTCTCACCATATGAACTCCAATTTGGGCAACTACCAGTATTACCAATTGACATTGAAACAAAAACCTTTCTAGCAGTAGAATGGCACAAAATATCCACAACTGAGGAATTATTGGAAGACAGAGCTAAACAATTAGAAGGAAAAGAAGAAATGAGAAGGAAAGCAGCAGAAAAACTCAAAAAATCAAGGGAGGACTCAATGAAATATTGGGATAGAAGAATGGCACATCAACTAAGATCACCACTCAATCCAGGAGATTTGGTCCTGGTTTACAACAAAGCAATAGAAACTAATTGGGGGCTACTTTTCAAAAACAAATGGAATGGACCCTACAGAGTAATCAGACAAATAAACAATGGACCATATGAACTTGAGGAACTTGATGGAACAGAATTAGCAAGAAGATTTGCAGCATCTCAAGTCAAGAGGTTCTACCCAAGAGGAAAGTTGATAAACACAAAAGAAGACACAGAAGAAGAGCAAAGTGAAGAAGATGAATCAATAAATGAGGAAGAGGTATTGGAGGAAACCACAGAATCAGATGAAGAATAGAGAGCTCTCACCTGGAATGCTGGGGACAGCATTAAATGGAGAGGGGGATGTGGTATTCCATACCATTTTTTTTCACCAGGCTCAAGCTCATAGTACCCTATAACAGCAGGAAATCCAGCCTACAGGCAGACTTACACTCAAATTTTACACCAAAAGGTCAATTTTACAGCAAGAAGCTGGATTTAACTCATAAAACCATGGTACAGGCACCAAAGGGAAGTGTATGTGTTTAAATAACTTATTCAATTTCACTATGCATATGTAAAAAATCAATTTACATATAGCAAACTAGTTACAACAAATGAGGTACCACCCTTTAAATTACACACCCCACCCAGCTTTACACCCCCTTACAGCCACAGGACTCATGCAGCAAAAAAAAAAATTATTACACATGCATTAGCTACACAGCCAACTTGCATTCAAAATCACATGATGCAAAGCTCAACTCCATGGAATTCCTGCAAGTCATTTTTAACACAGCCACAGGAGTACCTTATCTTATATCCTCAGTAATTCCACTTAAAACCTTAAAACAGAATCATAATTATTTACACCACTCATCACCTCATGCAAACCAAAGCTAGTTACAACAGGCTGCATGCAGTACACAATTCTAATTAAATCTCAACCATATGAATATGCACAGCATGTGTCAAACTCAAAAATCACATAATCTCATACATCACAGTAAATTCATCAGTGCAAGAAATTATCACCTGACCTCATTTTAAAGTTCAAAAAGAAGAAAAACAACCATGACACCTGCATAAATTACACAGCCACTTCTACCAAAACTAAAATAGGACATATGCAAAGGAATTAAAAGGTAATTATGTGATACTAAATCCACCAACAGAATATCATGTGACAGAAAAAGGCTGTGCACAACAAAACTCCCCAGCCAAAATTGAATCACCTCATGTATGCAAGAAAAATTCAAGAATATCACATCATAATTTGTTCACCAAAAAGACAATCATGTGAATAAATGGAGGCTGTGCAGAAAGAAAATTATCACCAAACCTTAAATCACCTGACCCATGCAAGAAAGGTCCTCACCAAAAATGGAGTCACATGATGAAATCAAGAGGAATTAAAGTGGAAAAAGACAGCTCCCATGGAGGGCCCTCTGGGCTCCCAAAAGGTATAAATAGAGGGGCTCTCTCCCCCAAATTTCAAATTCCCCCCATGCACATTATATCCCATGCAAATTATATCCACTTCAAAGTAGGATCATAGGAATAATTCATCCCTCACCTGGGAGGTAGTCCAGTATATTATAGTAAAATTTACTTGCCCAGTAGCTAAGCTCAGTGGAAGTATAGTGTTGAAGATTACCCAGTAGCTAAGCTCAGTGGAATCTTATTATTATTAAAAGAAAAATAAAAATTACCCAGTACCCAAGATCAGGGTTACTACTCTATTAAAATCATTTATCCAGTAAAATTAACACCATTTAACAGATTTAAGATTAACTTACCCCCTTAAAAAATCCAATATCAAACAATCTTACCTTTTAAATTTAACAAATACAGTTTCATCTTATTATTAACCACTCTTAAAAAAAATAACAAACCTTTAAAAAAGAATTATTTTACTCTATCATAACTTTACCTTAACAAAATTACCTTTACCAACACTCATCAAATTTTCCAGAAAATCTTAAATAACCCATCCTACCAAGGAATTATCACCAATAAGAAACAACTCACCTCAATTTCACTAAAAAAAAAGATATTAAGATTAAACAGACAAGTATTTCATTAAAATTTCAAATTTAACCAAAATTACTGACATTTTTTTTATTATTATTTATTGAATAGGTCTGATCTGAGACTGCTGAATTTTGTCTTCTGCAGTTGTAAAGCCACTTACTAATCTTATTTTGGTTTGTGAGCTCCAAGGAAGATTTTGTTTGGTATTTTAGGAGGGGCAGGCAATACACCCTTGCCACCCTTGGTTACAGGAGTTATTAGCAATTTAAACTAGTTACCTGTGATTTCCCCCTCCAGGTACTGCCTCATTTTAATCCCACACAAGAGGAGTTCCCACACTATCAACACATGCAAGGGCAAATGATACATGATGGCCCAGTATGACCCAAAACAAAATTCCTATATTTTTTCCATTTTAAAATACTAAATTCAAGATATCAAGGTTTTCCACAAGTAAATAAATAAGGAAAAGTTCAAAAAAAGAAAGTAGCATAATAAAAAGATACAAAAAAACAAAAGCTCAGTAAGTCCCAGACAAGGCCTTAAACTTTCCAAATCTTGTATTTTGTCACAATGCTGTCTGCCAGACCTCAAAAAGGGGCAATCTTGGCAAAAAGGCTATCAAACCGGTTGAAAGACTGGTTAACACTTGAACGTTGTAGATCACATTACACCATGTGACAGTACCCCTTAGTTTAGAACACTGCATCCCAAAGTGCATGTAACTGATGTTATTACCCATGTCACCCTCATAGAGCTATATTAGTCACAACAGGAGCCTACAAGGAACCCCCAAGGAGAAGAACCCTTTTATGCCAATGGAGTGGAAAGCTCTGTGATTTATGGTTGTTTTTTTGAGACCTCTCCTTGCCTCCAACCAGAATCAAACCCATGATGTTGGTATCCGTTTTATTGTCACAATGCTGTCTTCCAGATCTCAGCAAAGGGAACTCTTGCAAAAAAGGCTATGAAACCAGTTGAAAGACCGTTTAATACTTTCAAGTTGTCAATTACATTCCACCATGTGACATATTTTTATATTTTAAAAACAAAGTTACCTCAAGAATAGGGCCTTAAAAATAACTTAAAATTTCTAAATCATTTTTATTTTTATATCATTTAGCTCAAGATGTGGTCCTGAGTATGACCTTAAACTGCATCATTATTGATCAAAAAGTTTTATTTCTATTATCAAAGCCCTCACTCTAATAAAAAAATAAATCAAACCATGAATCTAACTCAAATGTCTCAATATTAGAATAATCAAAATGATCATATTTGTCAGCCTGTGACTCAAAACCAGAGCACAAGCATGACAGCCAAAATACCATAAACCAATGGTATAGCCAAAATACCACCAAAACATGGAACTGAGCCAAATTAGCTCAAAAGGAATCAAAAGAAAGAGGAAACTCACCTATTTCTGATAATATAAGTCCCATCACCATAGGACAAGAAATAACAAAGTTATTCCTGCTCAAAGTTATTGCTGAGCATAAACCTTAATTTTCACCTCTCATCTAAAATCCAGAAGGAGAGGCTTAACCCCATCAAATGTGTATTCAAAATGAAGCTCTAGGCCAGGGCTATCTAATGGTGCTAGCCAAACTGAGCTAGCACCAGTATTACCTGAGTTATGGTCAAATTCAGACCAAATAAGGGTGAAAAAAACATTAACCTCCCATCTAACTTTTACAGTTTTAGTGTGAGATACTTAAAGTGGGGTCTTTTTTGAAAGAGCACAATCAGGGCTATCTGATGTTGCCATCCATTTCATCATAGCTCAACTACAACAGAAGTTATTGGCCAAACAAGCTTAATACAGCTTTTGGCCAAACCACGCCAATGTACAAAAATACTTGTACATGGGATAACTTTGTCATATTTAATGATAACCATGTCAAGTTGGGTACCATTGTGTAGAGCTCATATAGAGCTATTCAATGAACCAATTTTGAGCTTGATATCTCAAAAGCGGACAGAGTTATGACCATTTTAAGGTAAAAATCTCACCTGCTGTCATATACAGCCTTACCATGGGATAATATCCCATAACCATGTATATGAGGTGTCAAATAGACAAAGAAGCATGTTTTTACTTCAATACCTCATATGTCAGTCAATACTGGGGTCCCATACAGTTTCTGTACACCATTCTACGTGTCATACACGTCAGAATCAGGCTGTGAGGTCCCCAGATGAAAATTTTCACCCTGTATTGGTGAAAACCACATCTGAGCCCAATACAGAGTATACAGGCTGTTTTCAAACCACAAGCCTGTCATAGAGAGTGAAAAATCTTCACTTCCTCTACGTGGAAAGGTCTAGCAGCCTTTCCAACTCAATTTCAGGATAAAAGGAGGGTTTTTCACAGCCAAAAGCCTTTCCTCATCCTGCTCTTGAATAACCTACGTAGTAAACTGTCAAAAACAGTTTTACTCTTGGTTAATAATCAGGTATAATTATAAATTTAATTATTGTAGTCTTTTATTATTGTAACCCAACAGATAAAACTGCACCCAGGGCTTTCAACAGCGCTCACCACCACTATAACCACTATAGTAAAGCCCTTAAATTTATTCTTAATCATCTCAAAACCTTCTTAAAGCATTTTTTACCGTGTCACAAACATAGTTTGAGTTGTAAATAGCCTACATTACCACTCTTTCATAGTTTCATCCTGACATTTTGGGGGCCTGGCCTTGTTTTTAACCTTTTTTGGACCTTATAAAGTGAGTCTTTTCTCTTTTTATGACTTATTGATAAGTGTTTTATCTTTTTAGGCGTAATTTCTTTATTTAAATATATATTTTATATAAATTTATCCTTTTTTTATATATATACTCATACTATAAGAGTATTATTCACGTGGTTAATACCCACTGAATATAACTATTTTTGGCGTGTTTTGTATATAAAAACACATAAGCCATCAATAAGTCCTGTATTCATGACTGAATAAGGACACCTCTGACTGAAAAACCATCAGTTGAGGCGTGGTTAAGTGTATTTTTAACTCAATAACACTTATACAAAACCACTTGTACAGAATACACTTGAAAACCACAAGTGTTTCTGAGGGATACTGACACACAAACAGTGTGACAGGGTACCAAAAAGCTGTAATTCTGACATGGAATTGTTGATTCAATTACACTGTCATTATACAGGGCACATTGTAGTAACATACAAGCCCAGAGGCCAATCTCAGACGTGCAAAACCAGCATTTTTTGAGAAGTCTTAACTGACATAAGCCCTCCTTTTCCTGCTTTGATTTCAGTGGAAGAAAATTACATCCCACTTGAGACCCAGTCACAGGCCAACACACCAGTGACACCCTCAGAACCAGAGGGCAGCAAGGGCAAAGAAAAGGGGCACAGTGAAGGCCTCATCACAGCCAAGAAGTGGACACCAATAGCCACTCAGAGAAGTAGAAAACCACGAAACTCTGCATCAATACAAGGTAAACCTACCTTAACCACTTGTACAGGGAAGATTACAATTATTAACCCAGTTGTAACTTCCAAAGGAAAACTGCCCAAATCAGCAGACAATAAATTTTTACAAGGCACAGTCAAAGGTAAATACCCTAAGAACATAAAGTTGTTGACTGATTGCAGACACTGATATGTCCCCTGTATACCTCAGAGACCTTGGCTTCCAAAGGAACCAGCCAGAGGATAGAGGGGGATTGTCTAGAACCAGAAGACCTGAAAGAGGATACCCTGGACACAGTGGTGGATGGCAAAACAATGAGGGAGATAATATCAACCTTGCCATTCACACTCCAATTCAACAGAAACCTCAAACCAGAGGACTGGAAGGATATGGATCAAGTTCTTCAGATCCACCAACTCCTCAAAGATTTATTTCAATGGAGCATGGACAACAAGAGGTTCAACCTAGCAACTCACTGGGCAGAACTGGGATCAAGCTGCCAGAAGATCTGTCTCAAAGAGATAGACTTCAAAGACCTTATGGTAATCACCAAGGGTTGGAATCCTACCAGGCAGCACAGACTCCTGGAGGCAAGGGCACAGAGGATAAGGGAGAATCAAGCCACTATCCTAGCTATAGAAGAACAGTTGACCCATACAGGGCCTACTCAGATTCCTTCAGGTTCACAAGGAGCAGGCCAAATCAGCTCTCCAGTGGCTTCACACCATTCAGAAACCAGCAGATCAGTGGCCAAGAGTCACCATTCTTCACAATTCCAGGAAGTTTCCAGGAGAAGACAAGGAAACAAGGGCAAGATTAAAACCTCCTTCAACCAGAGGAGGAAAGAGTCAGACCCCATGATCCAGAAGCTGTTAGATTTGATAAAGGAAGTACACAAGAACCAGAAGTAGTTGTAAACCACTCTAGAATCAGTAGTCCTAGTAATAGAAACATTACCCCCACCCAGACTGAATATAACATTGTCACATCTGAGAGTAACATCAACAGTGATACACTGTGGTTACAAGTGTCCCAATATGCTGAACAATCTGCAAAGCAATTTGCAGAAATTAAAGCTAGCCAAGAGAGGATGAGACAAACTCAAGCCTCCTTGGAACAAATAGTTAAGAATCTTCAAGAAGGATATGCTCAACTGAGCAAAGCCTCTGAAGAATCCAACAAAAGACTGAACCAAGTCTTTGAAGAACAACACCACAGCACAAGGGACAGGGAGTGTCTGGATCAAGACATTAACAAATTGTTTAATGCCTACCATACCTTGAAGCCTCAACCACAAGGCCAAGCTATGAATAATCCATATCAACCAGATGACATCAAACCAGATGCCATGTTGTTGAATAAGATAAGATCTCCATCACAATACCAGGATGGAGATAGCATGTCTTATTCAGAAAAGGAAGCCCTGAAACAGCTTCCTGAGGCCTAAAACTGGCCCAAATTCTCTGGATCAGGAGAATATGATCATATGGAACTCATAGATTACATTGATGGACTCTTCATTGATGTACCAAGCATACCAGACTACTGGATCACTGCTAAATTGAATACTGCATTTAAAGGTCATGCAAGCATATGGTACACAGAAATGAAAGAAATCCATGGCAGAAGAAACTGGCCATGGTGGAAGAGTCAAATCATCCAAAAGTACAGTAATGGAACTTGGATATGGCAAAAGACCATGTCATTTGAGAATGACAAATACTCTGTGGACAAAGATCCATATGAGTGGTGTCTTAAACAGTCTAAAAGACTTAAGGCCATTGATCCTCAGATGAACATCCAAATGAGGAATCACAAGCTTCTGACACAACTGCCAGGAGAACTGGAGCATGCAGTGAAATGCAGATGCAACCAAAATTGCACTCTAGATGACATAGCCAATATCTTACAAGACATAAGGAAAAGGACTAATATAGGGAAATTCACCCCATATAGAAGCATTAGTTTCAAGGAGAAACAACCTTTCAGGGTGGAGTTTAAAGACAAACCCAGAGAAAGAGTGACAGAAGTGGCAAGGAAGAAGAATTCTTGTCACAATTGTGGTTCAACAGACCACTATGCCAACAACTGTCCAAAGGCAAAGCAAAAGGTCTATGCTATAGAAAAAGTCCCTGAAGAAGAACCTCCAACAGAGGATTCTGAATCAGACTCTATGGGAGATGCCATCAGAGAACCATCTGATGATGATCAAGACCCAAGAGAGGAATTTCTAGTGGAATACCAAGAGGAAACCCCATTGGAAATCCAGGATATACAGTTGGAAGCAGGCATGCCACAGGACACTGCCAACAAGAACTTGTGCAAACACACACAAGATGCACAAAAATTCCTGGTTACACCAACCAAAGGAATGGCATATATACATGGAACAGCCACAAAAATGACTGTATGTATTGACAATGCTCAGCACCCACTGATCATTGACAGTGGAGCACATTGCTCCATAGTGGCCAGAAATTATCTGGATAACCACTTCCCAAACTGGGAAAAACAGCTCTTTCCCACTAAGGCAAAGAACTTCAAAAGTGCATCAGGGAAGATGACTTCCATTGGGACAATTATCAAAGAGATAATTATACCCCACAGGAAGGGTAATATCAGACTCAACCCAGAGTTTGTAGTGCTTGAAGATGCCCACATCCAAGGGTTTTTACTGGGAACAGATTACCAGAGGAGGTATGGCATAGATATTTACAACAGTAAGAACAGGCACATTACCATTGGTACCGACAAGGAAAAGAAATTTTCACTTGATATATACCACATATCTTCACAGGATCCACTAGAGGAACTCTTGAAGGAATTCAAGGAGGGACAGTTTAGCACTACCCTCACCAGTAAACAAAAACTAAGTTTACTGAAGATGCTGAGGAAGAACAGACCAGCATTTGCCATTGGTGAAGAACCACTAGGCAAGATTAAAGGCCATGATATAGAACTATATCTGGATGTGGAAAGACCTTCTCCACCCATGCTGAGGAGACCTCCTTATCCAGCAAGTCTGGAAACCAGGAAAGAAATTGAAAAACACATCAATGAACTCCTGGACATGGATGTCATCAGGAAGATTGGACATAATGAAATAGTGGAAATCACCACTCCTGTCCTGATCACCTTGCATGATGGCAAGTCTAGATTGTGTGGAGACTTCAGAGCCCTGAATAACTACACAAAAGCAGACAGGTACCCTATACCAAGGATACCTCATGCCTTGGATAAGCTAGCCAAAGCCAAATACATAACCAAGATGGATTGTATGAAAGGCTTCCACCAAAATGGAGTTAAGCCAAACTCCATGAAATTGCTCAGAATAATATGCCATATGGGCATATATGAGTACACCAGGATGCCATTTGGCATCAAGAATGCACCAGCCCACTTCCAAAGGATGATGGACACCATATTTCAAGAAGAAATAATGGAAGGCTGGATGGTAGTATATATTGATGATATCATTATATACTCAGAGACATGGGAAGACCATGTACAATACATAGACAGAGTGCTAAGTAAATGTACACCCATCAATCTGAAAATTTCACTTAAAAAGTGTAATTTTGGCCAAAAAGAGCTACTAGCTCTAGGACACAAAGTCTCAGGCCTTAGTCTGGCAATTGACCAGAACAAAGTAGCAGCAGTACTGCAAAAGCCAGTACCAAAGAACATCAAGGAGATGCAATCTTTCCTTGGATTTGCTAGCTACTATAGAAACCACATCAAAAGCTTTGCCCACATAACTAGTAGTTTATACAAGTTATGCTCAAAGGATGTAGTTTTTGAAATCACCAAGGAAAGGAGGGATGCATATGAGAGGATCAAATATGAACTCACAAATGCACCTGTGCTCATCTTGCGTGACTTTGAACTAACATTCAAGCTATATATAGATGCAGCATGCAGCCAAGGCTTGGGAGCAGCCCTTCACCAAAGACAAATTGTGGATGGTGAACCAAGAGAAGGTGTAATATGTTACATCTCCAGGCAGCTGAAAGATTCAGAAGCCAGGTATGGGGCCACCCAGACAGAATGTCTATGTCTAGTCTGGGCTCTAGAAAAACTCCATTATTACTTGGAGGGTGTAGTCTTTGAAGTCTACACAGACTGCACAGCCTTGAAGTCTTTACTAAACATGAAGACTACTAATAGACACATGCTGAGATGGCAAATAGCCATCCAGGAGTATAGAGGGAACATGACCATCATATACAAGGAAGGTAAAAGCCATACCAATGCAGATGGCCTTAGCAGATGGCCACTGGACAATGTCAAAAGCAATCCAGCTTATGACCCTGAAGTTGCTGCAAAAAGTCCTATCCATTTTATGGAAATAAATAGGAAGAAGAACTTCAGATTCTCTGAATGGGCACCAGAGAGTGGTACCCTTGACAGTGGAAACACTGATTCAGAAGGGACAGAAACCCCCATACTGGGAATAAGCTCCTCAGAACTGCACAATGAATTTTTCAATGCAGTACTGAAATTTTATTCTAAACACAAACAGTGTAGCATACTACTCCAACTCCTTCAACAAAAATACAGGAGCCCAGAACTGGAAACCCAGCTGGAGGAACCCTGGTTGAGGGCCTATAAGGACAATAAATTCTTCCTTATAGATGGCCTGATTTATCACAGAGAAAAGCACACCAGTGCACTCACAGTGATAGATAGAGACCACATCTCTTTAATCCTGCGGGAATGCCATGACTGCCCCTATATGGGACACATGAGTGAGGACAGGACTAAAGAGAGGGTAGCAAGCAAAGCTTGGTGGCCCAAGTGGGAGCAAGAGTTGAGTGAATACATCAACACTTGTGAAAGATGCCAAAAGGCAAATAGAAAACATGGGAAGAAATATGGGTTGCTTCAACATATAGAAGAACCCAAACACCCATGGGAAACCATCAACATGGACTGGGTCACAGGACTTGTCCCAGGAGGCAAAGAAAACTACAATGCCTGCTTAATCATAGTTGATAGGTTCAGAAAGAGCATGAGGTGCCTACCATTCCATAAAGAGGACACAGCAATGGACACTGCTCTGTTATTTTGGAATAACATCATATCCACCTGTGGAGTCCCTAAGAGCATAATTAGTGACAGGGACCCAAAATTCACATCTGAATTTTGGACCAATTTATATGACATGCTTGGCACCAAGCTTGCTTTTTCCACAGCTTACCATCCACAAACAGAAGGCCTAGCTGAGAGGATGATCCAAACGATGGAGGACATCCTCAGGAGGTTCTGTGCCTATGGCATGGAATACAAGGACCATGAGGGATACACCCATGATTGGGTCACCCTCTTACCAGCAGTCCAACTGGCTTATAATACAAGCCAGCACTCTACCACAGGAAAAACACCTGCACTGGTAGAGAAATGATGGAATCCCCTGTTACCTGTGGATCACTTGAAGAAAAATCTTCTGACCATCCACCCCACAGCCAAAGACTTCCATGATATGTGGAAGAAAGGCTGTGATACTGCTGCCAAATGCATAGCTGAGGCCAAAGAGTATAACAAGCAAAGGTGGGACAAATCACATATGGAACCTGACTTCAAGGAAGGGGACCAGGTGTTAGTGTCTACACTGAACTTTAACAATCTCAAAGGACCTAAGAAAATGAGAGACTCATTTGTAGGGCCCTTCACTATCATTAAGTTGATAGGGAAGAATGCTGTAGAGGTCAAGCTCACTGAGGAGTTTTCTAGGAAACACCCAGTCTTTCCAGTGAGCCTGGTCAAACCATACTTCCAAACAGAGGAGGATAAATTCCCCTCCAGGAAGAAAAACATCACTCAACCAGAGATAGTGGAAGTAGAAGACTCTCCTGGACCTGTGAGTAAAATCATAAGGGCCAGAAAAATCAGACTTAATGGGAAGGATCAGAGACAATATCTAGTCAGATTCAAGAACCAGACAGCTGACAAAGACAAATGGTTGGCAGAGGATGCCATACCAGATGGAAACCTTCATTTAAGGAGATTAAGAGCCTCTAGGAGGACTGAACAGTCTCATCTATGATGAGCCTTTTTTAGAGGGAGGGTATGTCAGCCTGTGACTCAAAACCAGAGCACAAGCATGACAGCCAAAATACCATAAACCAATGGTATAGCCAAAATACCACCAAAACATGGAACTGAGCCAAATTAGCTCAAAAGGAATCAAAAGAAAGAGGAAACTCACCTCTTTCTGATAATATAAGTCCCATCACCATAGGACAAGAAATAACAAAGTTATTCCTGCTCAAAGTTATTGCTGAGCATAAACCTTAATTTTCACCTCTCATCTAAAATCCAGAAGGAGAGGCTTAACCCCATCAAATGTGTATTCAAAATGAAGCTCTAGGCCAGGGCTATCTAATGGTGCTAGCCAAACTGAGCTAGCACCAGTATTACCTGAGTTATGGTCAAATTCAGACCAAATAAGGGTGAAAAAAACATTAACCTCCCATCTAACTTTTACAGTTTTAGTGTGAGATACTTAAAGTGGGGTCTTTTTGGAAAGAGCACAGTCAGGGATATCTGATGGTCCCATCCATTTCCTCATAGCTCAACTACAACAGAAGTTATTGGCCAAACAAGCTTAATACAGCTTTTGGCCAAACCACGCCAATGTACAAAAATACTTGTACATGGGATAACTTTGTGATATTTAATGATAACCATGTCAAGTTGGGTACCATTGTGTAGAGCTCATATAGAGCTATTCAATGAACCAATTTTGAGCTTGATATCTCAAAAGCGGACAGAGTTATGACCATTTTAAGGTAAAAATCTCACCTGCTTTCATATACAGCCTTACCATGGGATAATATCCCATAACCATGAATATGAGGTGTCAAATAGACAAAGAAGTATGTTTTTACTCCAATACCTCATATGTCAGTCAATACTGGGGTCCCATACAGTTTCTGTACAGCATTCTACGCGTCATACACGTCAGAATCAGGCTGTGTGGTCCCCAGATGAAAATTTTCACCCTGTATTGGTGAAAACCACCAAGATGTGGTTTCAAAGCCACATCTGAGCCCAATAAAGAGTATACAGGCTGTTTGCAAACCACAAGCCTGTCATAGAGAGTGAAAAATCTTCACTTCCTCTACATGGAAAGGTCTAGCAGCCTTTCCACCTCAATTTCAGGATAAAAGGAGGGTTTTTCACAGCCAAAAGCCTTTCCTCATCCTGCTCTTGAATAACCTACGTAGTAAACTGTCAAAAACAGTTTTACTCTTGGTTAATAATCAGGTATAATTATAAATTTAATTATTGTAGTCTTTTATTATTGTAACCTAACAGATAAAACTGCACCCAGGGCTTTCAACAGCGCTCACCACCACTATAACCACTATAGTAAAGCCCTTAAATTTATTCTTAATCATCTCAAAACCTTCTTAAAGCATTTTTTACCGTGTCACAAACATAGTTTGAGCTGTAAATAGCCTACATTACCACTCTTTCATAGTTTCATCCTGACAATATTTAAGAGATGGTACTGTTGGAACTTCTCTCATGTGGGATTAAAATGAGGCATTACCTGGACGGGGAAATCACAGGTAACTAGTTTTGAATCACTAGTAATTCCTGCAACCAAGGGTGGCAAGGGTGTATTGCCTGCCCCTCCTAAGATACTGAACAAAATCCTCCTTGGAGCTCACAAACCAAGATATAATTAGTAAGTGGCTTTTCAACTGCAGAAGCCAAAATTCAGAAGTCTAAGACAAGACCTATTCAATATATAATATGAAAGATAATTTCAGTAATTTTTGTTAAATCTGATATTTTAATGAAATACTTGTCTGTACAGTTTTTATTTTTTAGTGAGGTTGGGGTGAGTAGTTTTTTCTTGGTGATAAAAGCTTAGTAAGATGGGTTATTTAAGGTTTTCTGGAAAATTTGATGAATTTTGATAAAGGTAATTTTGTTAAGTTAAAGTTAGAATAGAGTAAAATAATTTTTTTAAGGTTTTTTTTAAGAGTGTTTAATAATAAAATGAAATTGCATTTGTTAAATTTAAGAGGTACAATTATTTGATATTAGATTTTCAAAGGGCTGAGTTAATTTTAAATCTTGGTAAAAGGTCTTAGTTTTACTAGGTGAAACAATTTAATAGAGTAGTATTGCTAATATTGTGTGCCAGATAATTTTCATTTTTTTAATAATAGGATTCTACTGAGCTTAGCTACTGTGTAATCTTCAATAATATACTTCCATTGAGCTTAGCTACTGGGTGTGTAGATTTACTAGAATATACTGGACTACCTCTCAGGTTGAGGATGAACAATTTTTGTGCTTATAATGTGCAGGGGATATAATGTGCATGGGGGGAGTTGAATTTTGGGGGGACAGAGACCCTCTATCTATACCTTTTTGGGAGCCCAGGGGGGCCTCAATGGGAGCTTTCTTTTTCCACTTTAATTCCTCTTGATTCTCTCATTTGACTTTGCTTTTTGTGAGAAACTTTCTTGCATGGGTCATGTGATTTAAGGTTTGGTGATAATTATTTCTCTGCACAGCCTCCATTAATTACATGATGTGCTTTTGGTGAACTAATTATGATGTGATATTCTTAGATTTTCCTTTTTTGTGCAAAGCCTTTTTGATGTCACATGATATTCTGTTGGTGGGGAAGTATCAAATGATTACTGTTGAATTTTACTTTGCATATGTCATATATTGTGCTTGGTAGAAGTGGATGTGTAATTTATGCAGGTGTCATGGTTTTTTTCTTCCTTTTGGGATTTTAAATGAGGTCGTGTGATAACTTCTTGCACTTATGACTTTACTTTTGTGGATGAGCTGATGTGATTTTTTAGTTTTACACATGCTGTGCATAGTCATGTGGTTGAGATTTAATTAAAAGTGTGTACTTCATTCAGCCTGTTGTAACTAGCTTTGTTTTGCATAAGGTGATGGGTGGTGTAAATAATTCTTATTCTATTTTAAGGTTTCAAGTGGGGTTACTGCGGATATGAGATAAGGTACTCCTGTGGCTTTGTTGTAAATGACTTTCAGGAATTACATGGGGTTTAGCTTTTCATCATGTGACTTTTCTAGGTTGAATGCAAGGTGGCTGTGTAGCTAATGCATGTGTCATTTTCACGCTTCATGAGTCCTGTGGCTATAAGGAGGTGTAAAGCTGGGTCAGGTGTGTGATTTAAAGGGTGGTACCTTATTTGTTGCAACTAACTTGCTATATGAAGTTTTATTTTTTCATAACCATAATGAAATTGAATAATTCATTTAAACACATACACTTCCCTTTGCTTCCTGTGCCATGGTACTATGAATTAAGGCCAGCTTCTTGCTGTAAAACTGACCTTTTAGTGTAAAATTTGGCTGTAAGTCTGCCTGTGGGTTGTATTTACTGATTTTATGGGGTACTATGAGCTTGAGCCTGGTGAACAAAATGGTATGGAATACCACATCCCCCTCTCCCTTTAATTCTGTCCCCAGCATTCCAGGTGAGAGCTCCGTATTCCTCATCCGATTCTATGGTCTCCTCCAATATCTCTTCCTCATTTATTGATCCATCTTCTTCACTTTGTTCTTCTTATGTGTTTTCTTTGTGTCTATCAACTTTCCTCTTGGGTAAAGCTTCTTTACTTGAGAGGCCACAAATCTTCTTGCTAATTCTTCTCCATGCAGCTATGCAAGCTCATATGGTCCATTGTTTATTTGTCTGATTACTCTGTAGGGTCCATTCCATTTGTTTTTGAAAAGGGGTGCCCAATTGGTTTCTATTGCTTTGCTGTAAACCAGGACCAAATCTCCTGGTTTTAGTGGTGATCTTAGTTGGTTTGCCATTCTTCTATCCCAATATTTCATTGAGTCCTGACTTGTTTTTTGGAGTTTTTCTGCTGCTTTCCTTCTCATTTCTTCTTTTCCTTCTAATTCTTTAGCTTCCAATAATTCCTCAGTTGTGGATAGTTTATGCCATTTTACTGCTAAAAATGTTTTTGTTTCAATGTCAGTTTGTAATACTGGTAGCTGTTCAAACTGGAGTTCAAATGTTGAGAAACCAGTTGTTCTTTTAGTAGAAATTCTTTCAGCCAATGTAACTAGTGGTAGATATTTTTTCCATTTTCCTCCATTCTCCCTACACATCTTGACCAGTGCATCTTTTAGTTATTTATAGCTCCTTTCAACCATTCCTTGAGACTCCGGGTAATAGGTTGTGGTGACTTTGATCCTTGATTCTGCTTTTTTACCGCATCTTGCAATTATTTTTCAAACTATGGCCCCCCATCAACTGTAACTTCCTTTGGTGAGCCATACCTGCATATTCATTCTGAGGTTAACCATTCTTCAACTTCTTTTTCTGTTAATTTGACTAGTCCAACTGTTTCTAGCCATCCTGAAAGATTATCTCTGGCCCCAACCATGTACTTTCATCTTCCTGATTTGATATGTATTGCATCCATGCTGACCCTTTCTGTGAGCCTGTGAGGTATATATGTGTGAGCCTTGAGGTATATTTTACATACCCAAATAGGCCACAATTATCTTAAAAAGAAATTTTGAATTATGCACAACTCATAGGTCATGCTTATATCCAAAATTCATCATTTTCAATTTCAGAAAAGATGAATAACTTTTTATTGAGTAAGTAAATCCATGGATTTGAGACCAGATTTGGATTCTACACAAAAATTCACCTAGGGTAGCCCAATAGAGTGAATAAGCTCAACTTAAGTATTTGAGGTGGTAAAATGGAAAATACTTCAATACCACATCATTAATACCACATAAAAGATCCGTGAAAATTTTTGTTTTTCTTGATTTTTAGCCAAAATAATGGGAAAGTGTGAAATCCCATGTTACATATACACCAAGAATAGTGTTATGCATGTTTTGAGCACTTAATATCATGGTATTCTTACATGGACTTTTGGTACACCCATAGTGGATATCTCACTTTAAGCTTAAATTACTATTTTGACGTAAAAAATAGGCAAGGGGGACAAAAGACATCAAAGAGAGCCAGGGTACCCAACTTCTGAGGCCTCAGAGGCGTGGATAGCTCCAGAGCATGGATCCATGGCTCATCTTGGCCCAATTGGTAAACCAAAACTCTTTGGGAACTTGGTTACCAAGTGACACCTACTGTAATCATAAGAAAATAGCAAATAACCTGCTATTTTGACGTGCCAAGGAGGTAATGAGCTACTTACACTCCTGTAACCATGTCAATTACTAATGAATTTCCATGGATAAACCCCAAAAGAGTAATTAAAACCCTGTTGGGACCCATATTCATTGATTTACCTCATAGCAACCAGCAAAACACTGCTATTCGCAATTCTACGTAGAAATGAGGTAAAAACTTCAAAAATTCATTCAAAATACAATTCTCAATGAATCTTTCTGAAACTTTCAGGACTAAAGGAGAACTGTATTACCTATGGTACAACCAAAAAGAATTACAGTCTTACTAGTAAAATTAAAAGTTTTACTTACAGTCCATTTTTGGTTATTCTATGTGAAACACTGAATCTTCAAAAATTTACAGTAATTACAACCTGTGATGAAATTGGCAATAACATTGATAACTTTGAGAAATAAATGATTATTTTGGAATAAAAGAAGATTTACAAGTGTTACTCCTTTTATTCTTAACCATATTGGGGTTGGTAGTCACGTAAAAGCATCAAAGAAGTAATTATGATAATGTTACGTGACAAATAATGATGCAATCAATAAACCAAAAGGGTTTATTGTTTTCTCACTCACTGGTTTTTCAGTTTGCTCGATGACACGCCTCTGTGAGCCATTGTTGACTTAAAAGAGGCCTCCTCTTGCTGTTTTTTCCAAGAATCATCTTATCAATTTATTAAATCATTATTACCAACAAGTAAGTATTAGTTACAGCTATTCTTAAGTGTTTTAAATCTTTCAGAATCAACCAGAAAGACGTGAAATCATAGAATCCAACTATATATTGTTGTAATACTGTTATCAATCCTTTTGATCCCTAAAATCCACAATTCCACGTCAAATTTCTCTACTTTTATCTATCAATACGTTCTTTGGAGTATTAGTGAGTCATTTATCTTTAATTCTTAAAGTTTTTCTCTAGTAATAGTTTTCTTCAAGAATTATCTTTATAATTATTGTTGTAAAAGATAATTATATATTAAAATAATTTTATTATTTTAATAAAAGAAGTTTTTATTATTAAATTCTTCTTGTAATTGATTCTTGTAGACAATTACTGCTCACTGTTATAATCACTAGTAGTGTATAACACGTGAAAGAAATAATTTTATAATTATTTAATTGTGGTAATAATAATTTCTTATTATTATATCTCATAAGAACAGACATAGTACTGTTGATTAATAGTAATATTATCATCAGTTTCATAGTCACATCTTACAATATGAAATAGCCATAAGGCCACAAATAACTTTATATACAGCTGATTTAGTCTTGAGCTGACTTTTCAGTTGAAATTAAAATGAAAAGTAACAAAAAATTAGTATGAATTTTGTTTGGATAGACAAAGCTATAATTATTATGTCATTTTTAGATTCTACACCAAAAATAACCAAGGGTACACCCATAGGGTGTTATACCCAAAAATGCTTATTTCTTAAGTTATTGGAAGATTTAAGATACTCACAGTACTAATGTAAATTTTTTAATATTTTTTCAGAAATTTTAAATTTAAGCTTAAATAAGGTTAAATTTAAAGTTGCATAAGGTTTATGCAAACTTATCAAAAATCTACTTAAAATTGAGATGTTGTGTAAATTTACTGAATTGGGTAAGGATTTGCCATACAGAATGTAAATCCTACGTGAGCTCAATTCAAAAGTTTTTAAGTCCATAGTATGGCTTTAAATAAATAAAAGGGCAAAATCCATGCAAAAAGGTGGGACAAAGGAAAAAGACCAAACAGAGCTGGGGTACCCAACTTTTTGGATCTGCAAGGATTCAATTGAAGTTTTCCACCTGTATTGGAGGATTTTAAACCTTATTTAAAATTTAAGATTAGAATTTGATCCCACCTCAAAGTTTAAACTGGTTTTATCCAATTTGGACAGGGATTTCAAGCTTCCAAAGGGTAAATCCCAATATGCAAGCTTGAAATTAAAGTTTTGTGAGCTGTCAAAGCTTAAAGAAGCTTAAAACTTAAAATTTACAAGTATCAAAACCTCATCAAAAATTAATGTTTAGTGTGTTTTGCTATTTTACGTGGAAAAATAGCAATAACTTCAAAAATTCATTAAAAATCCAAATCTTGATGGATTTGCTTGAAAATTCCCACAGCTTAAAGTTCAATGGTATCTGTGTATACATCAAATTTCAAGTATGTTTTATAAGAAGGTTTTATAGGTAATTAGCCTGGAAAATTAATCTTTTAATTATACTTAGAGAAAATCAAGATTTCTTTCAAAATTAATTAAGAATTGAGTTTAAGAGATTTTTACTTGAAACTCTATTTTTAAGTTGTTCATGTGATGAAATTTAATATAACTAAATCTAATTTATATTAAAACTTAGAATAATTAACTTGAATGAGGATCAAAGCTTCTTGGAGTTAAGAATAACACCAGTAACTTTAAATTGGAATTAAAAATAAGTTACCTTAAGTTAAGAACCTTACTTTTAAGCATGGTTTTTCAGTTTTAAACTAAGCACGCCCTTTAAATCCATTATGAATCATGAGAGCTTCTCTGAAGACATAAAAATAGTTTATTCATCACTGTTTTTGTCCATGAATCCAATCCAATCCAATTATATTAGACATTTAACAGGTAAAGCTTTATTATATATAAAATCTTATTATTAAAGTATTTCTTAATTATCTTATTCTTTATAAATCTTAAACTAAAGAATTGAAATCATAGAAATTAGATTATTATTGTAATCACCAATAATATATTTTATTTTATAAAATTATTGTCCTAAAATATCTTTTTGAAATCCACAAATTCCTCTTAAAAACTATTTAAATCATATTTTTGTTATAAAAAGTTTTATGTTTTGAAATATTGATTTTGGGCGTGTTTTTAACTTATAATAGTTATTTAATATAATAACTGTTGTATTTGACTTGTTGTATTAATTATATATTATAAGTAAGTTTTTTCTCTGAAATTCTAGAATTTTTTATCTATTATTAGTTTTTTTATGTAGAATTTTTTCATAAGAATTATATCTGCACGGTGTGTGTGATAATTTTCTTTTTTATAAATAATATTTATATTTTCCACATGTAATTGTCTCAGCAAGAGCTTTACACTTCTTATTGTTATACCTGTCAGTGACTATAAAGATTATAGAATAATTAGAATTTGTTATAATTATCATTTTTTATTATTATATTATATAAAAATAATTAAATTTATTTTTTAATAATTATATTTGATTTGTGGCTATAATATTTTGGTATATTTTCTACTGAGGACAGTCATAGTACTCTTGATATTGTTACTATTATCAAGAGTTTCATAGACAAACCTTACACTTTCAAAGCTTTTTGTTTTTTTGGTATAATTTCCTTGTTCCCTTTGTAATCTTTGACTTCCCTTTTGGCAGGCCAGGAAAGATTGAAGTCATTTCTTGACTAATTTCTTCATTATTTCCCACTAATATCTTGCTTCAACTTTTCTGTAAGCTTCATTTTCCCGTCTGTGGCCCATGTTTGCATTAAGTGACTTCAAAATGTATCTTTGAGCTTCTTGACTTGATATTACCAATTGAGGGTTTGGCTTATTTCTTCTTTTTAGTTGGCCATCTTCCAAGAGAAAACTGGGTGACCTTCTTTTGATTCTTCTAAATTCTTCTTCCTTGCTTTATTCTGGTTTGTTCATTTTACCTAAGTATTCTTGTATCCTCTTCCAAATTTTTCTTGTTTTGTTGGTACTTGTACTCCTAAAAAATTGAGTGAATTTACATTCTTAGCCCCAAATCCGGGGTGTGGCTTGATTTGATTTTCTTCTTCAAATTCTTGTGCATCTTCATTTTCTTCTTCTGAGTTTTTTGGTCTTCTGGATAGCCCATCTGGCATAGTGAAAGTTTTTCCTAGTTTGTGAACCAAATCAAAGGAAAATAGTTGAATGAAAGCCACCCATCTTTTCATGGAGGAATTGGGTAGGTGAGGGGTGTTTATCATTTCAATTAAGGCCTTGGCATCAACCTTTAATTGAAAGTGTTGTCCCCAAAGTTTTTTTTGAAGCTTCTTGAGAATTGTTGAAGCTCCACAGAGTTCCAATTTGGGTTGTGAATATTTTGATTCCAATTTTGAGAAAGTTATTGATTCATATAATAATGGTCTGTCCTTTCCTTCTTTGTCTTCTTGAGTGAGTACTGCTCCTGCAGAAATGTAGCTTGAATCTACTGCTAGCTTAATTTTTCCTGCTCCTTTGTCATAATCCAATTTCTTGAGGGTTATTTCTTCTGGACTTATTGAAAGCATCTTCACATTTTGATCCCAGTACTAGTCAAAATCTTCTCTGGTGAGTCTTCTGAGTGGTGATTCAACTTGTGAGAAGTTTTCAATAAGCATCCTTACATAGGCACAAAGTACAAGAAATCCTTTTATTTCCTTCTTGTTGAGAGGTGTTGGCCAATTTGAAATTTTGTTTATATTTTTTTTTGAGATTTTTCTTCCTTTGAATGATACAAAATGCCCTACTATGTCCAAAGCTGGAACACAGAATTCCAAATTTGATCCTGAGCTAGTAAGTCCTGCTTCTTCAATCCTGAATGAAATTATTTCTAAGTTTATGGAATATTCCCATATAAGTCTTCTGATTGAGGGGTTTTCTGGTAGTTTTTCCTGGTTGTAGAGTGATCTTGGTCCTTTTATTCCTCCATCATCAATACAAATTCCTACACTTTCTGGTAATTCTTCTTGCAGTATCCAGGTCATTTGGGCTTGGTATACTGCTACTGAATTGGTGGCTCCTAGGGGTAGTCTTGTGAGCTGAATCCTTCCAAGGGGTGTTTCAAAAGTGGTGAGGGGTCTTGCAGCAATATCTCATTCTCTTTCATCATATCCTCCCATTATTTCTCCTAGTCCATAGCATGCGTTTCTTGAAAATTCATCTACAAATTCTTCAATGTGAGGTGTTAAGCCAGCATCCTTGATGGTGACTTTGTTGAGGTCTTGAAGTTCATAGAAAATTCTGAGTTGATATTTGATTTGGCCACACAAAAGATTGGGCTTGTGTAGCTTGAGGTGGATTGCTCATAGAGTCCAGTCCTGATTCTTTCTCTGATTAATTCAGTAAACTGAGGTAAAATTGATTTAGGAATGGGAATTGGTTTCTTCTGCCAAGGTTCATGAGGTATTACTGGTATCTTTTAAGGCTTCCTTATGAGTTCTTGAGTAATCCTCTTGCTTCTTCACAGAAATCTTTTGTTTTTTCCCTTAAGTTACTAACATTTTTGAGTAAATTGATTGCTTCATTTGATAACCATCCTGGTGGGCCAAAATTAACTGTTTGCAATCTTTAATGGGTGACCTTGAGGGTTTCTTGAAATATAGGTGGGTTTGGTGATAAGGTTGCTTCATAAGGATCTCTTGACAAAGGTGGGTTAAGGTCTGGAGGCATTGGATCATTGACTGGTCTCACGTTCTTCAGGACTGATTTATATTTGGCTGCTAAAATTTGGTGATCCATCTTCAATTGGTGATTTTTGGTTCTTTTGTAGAATTTTCTAGTGTCCTGAAACATTGATATCTTCAAAATTCTTCTTGCTTCCTTCTTCCATAAAATTCCTTTTTCCATAAAAGAAATCTAGTTTAAGGTCATACAGGACCTATAACTAGGTGTGTAACCCCGGTATATTAGGTATACTAGTCCTTCAGTTGCAGTCATTCAAGGACCTCCTGGCCTATTTCAGGGGCTTATCTCAATTATGGAGCTCCTTTGGGCTGGAATTTGGATTCCAATTGAATCTTGTTTTATTCTTCAATCTTCATTATTACCATTTGATGCAAGATTCTTCTGGTTGATTTATTTCTTGATTAGGAACCTTCTTGACTCAATTGATGGCTTGAGACTTCAATTTGTTCATTGTGGCCAATTTGATAATGATAAACACCCATGAAACCCCTTTTTCCTGTTACAAAAAGGGAGCAGTTTATTTTCATGCTAAAGACAAAGATGGTCCTTCAGCACTTCTCCTGACCAGGAAAATCTCCTCTAGCTTCTTCGCTTTTATTTCTTTATAAGTTCCCCTTCCCAATTCTACAGAAATAGAATTTTAGTGTCATGCTGAGGACCTCTTGAGTCTTCAAGCTTCTTTAAAAATTGAAGGGTAGTTTGAGTTGACTGTTGTGCATTATCTTGATGATCCATAATGTTAAGTAAGACCTGTGTCCACAATTGATCCAGTTGAGTCATCCTTCAGTCCATACCTCTTTCCCAGTGATTATTGAATTTCAAAGGAGTTTCAATCCATAATAAAATAAATGGCCAAGGTCTTGTGTTGTCCAAAGGTCAATCCATGAGGAACTCTTGACTTTTTTTATATGTGATCTCCATTTTCAGTGTTCTTAATAATTTATCTCTCAATAAATATTTTGTCCAATTCTCTGGATATGATTTAAAATAATTAATTTTTGTTCTTCTGTACTCCTAAATTATATCTGTTATAAAAAAATAAAAACAATTATAGTAATAAGATGATTTAAAATTGATTTTAATATTAATTAATTGATTTTTCTTAATAATACTTGTTTGGATGAGGGCCCCCTCCCTATTTCAAAATTTTGAGTTGGTTTTCAATTTTTTATAAGGATATATCCTCATCCCCCCAAAACTTCCACTAGAAGGGATAGTGTAAGAAATAATTTTACCCACCCCTTATTTTTTTAATAGTGATTTTGATAACAATAAATAATAATGCAGTAAAGACACATAACTTATTTTTTTAAATTTGACTGAATAGTAGACTTTTGTTTGATTTTGGGTATAAAATAACGTAAAAATGTATATATTTGAGTAAAAATCAAAATTCAAAGGAAATAATACTGAATCACAATCAAGATCATGGAACTGTTTGGTTAAAGGAGGTAATCTGTGCCAATCAGTAAAAATTGGGCTCTTGGGAGTATTTATAAGTAATATGAAATAATTGAATGATAATAATTTGAGTCCTTCATTCATATAATGACCCTTATGATGCCACAAATCTTCCTTTTGGAATTATGATTGAAACTCAGACTTTCTTTCTGGTCCAGCCCTTTTATGGTTCAGATTTTCTGTTACCCATAAATGCATTTGAGTTGTTAAAATAAAAACAGTGAAAAATAAAAAAATTTACAATTAAAAAAACTCTTATTTACCTTGGGGGGATTTTCAAATTATATTTGAAATAAATAGGACATTGAGGTGTTATCAATATGTAAATTCCCCAGATTACGTCATCAATTTATGAGCTTTTAATAAAAAGAACTCCTCCAGAGTTCAATTAATGCCTTCACGACACAAATAATTCTTCTTTTAAGACAAGCTCCAATCATTTTTTTGTAATTGAAGAGATATTTGAAATAAATTGATCATTTTGAAAAAATTACTTCATGTAGAGTTTTTTTTTTAATAATTATTATTATTGAGTTGAAATATTAAGCCCATTTAATGGCTCTGGTTGTAATAGTAGGAAAAAAATAGGGAAGAGAATAAGTAAATAGAATATTCTTGAGATCATCAATGGGATATGCCCCAAATTCTTAGGAAAATTAAATAAATAATTGAATTTGGGATAAAAAAATTGGAAAATATGTTCAAAAGTTTAAGTCAGTAAATATTTCTAATTCTTTTTCATAGTTACATAAAATTATAAAGTAAAAAAAAGAAATTAAATCTTAGGTAGTTTATAGTCTTTCCTAGGACTTGTCCTGTTTTTACAGCCCTTGTTCAATCTTTTTGAATACTTTAAATAGGAAGTTTATGGTCTTGCAAAGGAACCTTTGGTTACTTTTTTTTAGTCCTTCTTGATACTATGAGTGATTTATTGTTGATATTTAAAGAGGCAGTTTATGGTCTTGCCAAGGACCATTGGTTTATTGTTTTGTAGTTTGAGTCCTTGTTGATAAGTTTTTAGTAGGCAGTTTATGGTCTTACCAAGGAAAATTTTTCCTTTTGATTTTATTATTGTTTATAATTGTGGTTTTCATGAAATTTGATTTATATTCAAAGCCAAGTTGTTAAAACAATTAGGCAGCTTATAGCCTTATTGAGGAATTTTGGTGTTTTTATAGCCCTGTAGCATATTAAAAAATAAGAAAGAATAGGTTAATTCCATATGAAACATAATATAATGATAAAAAATGGATAAATAAAGCAAGCATGTTGAAGGCGTCTGAGGGCCTGTATTTATTTATTTTGAAGCCATTGAGGTCATTCCCTTTGAATTTATGACCTAAAAATTGAATGAATATAAAAAAACAAATTAGCAGTTTATTGTCTTGCTAAGGACATTTTTTTAACTTTAAAACCCTGTTAAGAAAAAAAATCATGAATGTCAGTAGAAAGTTCCGTTGTAAATGAATAAAAGTATGAAATGAAAATTAATTCAGAGAACAAGTTCAACAGCAGTTCAATGCCATTCTTAGGGCATTCTGTTATTTTGTTTTGAGCAAAGATTAAGCAAAAAAAAATCAGTATTCTGTGTCAACTAATTTGAATTATGATTTGCTTAGTAATTAAGAAATATGCAGTTTTTAGCCCCGCTGGCGGCTTTTATCAATTTTTTTGAGCCCTGTAAAGAGTAAAGAATTATTTTCAGTTAATTGAAATAAAAGAAGAAACCAGAAGCTTAATGTCTTCCTGAGGAAATTTTATTTTCTTTAAATTTATAGTCCTGTAGCAATTAAGAGTATGAAAAGTCATCCCAATATAATTATAAAAAAAAAAAAGAAACCATCAGTTTAAAGCCTTGATGAGGGCTTTTATTCTTCTTGTCTCCCTGAATCATTTCCTTGGACCAAGAAATACTGACATATAAGTAAAATAAATAATCAGTAACTTAATAAATAAACATGAAGAAAGAAAATTGAGAAGTTTAATCCCTTTCTCAGGGCATTTGTTAATTTAGTTTTATTTTGCAAAACATAAATAAACAAAAATCCAACAGTTTGGAGTCATGTTGAGGACTTTTGGTTTTTTTCCTTCCATCATTTCGTTTAATTTGTTGTGACACCCTGTAAAAATTAAAAAATTATCTTTAGTTAAGTAAAATAAACAGCCACAAGATAAAAATAAAATAATAAAATAACATTTTAATGTCTTGTTAAGGACATTTATTTTTAGAGCCCTGTAAAAGTAAAGAATTATTTTCAGTCAATTGAAATAAAAGAAAAAGCCTGCAGTTTATGTCTTGCTGAGGAGAGTTGTTGTTTTTTTCTTTTTCACTGTTTTCTAAAGGCCTTTTCTAAGCCTTCCTAAGGTATTTTAACCAAGTAGGGAAAAAAAACAAATTATCTGTAAATTCAATAATGAATAATTTGAAAAATAGACATAAAAAATAAAATGGAGCAGTTTAATACCTTGCTCAGGGCGGATGGTTATATATTGAAGGCCTGTAGGATTTAAAATAAGATATTTCAGTATGATTCAATTATTAAGAATCAAATTAAATGAAAAAATTCAGTGGTTTATTGTCTCGCTGAGGACATTCTTCTTTTTGATATTTTATATGCATCTCTCCATTCAGATAAAATATTTTAAAAGAAGAAATTGTCAGTAAAATAAAAAATAAAAAATAAAAGTGGAAAGTTCAAAGGCTTGCCAAGGGTATTTTTTTAAATTTTTAGCCCTGTAGCACATCAAAATAAAATATGTCAGGTTAATTTAATATCAAATATAAATAACCATAAAAAATAAAACAAGCATTTTAAAGCCTTGCTGAGGGCCTATTTGTTTTTTGTAGCCCAAGGGCCATTGGTTGATTGTCTTTTTTAAGCCCTGTAGAGATTTGGAATAAGAAATGTCAGCCCAATATAGTTTTAAAAAATAAGAAATAAAATAAACCATAAGCTTAAAGCCTTGATGTGAGCTTATTTTTATTTGATAGCCCTGTAGCATATCAAAATAAATTATGTCAGTTTAATTTAATATCATAGATAAAAAACTATAAAAAAATGCAACAAGCAGTTTAAAGCCTTGCTGAGGGCTCTTTATTTCTTGTTATTTTTACTTTAAAAACATATTTTTTCCCTCAATGATTTCATTAAACTAAAAAATACTGAATTTTCAGTAAAAGAAATAATCAGTAGTTTAAAAAAATCAACATAAACAATGAAATTGAGAAGTTTAATGCCTTTCTCAGGGAATATTTCTTCTTTGATAGCACTGAAGCATAAAAAAAATGAACTAAATTAAGTAAAATAAATAAGCAAACTCAGCATTTTAAAGCCATGCTGAGGGATTTTATTTTATTTTTTTTATAATTTATCCTGAGTAGCTCATTGATATAATTGACTTTGGTCAGATGGGGATTCCTTTACTAATTTCTTCATACATGTATTAGAAAAAGAGAGCTAAGATGCTGCTTTCTTAGCTTCAACTTGATTCGGGCTTAAGTATCAAAGTGATATAGGTGATCCAATATATCATTGAGGGCTCATTTTGCTTATATTTGAGTCAAGTTGTTGGCTTGGGTTGCTTAGAGCGAGTTTTAATGATTGAGTTCTACTTGGGCTTTGTTTAAGGGCTAAAGTTCACCTTTTTAATCCTTGAAATCACTTTGAATTGACTGTTTTTACGTCACTGTAGCACTGTAAGATCTTTATACCTATATATGATTCGCTAGGGTTGTTCCAGGTGTTATTACACCTTCATGGTGCTTCAAACTGTGTTGGGTTCAGAATTACTCCTAGCTTCTATCACTTTCTCTGTAAATGGCTTCTGATGTAAAGTAGGTTACTGTACTTTACAGTAACTTCATTTGCATCGGGTGGGTGGTTTTAGTGGATGCTACTGTTTTACTGGGTCCTAGAGGTAATAGTTGGCCTCGAAAGCTCTTGAAACACCTCTGTATGAGGTATTAGCCACTTTCTGAGCTTCAAGAAGCCTTTGGATGTGATCACAACCACCCAGACCGGCAGTGGTTGGTGTTTGAATTCTTCTCCTATCTAGATCCACCGCCTAAAGCATTGGATGTTGTACTTGCTTGCTTTCGGTGACAGAGTTAATCCAAATTCATCAGCTGTCAGTTTCATCTCCTTGCTTAAAATACTGCATGCAGTGCAGTGGCATTATTCTTCTAGCATGCCACTGCGGCGGTACACTGATGTTGCCACTGAGAATTAGTTGATGAGGTACTGATGCAAGATCCTATCAGTCATATCTCGCAGTTATAGTGTACTTAGTACAAATAGGTTTCAATTGTTCTTCCAACTGGTTCCTTTGGTGCAGTAGTCCATTTCAAAGGTCCCCATCCTATAGTTTGGGTATTAAATTGGTAGTAGACTGTATTTTTATTTTTAAAGAGGTGATCATAGGTTCATACTGGTATAAACCAAGGTCCTCCAAAGGCAGGCAGAGGTTAGAGAACTACATCCCTGATTTAAGCTTTGTAAGTCTTTCTCTATACACTGAATGGTAAGCTTTTATCTCCAACTTTAGCTTAAGAAAGTGTTTGGAAGTGAAGTTGATGTTGTCCTCCAAAAACTAAAATCAGGTCCAAATAGTGTTGTTTATCTTGTATTCCTGTAAGATCCAGTGCTATGATTCCGGAAGCCCTGGAATATTTGGTTCAGCTGTTTTTTTGTAGATTGAGATTAAGTTTTATTCCTCCAAACATTCTGAGCTCTTTAGCTCCCTGCCATCAATAATGTGGAGATAAATTTTTGTTCATGAGCCAGGTGAGGATTGCCAGCTATAACTACCCCTTCTGCTTTGAACAATGTCAGCTGTATTTCTTGCATCAGCTGCCATGGGCTGCATTTTTGTATATTTCTCGTCTTTTCATATTAATCCCACTATTGTTAAATAGGTTCTAATCTGGTTGACTTGTGGATTATTTGGCTAAAAATTGTGATTGCGCAGCTGGCAGTGTTAATGTCTTAAATACTGCATATAGTGGGGCATTGGTATTCTTCTAGAAATGTATTAAGGAATTTAATTCTTTTCCTCCTCCAAAATCCTGTCTGTGTTCAACATACCATGTTCATGCCATTCAGTATTAAGGCTGATTTTATAGTAGTTTTGAGCTGCAGCCAGAGTAGTTGAGCTGGTTAGTGGTGACTATAATTACTGAAGTCCTTCAACCCTTAGGGTTTCCCCTTTTCTTTTCTTATTTTTTTGGATAAAAAAAGTTATGAATATGAGCTTCTTGACTATTTTTATTTCATTTTTGATCATATAGATTGAGCACCTTCCTAAGAGGATCTTGTGTAATTTTTAAACAAATTGAAAAAATTCTTTTAATGACACATCCCCAGTCTCCTCTTGAGAGAAAATTGGTGCAATAAAAGTCTATTTGTTGAGCCAGCTTGTCATATTTATTTAAATCAAAAATACTAAGTCAGTTCTGGAAAGAAACCTTGTTTCAACAGTTTTTTCAGCTGTGTTGAATTCAGTAACATGAAATAAAGAATTTGTGGATTTTATTTCATTTCTCTTTTTCTTTGTTGAAATAGAGTCATTGTGCGTATGGTATTTTTTGTTGATTTTGGGATTATTATTTGTTTTTTGCATAATTCCTCTTTGTAATTTTGTTGTGATTTTTAGTTCACCAGGGCAAATGTTGGGTCAATTGCCAGCAATTGACTTCATGTTGCACCGTGGTCAGTTGCATTTGTGTCACATTATAGTCACTGGATTTAGTGTGTCACATCACATCTGCATCAAGACGACGTTAATTGTCACATGTGTCACATGAGAATTTCACTCAAAGCCCAAACCCATTTCAACACTATTTGCAAAGCTTGGGTAATTACATCTCATGGTGCAAGGAAGCAGTTTGGCATGAGAAGACTTCTGCCCCACTGCCTGATCATCTTACCTCTTTACCATGCCTACTCTAACACATGAATTGGCTTCCATATCCCCACCTAATCCTCACCAACCCTTAGCATAATTATGTGCCCGCACCACCCTCAAGATATGCCTCTGCCGCCGGCCTCACCACACCTTATGCTTCCAACCCCTGCCTTATCTTCTCCAACGCTTAACATGCTAATGCTCCCACAGTGCCCCCAAGATATGCCTCCAACGCTGCCTGTACCCCTCCTTACACTTTCTCCCATCTGCCCAATCCTCTCTGCCACTCACCATCCTCACGCTTGGATAGTGCCCTCCTGACATGCCTCCAACGCTACCCTCACACCAGCCTAATCCTCAGGGCTGCTTACCATCATTATGCTCCTGCAGTTCCTTCAAGATGAGACTAAAATTCCGCCCCCATCTCCCCCCTCACCACTCCTTATGTGTAAGGTTTGTCTATGAAACTCTTGATAATAGTAGCAATATCAAGAGTACTATGACTGTCCTCAGTAGAAAAATATAATATAATGAGATATTATAACCACAAATTTAAATATAATTATTGAAAGTAATTATATAAAGTAATAAATTTAATTATTATTATAAAAATATAATAATAAAAAAAATATAATAACTATAATAAATTATAATTATTCTATTATTGTTATAGTCACTGACAATTATAACAATAAGAAGTGTAAAGCTCTTAATGAGACAATTACACGTGGAAAATATAAATATTTAACCACTTATAAATAATATAAATATTATTTATAAAAAGAATTAAACACACACTGTGCAGAAATAATTCTTTATAGAATAAAATTCTATATAAAAAAAACTATTACTAGATAAAAAAAATATATAGAACCTTAGAGAAAACTTACTTATAAGATTTATTTAATACAACAAGTCAAATACAACAGTTATTATATTAAATAAAGATTTATAAGTTTAAAACACGCCAAAAATCAATAAATGTAAAGATAAAACAACTTTTTTTGTACTATAAATTATGATTAAAGAGTTTTTGAGAGGAATTTGTGGATTTTAAAAGATATTTAAGATGATAATTTTATATAATAAAATTTATTATAGATGATTACAACAATAATCTGAATTCTATGACTTCAATTCTTTAATTTAATAAATAAAGAATAAAAATAACTTAAGAATTACTTTTAATAATAAGATTTTATATTTAATAAAACTTTACCTGTTTAAATTTCTAATATGATTGGATTGATTCTGAATGATGGACAAAAACAGTGATGAAAAGACTCTTTTTATGTCTACAGAGCAGCTCTCATGATTCATAATGGATGTAGAGGGGGTGCTCAGGTCAAAACTGAAAAACCATGCTTAAAAATTAAGTTCTTAACTTAAGGCAACTTATTTTTACTTCCAATTTAAAGTTACCAGTGTTATTCTTAACTCCAAGTAACTTTAATCCTCATTTAGTTTAATTATTTTAAGTTTTAATATAAAATAAGCTTATTTATATTAAAGTTCATCACATGAACAACATAAAATCAGAGTTTCAAGCAGAAATATCTTAAACTCAATTTTTAATTAATTTTTAAAGAAATCATAATTTTCTTTAAGCTTAATTAAAAAAAGTAATTTTCCAGGCTAATTACCCAGGAAACTTATTAATAAAAGATACTTAAAATTTAATTTATATATTGATAATATTAAATTCTAAGCTTTGTGAAATTTTTAAGCAAATCCATTAAGATTTGGATTTTTAATGGATTTTTGAAGTTATTACTATTTTTCCACATAAAATAGCAATACACACAAAACCTTAAGTTTTGATAAGGTTTTGATGATTGAAACCTTAAAGTTTTGAGCTTATTTAAGCTTTTTAAGCTTGATTAAGCTTTGACAGTTCTTAAAACCTTGATTCCAAGCCTGCTTATTGGGATTTACCCTCTTGGCAGCTTGAAATTCCTATCCAATTTAGGATAAAATCAGTGTAAACCTTAAGGTTGGATCAAAGTCTAATCTCAAAGTTTAAATAAGGTTGAAAATCCTCCAATACAGGTGGACAACCTTAATTGAATCATTGCAGATCCAAAAAGTTGGGTACCCCAGCTCTATTTGGTCTTTTTCCTTTGTCCCACCTTCTTGCGTGGATTTTGCCCTCTTATTTATTTAAAGCCATACTATGGCCTTAAACCCTTTTAAATTGAGCTCACGCAGGATTTACATTCTGTATGGCAAATCCTTAGCCAATTCAGTAAATATACACCACACCTCAATTTTAACTAAAATTTTGGTAAAGTTGCATAAACCTTATGTAACTTTAAATTTAAGCTTAATTAAGCTTAAATTTAACAATTTTAAAAAAATGTGAAAAAAGTTACATTAGTAATGTGAGATTCTTAAATCTTCTAATAACACAAGAAATAAGTGTTTTTGGGTATAACACCCTATGGGTGTACCCTAGGTTATTTTTGGTGTAGAATCCAAAAATGACATAATAATTATAACTTTGTATATCCAAAAAAAAGTTATACTTATTTTTTATTATTTTTTATTTCAAATTCAACTAAAAAGTCTGTTCAAGACAAATTTAATTGTTTATAAAATCATTTGTGGCCTTATGGGTATGTTAAACATACCTCACAGGCTCACATTATGCTGCGGCACCCCTGCCTTCTCTTCTTTGCCACTTACAATCCTTATGCTCTTGCAGCGCCCTCAATAAACGCCTCTGAGGCCGCCCTTAACCTCTGTTACACCTCCTCCGCTCTGCCACTTACCATTATTATGCTCACAAATTAGATCCATAGGGTACGGCCGCTGAGGCCGCCCTCAACCTCTGTTACACCTCCTCCTCTCTGCCACTTACCATTATTATGCTCACATATTAGATCCATAGGGTACGGCGGCTTGTTGGCATACATGACAAATGCAATCACAGAAATATGCTGAGTGGCCTTCTCTGACAACGGGTTCTGGAGGAAATTGGTGAGGATATCCACAATGTTGTGGTTAAGGTTTAAATCATGAGTCTCACAAATGAAAACTTAATAAGTGGAAGATTTAAAGCCCAAATTGTGTCTTCTGTTTTTTCAACAAAACCATTTTATTGCACTTTGCTTAGTCCTTACCTCATGAGGGTTGAATAGTTCAAAATTTGACTTCAGTAGGTTTCTCACTAGTAAACTTTACTCAATGTCTCACAGGGAAGTGATTTCATTTGAATGATATGAAATAATGTGCATCACATCACCTCCTTGAATTTCCCAACAAAACATATTTTGCAAATGCAATACAAGATCAATAGATATTGATGGAATGTTCCAAGGCTGTTGATGGCAGGTTGCTTTTGGTCAGCTTGTGGTTCTGGAATGTCTTTTTTATAGAAAATTCACTAACTATTGAACTAATTTAAATTGATATTTAATTTCTTTCAAACTTTCCAAAATTCTCCAATATTGTTATCACCTAAAAAAGAATCAATAATAATATCTCAAACACATTTTACTTCCCCCACTTTCAGAACTCCTTCCTTTTTCCTCAATTTTTATCTTTTTATTCAAAAAATTTCAATCAAGTTATCTATCAACTTGTCACCATCTCTTTACTCAATAAACTACCTCTGCTATGCCCCAATGTGAGCCTTGAGCCATATTTTACATACCAAAATAGGCCACAAAAATCTTTAAAACTACATTTTGAACTATTTACAGCCCATAAGTCATGCATATATTCAAAATTCATCATTTGTTATTTCAGAAATGATCAATAACTTTTTTGTAAATAGGGAAGTCCATGAACTTAAGACCAAATTTGGATTCTACACAAAAATTCACCTAGGGTAACTCCATAGAGTGAATAAGCTTGAACAAACTCTAAGAGGTGGTAATATGGATAATACTTCAATAAAACATCATCAATACCATATTAAAGGATTGTGAGTATTTTGGTGTTTCCCAATTTTGTGCAAAAATAATGGAAATGTGAGAAATCCCATGTTACTTATACACTAAGAAAAGGGTTATGCATGTTTTTGGAACTTGATATTATTGTATTCTTACATACACCTTTGGTACACCCCTAGTGGATATCAGTTTTTAAGCCTGAATTTCTATTTTGACATGAAAATGGTCAAGGGGGACACAAGACATCAAAGAAAGCCAGGGTACCCAACTTCTGAGGCCTCTGAGTCATGGACAGCTCTAAATCTTGGATCCATGGCTGATCTTGGCCAAATTAGTATATTAAAACCTTTTGGTAACCTGGTTGCCAAGGTGAAATCTCATTAAATCATAAGAAAATAGCAAATAAGCTGTGATTTTGATGTGCCAAGGAGGTAAAAAGCAACTTAGACTCCTGTAACCATGTCAATTCTTAATGATTTTTCATAGATAAATCCTAAAAGAGTAATTGAAACCCTTTTTGGAGTAGTATCCATTTATTTACCTCATAGCAACCAGCAATATAGTATTATTTGCAATTCTACATAGAAATGAGGTAAAAACTTTAAAAAATTGTTGAAAATATAATTCTCAATTAATCTTTCTGAATTTTTCAGGACAAATTGAGAGCAGTATAATTCATATAAAAACCCAAAAATAATCATAGCTTTATAAGTAGAATTCAAATTTTTACTCACAGTCCATTGTTAATGATCTCACATGAAACACTGAATCTTCAAAAATTCACAGAAAATACATTCTGTGATTAAATTTCCAATAACATTGATAAATTTTAGGAATCAATTATTATTTGGAAATAAAAGAAGATTCAAAGTTGTTACCCCATTTATTCTTAAACATAAATGGGTTGGTACTCATGTAAAAAAATCAATGAAGTAATTACAATAATCTTATGTGACAACAGATGATTCAATCAATAAGCCAAAAAGGTTTATTGTTTTCTCACTCACTGGTTTTTCAGTTTGCTCCATGGCATGTGTCTGTGAGCTTTTGCTGACTTAAATGAGGCCTTCTCTTTCTTTTTTTTGCAAAATCATCACATTATTCAATTATACCATTATTACCAATAAGTAAGTATTAGTTAATCTTTTCTTAAGTGTTTTATTATTTCAGAATCAATAATAAATACATCAAATCATAGAAATCAACTATATATTGTTTCAACCCTGTTATAACTCAATTTTGATCCTTTAAATCCACAATTATCCTTCAATTTTTCTACTATTATCATTCAATAATCTCTTTGGAGTATTAGTCAGTGTTTTGTCTTAATTATTAAATTTTTTCTCTAGTAATAGTTTTCTTCAACAATTATTGTTTTATAATTACTCTTGTAAAAGATAATTATATATTGAAATACTTTTATCATTAGATTCTTCTAGTAATTGATTCTTGTAGACAATTACTGCTTACTGTTATAATCACTAGTAGTGTATAAAAAGCAAAAGAAATAATTAATTAACTAGTTAGTTAATTGTGATTATGATAATTGTTATTATTATGTTTGATAATAACAGTAATAGTATTGCTGATTAATAGTAATACTATCAGCAGTTTCATAGGAACATCTCACACCCAACCACCGCCCAAGACCCAGGGAAATTCAACCAAATTCAATGAACTACAAAATTCAACTCCAGAGAATGGAAGTGAAATCTCTGATATGCTCATTAGTCATGAATTAGGCTTTGAAGTAGAGAGCCTGTCACATGAAAGTAATGCAGATCCACCAGTTCTTCCAGAATAGGAGCATAGATTAATCTTGAATATTTGTAATCTCTTCAAACCTGATAGTTTTGTCATAGCCTTTATTTAAGCTCAGCCTCCAATCTCTCAAAAACCAAATTTTGAAAGCTATGAGAAGGAAAAGACCGTTGAACCTTGTGCACAAACAGAAGACTCTGAGAAAGATGAAGGAATTTTCAGTGGGGAGGTTGAAATTATATCCAAGGAAACATTTGTCTCAAACATTTCTCAAACAATCCCAAGGCTAGGAAAAATTCAAAATGATAATAAAATTCTTTATTACATACGTCAAAAGATTGTGGAAGCAATGAGCCTCCTCAAAATGAATTTGAACCGTAATTCCATTACTAATTCAATAAAAAAACATGAAAGATGGCTGCTTACAATATATGGGCAGGTGTGAAGGTGAGAGAATCTCTACCAGAAGGATTTCAAGTGGTAATTGGAGTTCCAGGAAAAGGATTAGGAATAAGACCAAATATAAATTCCGCCAAAAAACCAACAGAAAGCACCATACCTTTGAAGCTGCAAAAGATTCACATGATCAAGGTGATAACATGAGCAATGTTGAAGTTGACCATATTGATGATGAATCTCTGCATACTGAAAGCCCCCCATACTCAATGAAAAAATCCATGATGAACCCCCTGCCGCCTCACCTCAAAATATTAAAGCTTTTTAAGAAAGGGAGACAATCAAACATGATACAATGATTAAAGATATGAATGATATAATTCCTGACCCTGAGCCGGAAATGTCAGCCTCCCATAATTTTCAAGGAATATTTTTATCCCCCATTGAAGAGTTTGGAGAAATTTTGAATTATCATTTCAATATTACTCAACAATCATGGAAAAGGGGGCTTGATAATATCAATAGTACTTAAAAAAATTGATGGGAAAATTTACCAACAAATGATGCTGATACATTCCTTCCCATTGGTATTCAGGTCATTGGTAACCAAGAGCTTAAAATGTTTGCCTGGCTTGAGGAGCTTGAGATTGCAGGTGATTTTTATCTTTGTGAATGATATACTATGATTTGGCTGATGACTCATGCAATATAAATTGCAATATATAGGGTTAGATTTTTTTAAGGTAAAAGAAACAGAAGTATTTTTAATAATAACATTTGAAATCTCAAATTGATGAAGGAATCAGTAAAACCTCCAGATAATCTCCCAGAATCTGAACACTCCTTCAAAATGGTTCAGAGCCTTCTTTACCCCTCCAATCCAATTAAAAATTTTTGGGCAAATGTTATGTTTGAATTCATTAGTTTAGTCTCATACGATATGATTGCACCCAAACCATATGTGGAACCAACATCAAGTTTGAATGATCCTCTTGGGCTTGTATGGGAAGCAGTTGAATACCTTGCCTCCTGCTTGAGTAAATCAAAGCAACATGCAACACAACTTAGCATTGAAGGTGGCGGGGCTGACAATGAGATATTGACAAAGCCACATAAGAGCCTTGAGGATCTAATTAATATAGCTATCCACTTGATGATTGCGTAAAACTTGGTACATGCACATACAAAGGTCAAAGTCTATGGCATGAAAGGCAAACTCACGAGCCTGAAATAAAATGAGGCCATCAAAGATCTTTAGGTGTGTCACCAGAATCTTGGAATAAATCAAATTTTCTATGGTATATTAGTGGAATTCGGTGCAGTGGGGGTTTGTGGTTTGATGGTATGTTGAGATGACTGGATAACAAGCTCAGTGAAAGGGGCTCTATCACTCATTGTAATTTCCAAAAGACTTTCAGAGGGTAAAAATCTAGTAGAGCCGGTGTGGCTACGTACTAATAAGTATATATGTAATTTACTGAATAAGAGTTTCTTCGCATCACAGTCTTTTAACCCAGCTGTACCTCTTATATTTGAATCTGCACAATTCTTGGTATTAGAATTTGGTTATTCCTGGGTGGAGAAGCGCGGTCTTGGCTCAAGTGATGAGGTCACATTGACTGTACCCAGGTCAGCTAAACTTACAACCAGCATTGACCCGTTTTAGATTAGCTTTGTATCAGATAGATTGAAATTTAATTTTAGAAAGGGATTTATGAATTTAATAATTGTGACTACCTATCCTACTACTGCCTGGATGCCTTGGTATGAATGACAATAATAACTACCTTTGTACAGAGGCATGCCTCTGTACACCATTGAAAATACTCTGACAAGATTCAAACTGAGTCAGGCAGTTCTTCCCATGATTAGCACATGCAGGGGCATTACAGGAAGTGGGTTTCATCACTTCCCGCCAGCTCATAATATGCAAATGGCACTGTTTCTTTCAAGAGGACTAGGATAATGAGGGATCCGCATCATAGTGCATATTTCATTCCCACACCTGCAATATTCCCCATGGTTGGATTTGAAACCCATTGAATGGGAATATCAATATATCAAATTGAATAATGCAGTATCCACTGCATTATTTTAGGTTCGGGTACTTGAGATCGGAAATTTGCAAAAGTCAGATTTAATCTTTCATTTTTAGCAGCAATTAAAAAACATTCATTGACCAAAATAAAAATTAGGTGAAATTAATAATTCACATAACTGTCACTAATCCTTTGGTTTAAATTTATTTTCCTGTGCAAGCATTCCATTCACAAAAAAGGAAAGGAGTGTAAAAGGAAACTTGCCGCAAAACATCAGGGTGAGGAAGGAAGGTGTGAGTTGTTCAGTTATTCTCAGCATATATATAAAGATATATATGGGGAAGAATTTTTGTGACACCCTCATTGAGCCCAATGGAAGAACATTGGCTTTAGTTGGTTTAGATCACGCCAATGACATGTGGGCTCCAAAAGGGAAGTCAAGGATGTGCGGCAAATAAATCTCATTGGGCATTGGGCACCATTCCGGATTCAAAATCCCCTGGCTTCAACTGGGAGGAAGCAGAATCTGATATCTTTTTTCTTTGACACAAAGTGATCCCTCAACCACTCAGGAATAGTGGGACATCCTGAAAGAAAAATGAGGCCAAAACACCTGAGAGAATAAGATTTTTTCCTCCACTCAACAACAGCTCAAATATCAATGCCACTATCAGCAAATATGACCCCAAGTGAATTTGGAGGGTTGTGGATTTCAATCAGCTCAAACGGATTCACTTTGGCCACATGGAAATTTTCTCTTCAACTGGATTACTCATCGCCTTTGTCAAATTCAGACCATTCACAACAATGAGTGAAGCCAAGGTCAATCAATGGTATGAATCATCACAATTCTTATTTCACAAAAGAAAATTCACAGACCCAATTCCATAAAATGGGGAATTACTGAAGGGATTAATGTTTGCAATTGGGTGGCAAAAACGCAGCACCAAGAACAAACAATTTGGTCTTTATGAAAGTCTTGGGAAAATTGAAAACACAAAAGATGAATGGCAGAACCAAGGTGCAAATATTAGCGGGGTTGGTTGCATGCTATGTCAATCCTTACAATATGTTGGGGATGAATTATTTCAAAAGATTCAAACTTGCCACAAGTCATTGGGGTCCCATCCTTTCATCAAGTCAACTATGAAGCCAATATTTTCACAAATCAGGGGGCATTCAAGTTTGCTTCTGAACTCACTTTCACCATGAACAGATTAAAAAACTCACCTCATCTTCATAAGGATTCTTTGCTGTATGCTTCAGGTTGGTGGTTTCAAGCTGATAAGCGAACTGGCCAAATTCAGGAAGATGCATCAAAACATTGTACTGGGGGAAAATTGATTTTCCCAAATGAGAATTTTTGGATTCATCTATCTGAATTTCATGGTCTCATTCAGGTAATGTGGGCCAGTAGTACATTTGCTCATTATACTTATCCAGCATGAAACTAGTGGGTATGTCCATTCAATGCTCAAGGAGGTTAGCAAAAACAATGTGGCCAAAAAGCCACAGCTATTATGAGATTGGCAAAGGAGCGTGCTATCACCTCAGGGATGGTAATACAATCTCATCTCAATTAGGAAATGAGGTAATTTGGATTCATTTGGGAGTTAGAGGGTGATTGGAGAATAAGGGTGTGATAATGCGCAGGAGAGTATACTAGAAGGTTGAGGTAATTTGGATGCATTTGGGAGTTAGAGGGTGATTGCAGAATAAGGGTGTGCTAATGCGCAGTAGAGTATACACCTGGTTTTGATGGCTGAAATTAGGGTTATATGGTGGCTTACATGAAAAAGGCGTGAAATGGCTCATTTACTGTGGCATGCCACCATACACTTGTCCTGGTTCCTTGCTCTGATTTGCACACAAATCCTTGTGCTTGTCCATGATCCCAATGTTTCACATGCAAATCCTCACACCAGGGCAGCCTCCCAACAGTTTCAACAATTCCTTATGCTTTTCCAGGCTCCCAAAGCTTCACACACAAATCATTGCACTTGTAAAAGTTCCCAAAATTTTAAGCAGCTCCTTATGCTGGGGCAGCCTCCCAACAATTCCAACAATTCCTTACACCGGTGCAGGCTCCCAATGCTTCAAATGCAAATTCTTATGCTTGTACAGGTTCCCAACATTTCAAACAATTCCTGATGTCAGTGGAGGCTTCAAATGCTTCACACGCAAATCCTTACGCTTGTACAGTTTCCCAACCCTTCACAAGCAGATTCTTATGCTTGTACAGGTCCCTGACAATTCAGACAATTCCTTATGCCAGGGCAGTTGCTGAAAATTTGAAATATTTCTCACACAACTAAGATTAATAGCATATGACCATAGGAAAGGCAATGACACATGAATATCCAGTGGATTGCTCACATGCGGGGAACCCCCACCTTTTTACAGCTAAGATCTGATATGGTTTAGAACCATGGAAGCAGAAAATATAGGAGGCAGTAATGGTTACTATTTGCGCAATTTGTGCAAAAGAGGTTCACCCAAAGAAATACTGTCTGAAAAATTTGGTGGGGCACTTACAAAAATTATTCTCACACAATAGGTGAATTGCACAATTGGCAAAAAACAAAATCTCATGGCAAAAAAGAATATAACAAAAGTGCAAAAAATTGTGTATTGATTATGGCTAACTTATTTAAAAGAGTGTATTACAAAGGAAATAAGTGAAAAGACTGCACTTTTTTATTTTATTTTTATTTTTTGAGGAAGCTTGAGACTATCCTGGTGATGTCCTCCTTTGGATAAGCCTCTAGTCCCTGGCCAAGGACGGAGTTTAGTTCCTCCGGGTAGTGCTGGTGCATCCACAAAGGGAATCATGTGGAGCAATTGTAAATGCTCCAACAAGATTTGGTTGATTAAGTCATGGAAAATTGCTCAAGGAATCATCAGGGTCAGTTGAAAGTCCATAAATTCCTACCAAGCCTCATCTTGTGATCGAAGGGAGCTTGGCGCAGGGGAAGGAGGTGGTTGGGTTCTTGGGGGCAATGGGAGGGATCTCTGGGGTAGGAGTTGAGGGAGGGGGAACCAGAGGGGAAGGTGAGGGAGCTGGGAAAGATTGAAGTGAAGGGGGGATCTGACAGGCATATTGTCAATGATGATTACAGAGGGGGGTGTAGCACAACAAGCTGGAAATGGTCAAAGGAGGGGTGAGGGAAAGTTGGGAAGAGTAAAAAAAGTGAAGTGGGGACCTACTAAAAGGATCCTCCATGGATTGCATTGGAGCCACCTCAGGTTTAGGCTCATGAGTTGCAGCCTCTTCATGTGGTTTGGAGGATTGACTTGGGCCTGGAATAGGTGGCTCATTGGGTTGGGAGGGCTCTACAAAACAAGGAAGAGTCAGTTCACTTACGTTGAAGGTTGGAATTAGCAAAGGAATTTTTGGCTGCTTACCGTGGAATAAGTCCTCTGACCATTTGGTGCGACTTGGGCCTGGAGTTGGTTGCCGCAGAGTTTGCTTGCAAGGCATACTAGGAAGGGGGATTTGGTTGGTTTTGTTCTATGCATATTGGAAAAAATTCAGTATGATTGCATGAAGAGAAATGAGTTAAGGAGGAGAAAGAAATATTAATTTGCCATTTGAATCCCAGGGGTGACAATTGGCCCAAGCTTGAATTTCCTCTTGCCATCACCATCCTTCATTGGCTGGATAATCACTTTGCTCAGGTCAAGGAGTGAAGTGACCATCCAATGGTGGTGTAGGAAGGGGGATGGATAAATAAATACTAGATGGAACCATTCTAACTGTCCCTAAATGTTCCCATCTTCCTCTTTGGGGTTGGGCATCCATTCCTGCTCCAGAATGCTTTCATCATTTTCAACAACAAAGGAGTCTTCAAGAGGGTGTCTTGGGGGGGAATTACTCTGGCCATGTGATCGGAAGGGTCGCACACCAAACAAGCATTTCTTGTGTGCTTGTTGGCAATAATCACAAGCATTGGTTGTATTGGAGGAGCAGATGCAGGGGATACCCTGCTTAGAGCACAAAGTGAACGACACCTAAGATAAAGTAAAATTAGGTTGGTATCTGAACAGAACTGAATATGTGAAGCAAAAAGAAATACATACAATCAATTAAAAATTCAAAACGTAATTAAAATTTTAAAGCACAAGTAGTGAGTTTTTAAAAGTCTGAAAGAGAGTCATGAAGAAGATTTAGTATTAATAGAGGAACATAATATCTACAAAAGTCTTAAATGGAGAAGGAGATGCATGAGGTGGATAGAAGGGGGGTTCTGGAGGTATAAGCAGGAAAAAAAGAAGGCAGAATGGAAGGATAGTTGTTAGTGGAGTGTGATAGAAAAGAATGGAAACAGATGAAGACCAAATGGAATATGGATGCACCCAAATAAGAAGTGCGGGTGAAGTGGGAGAAAGTGTAGTGGGTGAGAAAAAAATTGAAGGGTGTGTTGGGTGAAAATGGTCTTTTATACCATGGTTAAGCTGAGCCTATTGTGGCATTCGCAGCAACCATCAAGGTCACAGCTTCACGGCCTGTCAGAAAAATGAAAGCTCAGTTGCAGCCAATGATGTAACTGAGAAGGGAAATGCCCATGTGAGACAGAGGAACAAAGGAGTTCTGGCTCAGTATTGCAATTAATTAAACTGTCAGACTCATTCAGATCCCCTTTATTGCTTTAAATAGCCACTCAATTTCCCAGGAGGGGTTTTGTGAGAGCATTGTTGAATGTGCACAGTGGGTGCAATCCACAAATGCCCCATGCAGAAAAGGACATGGGGCAATTGGTCACAGGTGACCGTGGCAAGCATACCAGAGTTATGGCCAGGTGATAGAGTTTTAACAAAGGGGCAGGCGGCTGTATGAAAAGTGAATACAGCATGAGCTTGGGTAGACTCATTGTGCAGGTCTGCTTTGGGGTCATAATTTAAATGCTCAGTGGCTGAAAATTTGAATCTTACATTTGTTGAGCTATTGATATAAAAATATAAAATGCACCCCACTGAGCAATCCCTAGGTCATTTTTGTAAGTATGCAATCTGGGCGTTTGGCATAACATTGGAAGAAATTTCAGCCAGGCTGAGCATATCATGCGCTTTGGTGAAGAGCTCAGAAGTGGGCCTTCCAATGAACTATTGTGAAAAGTGCTCTGACCATGGCATTCAATAAAACTTCCACACTGAGCTTTTCTGTGCAAATCAGGTGAATCATCATGCTGAGCATGTGGCACATGAGCTACATGTATGCAAACAATCAGAAGGTGGATACCCATTGGTAATATGCATGTAGGCTGAAGTATTATTACACCATCCTAATTTGTACAGCCAAAATTGTAGTATGTACACCTTTGTACATGTATGCTGCGGGGCAGAGCAAAAGCTGTACAAGAATGTAACATTCAATCATGCCAAGCCATCGAGTCAAATTTCTCAAATGCATCCCTTTGATGCACCTTGTTGGAGAGCTCTGTCTAATTAATGCACAAATTCTGGTGTATTCCAAGTTATGGTAAAGGGTGCATATTGCAATGAGTAATGATTTGGGTCAAACGCAAATTGTGGATTCACTCTGGTTCCTGCTTTTGAATTACATGCCTGCACATTGTCAGGCCCCCACATGCTCTCATATGAACTCCCACGGGTCATACACAGGCAATTTTCACACACCTGGAAGACTTTTTACTGCCTGTCTTCCAACCAACTATTTTCTTGTGCGGGTGGCCTGCTTAACTGCAGATTCTTACCCGCTTGCATGCTAAACCCTGAGGCCAATCAGTGTGGATTTGCTTAAGACTTATACGCATAAGCATAACCCTGCCTATGATCCCTGAGGCTGTATCTTTTTGCATGGGGATTGGCCACCACAGGTCATACACCAGACATTCTCACACGCACTGCAGAGCTTTTGGCGCCTGTCTTCCAGACAACAATTACCTTGGGGAGGTGACCTATTTCTCCAGAGATTCTCACACACATGAGGGAAGAAGCCTGATGCCAATATGGGTGGATTAGTAATTTCCTCAAAGGATATACGGGTGAATGTGTAAGTGGATCATGTCTCAAAGCTGGCGCCCCCTTTGATCAAGTCACACTTTCCTCCCTGGAATCTCAGGAAGCGTCAGGCCACAAGAACTTTTGAGCACAACCAAACTCATGTTTGGTGGCACACCACCATACATACCTCACCTTCCCACACAAAAGGATCTCCACACTGACATGTTCCTTTCTACCACCACCATTTCCCAGTAGGTAACTGTAAAACAATTAACCTGGGGAAGATACACTTATTGTTTGCTGTCACACCAGCAAACATGGCTCCATGCCTCTAATATGCTACTCTACAAGAAGCTGCTACAACCCACCCAATTTAGGATATTTTAATGTCAACCTTGGTCCACCAATCCTTGTGTAATATGCGGCAGATCCAGCAGTCATTTTGGTGCACCCACATTTTTGCCACCTTGCCTTGATATATGCTCCAAATTGGATATAAAAATCATAAGTCCAAGAAACCCATCTTCCAAATGACCATGCATGTAACTATAGGACATCCCCCTATGAGTCTAAATCTGCATCTCATATAAGGTCCCCACCTGCACTTATTGGTCTTCATTCCCTTTAGCTAACCCTTCCTGATCATATCATTTCCCACTGTCCCCAAATAGTTCATAATAGCCATCATGTCAACCCCTTCAAAACCCCTTTGCATTGGTCTGTTTAATATTCATATTCAAATAAATCATGATATAACCTTAAAAATTGATAATTCTCACTTATATTCTTGGATTATCCTATGACACAATCAACACAACATATTTGTATATCTCCCCTATCACCAGCATACTATTGGCTCTCTCCCTGGAACCCTTTCTAACACATTGATACCATTTCTTGGGAACCACAAACTTTCATGCACTGTGGTCCTTGTGGAGCATGGATTGAAAATTTCCAATCCAATCATACTCAAACATCATTTGTTGAGGGAGTATTTATGACTAATCCAAATAATCCTTCCTCATCTCAGAAACCCAATCTAGAATTGATGTTCTTCAAATGGTATCCTAACATTCTAATTATAATTGAAAGTTATTTAAAGCAAGAATTCAAGCTTGAAATGCCTAAATAATATGACTGTGATTCTCATAGTCAATATCAACTTTTTACTCTCACAACACCTACTTCAATCTTGACTCCACCCTTGTATCCAGCTGTCTTTTCTTTGTCATCCAAGCAAGAACTGATACAATTACCCAGTGGATCAGACCTCCCCATGATTAATACCCCCTCCTCCCTAATCAAAAAACTGGACTAGCTTGTCTCTGGGATCAAGAAATCCCCAATGGACAATCTTCCCATAACCTTTGGGCTACCTCACCCCCTGGATCCACTTTTAATGCCAGGAAAAAAATCACAAAAAAGGCTTTCAGCTCATTCAAATCCCTTTTGACCAATACCCCTCTTGGAGGACTGCTTGTGGATGATATGGGATTAGGTAAAACTATTCAGGCCATTGCACTAATTGGTACCCCCAAGGAGAAGCTAATCACAAACTCCCACCGCTCCATGCCCACCTCGCTTAATCACCAACTGGCAATCAGAAATATCCAAGCATGCTCAGGCTTGAGCACTGCAAGCCAACACCTACCATGGCCCCACTCATGAGTTATTATCTGAGGCCAAAATCTTAAAATGTGATATAATCATCACTTCTCACAATACTATCACCCAAGAATTTAAAAAAACAAATACCTCTACATCATGCATTTTTAAAATCAATTGGCATTGTATAATTTGGGATGAAGCACAGTAAGTGTCTGATCTTTTAGTAATCAAAATTTCCTATTATATCCAATACCCCTTCCCCCATCTTATATCTATATTCACTCTCAATACACTGCCACTCACTGTGCCATTGCTAGCCTCCTATCATCCTGTTCAATATGTTTAATGGGCACACCTATTCAAAACACCATTCATGACCTTTTGAGAATAATTTCATTCATCACCCAACCCCAGAGCTCAGCTCACAATAACTGGGCACCATTAATCCTGAAAAGTCTTTCCAAAGGTAGCAATGATATTTTACATTTGGAATTGCAGCTTTTAAGCTTGCATTGCACCAAAACCACACATCTCAAATCCCTCCCCACTATTAGCCATCACTATGAACTGCTCTTACTTAACCCAACAATGCAGCAAGAATATTCCACATTATACAAAGAATTCCTATCATCCAAAAGCAAAGGACCAGGATAATTTTTCAGAATCATTAATAAGCTGCAAATATGTTGTAACCATCATATAATGCTTAACACAATGGCAGATGCGGATTTAGAAGGACATGAGGGAAGGAGAACTCAGTATAATTTCTCAAAAATTACCTGAACTATTGTGAATGTGGAAACATGCATGATGATTAGTAAAATTGCATACCTCCTCAAAGGCTTACTGAAGAACAAACAATCAAAGTGTTGCCCAACCAAATTGGTTGTTTAAACCCAATGGACCTGATTTCTTGATTTGTGAGTTAAGTCTCTTATGCATTCATTATTCATTGAATCCATCTGACTGTCCTTTTATGGTAGAATTGGTATTGCACTTGCCCATCACTTTATCCTTTCAGACAAAATTTATGGAATAATTACATCACAATTGCTGGAAACGGCCCCTGAGAACTTCTTCAATAATTCTGAATGTGAAGTACTCATTGAATCCATTGCTGCAGCTGAAACTGGCCTCAAAATAAATTGCACTAATATTGTCTATTTAATGGTGAGGGAACCCCCAATTTTCCAACTCTGACATCCACCTTTTCAGGACCCCAATTGGAACCCAGCCATTGAGGCTCAGGCTGTTGATCGACTCTATTTTATTCTCCAACAAAAACCTGTGAAGGTCATTCAGTTGAGGTCAACATGTGGAAGGTACCTTTAAAGCTCATCTATGTACCTTATTGTATTACTATTCTGAAATTTTTCTTTATGGGAATTCCATATTCAAATTGCCAATAGGTCCAAGAAAAGAAACACTCATTATCTGCATGAGCCTTCCTGATATTATCTAATTTGTGTTTGAAAAAGTTGATAACTCCTTTTCACCCAGTCACAGGTCCACAATTATGAACACCATCAGCTGGATCAATCTTCAATATTTCTTCAATTAAAATGAGAAATACAGTATTATTTCTAAGGGAGACCATGATACAGTTCAATCCATAGTTTTTATATTCTAACTTATTTATCAAGCTCTTGCATATTTAAGAAATAATAATCAGATTGTATTACACCTGCCCAAATAATTCACAAAATGTTAATGTGTAACTGTGCTATACATTTATATTACTAATTTATTGCGGAGAATCACCATTCACCCTAACAACTGGCATGTAAAGTATTTTGGGGGAGATAATCTGCATCTAACTACAAATTTTGAGCCACTTTTGATCAAATACCTGCAAAGATAGCCCTTCCGGAATATCACCATCATCTGTAAATTGTATTTCTGGAAATATATTAATAGTTTTTTTAACCTCTTTAATCCAATTACAAAACTCTATGTCTCTTTCCTTTTAAATACCAATTCATTAAATAAGCATGAGCACCAGCATAATCCCACTCTGTGGTAAACTTGAAGTCCATTTTCCACTACCTCCTCAGTATCTGAGCATACTAAAGGGTCATTGAATTGTGATGCTAGAATGGGAAATTTAGCCATATCACATCATTCATGATGGCGCTCACAGGTCTGCACATCATCAATTAGATTATCATCAGACTTACTTCACAATGAAGAAGAGATATGGTAACTAACCCTTTGACAAATCTTTGCAAGCTTTTGATCCTCCTTCTTTTTTACCATATACTCCACATCCTTTGGAATAGACTTCCATTCTCTTTTCAAATAAGTGAAATATTGCTCCATTGAAGCTGCCACAACTTCATATTTATTATGATCCTTGTTCCAACAGTAATGATGATACTCAGTGCTAAGAAGTGCAAGATGGAAGGTACAGTCAAACACCAGAGACATCAACTCGTTGAACAGATGTCGCCACAAGCTCTCCCAGTCCCAAGTGAATTGCTTTAGTCCTAGCTTATGGAGCTCATTTTTACAGTATCTTTGGAAACCCTGAGACTGAACCTGTGTTGATGGCTCATTGCAAACATCCTTGGGGACATATCCCAGATGATCAGCAACTTTCATTGCAACTTTACCCTCTTCTGTGCCAGGTGGTGCTGGTAGTGAGGACCAATTCTTATCCCTCACTTTGAGTAGGAATAGGCAATGGGTGTGTACAGCTGATCTCATCCCATGGACATTTTCTGGAATTTCCGCTTTCAGCCATCTTTGTTTCTCCTTCTGGCTTGCATTTTTCACCACACTGTGAGTTTTTCAGACCTGGTTCCTTTGCTGTCTGATCTTGGATTGGACAAGCATACTCTGGGCGAGGGGCATTTGAGGGTGGATGAACTCACTATTTGACTGAGTGCCCTCCTCATGCGCCATAAAGTTGTCCCTCCTTGGTTCATCATTTGTTTCACTGCAGTTGGGAGACATGTTCTCATCCTTATCATCCACAATTTTCTCTCCTGATGAACTGGCATGAGCTGTTCTTGTTTTAAAGGGATATGGATGATGATATCCAGTGACCTTTTCTTCATGGACCAGAGGCAAAGATGCATAAAGTTCATCACCTGCCATGCAAAACATCAGTTAACACATCAAAAAAATAAATAAAGACTGGTCATACTCACAATCTTCAATTGGCTCCTGAGATCAGACTGTCTTTCCTTTAGGTGCCATATCTAACACATGAAATAAACATATCAAATTTTGAAAAGTTTTATACTCAAACAACATAATGACTTACAATGACAAAGCATCAATCCCAGATTTCCCTCCCAAAGTCCACTTTGAGTAACATTTTCCAGTGGTCTTTTTTGTCTCCCCCCATCAACCTGCTTTTCATTGCCCACATGAACCTGAGATCCTGAAGGAATATTGAGGGTTGGCTGTTTACTTCACCAAAAGCGTTCCTGGGATGCCACTGGGTTTCAACCAGGATTAAGGAGGAAGCTAGGTGGAAATTTTGGTTGGGTATTAGCCATCAATAAGATTTCTGGTGTGCTTCCTGACCCCTCAGACACATGCATTTGTGTATTAGTGGGATTTGGGGGAATTGGAGTGATGGAAACATTTGGGATTGACCAAGTACTTGGAGTTTGAGCTGTTGCATTTCCCACATCAATTTTGAGACCTGATACATTCATTGAGGATGCAATAGGGGTTGTGAGTGCAATTTTGGGACTCATTAGTGACTGTGTTTGAACATATTCTATGCTATATTCACTATCTGAGTCATGAACAGAACCTGAATGGGATTTATGTGGCTTGGAAGATGACATAAGGGCCTAAAAACTACAGTAATATTTTCAGCTTACTAAAGCAGCTCAGTATTATGATAAAATAGAGTGATATTATATGAAATCATTTCAAATGTATAATAGAGCAATTATATTAATATTGGGAACCAAGTCTCTGGTGGAAGTCTAATAAGGTTATTTTTAGGAGAATTTACCCTGCTAAATATTGGGCTCCTCCACTTTTGTCGGAAACCACATTGCACGGCCTAGCAGCATATAATGTGATATCTCCTTTATGTAAAAGGCAAACCATCAACCATAAGTAATCAGAATCACTAAACATTTCCCCCTCCCCATTTTCACATTGTGTGAATTATCCAAACTTCCAATATACACATCAAAACTCCCCAGCATTCTATATATGTATAAGGGTATATTCATGAAGGATTTACCCACAAAAGAAACATCACCTTTTAAAGAAAGGCAATACAATCTAAATCACATTCCAAACAATTGAAATCCCAATGAGCTCAAACCAAATACCAAGACTTTAGCTTCACTTCAAACCCTTATGTAATAGAGTTATATTGTTATGTCTATAATAAGGTTTAAACCATGTACAATGGTGTTCCAGCGTACATGCTTTAAATTTTAACCCCCTCATCTCAATGGTGACAATTCAGTAATTGAAGCCCCTCAATGGTCAAACCTGCTGTATCACCATGTTTAAATAAACTAGAATATGTACGAGCATTGTGCAGCATGGCATTTTACCCAAGTAAACTCCTAACCAAATCTCCCATCAATATTTGATATGTTACAGCTCAGCCACCATTAAAAATGGGATAAAATCCCCAACTGGCCCAAATCATATCCCCCTTAATAAGTAATCACTCAATTTTTTCCGAATTAATCACTCTCCTAAACACTTGCACATCAAGCATAAATATTTAGAAACAAAGCAACCTTATTCATGATTCCCACAACGATTTCAACCCCCCACTATTCCTCAATGTGTATATGCATGTGTAAAAACTTCTTAACTCAAACACACTCTTCCCCTCAGGGTGATAGGCAGAGAGGTTCCTTCACACCTTTCCAATATAAACAGCACATTAAAAAGCTCAAATCAGCCATTGAACCCAGATCTCTTCCAAACATCCCTACTTCAGCATCAGGATCTGAGTTCCCGCAAATTATATTGGATCAAATTTTCCCAGCTAATTATTCTCAATTGGCACAAATCACATTCTCCACTCCACCGGGTCTCAATTTAACTGCACAGAAACCATACAGCAGAAGTCAAAACCTCCCCCCACAAGAACTTGGAATACTAATATCTGCCATTCTATCATTAAGGTATAATATACTCTGCAGGGCTTCACATATTGTCAACCCCACCCTGAACCTGCTGATCAAGTCCAGTATCTCAAGCTCAGGTGATCACCCCACTCCCAACTTCCATATACCTCAAGATCTCAGTACCATATTAGAACATCTCCAATTAGAGCCACTGATTCAAAACTATATATGTTGTCCTCAATGGTTCTTTCTTAATGGTGTTACTGAATCTATCACAACTGACCAACCACACTGTCAACTCCATACTGACGCAAATTGTGAGCCTTGAGGTATATTTTACATACCCAAATAGGCCACAATTATCTTAAAAAGAAATTTTGAATTATGCACAACTCATAAGTCATGCATATATCCAAAATTCATCATTTTCAATTTCAGAAAAGATGAATAAGTTTTTATTGAGTAAGTAAATCCATGGATCTAAGACCAGATTTGTATTCTACACAAAACTTCACCTAGGGTAGCTCCATAGAGTGAATAAGCTCAATTTAAGTATTTGAGGTGGTAAAATGGAAAATACTTCAATACCAAATCATTAATACCACATAAAAGATCTGTGAAAATTTTTGTTTTTCTTGATTTTTAGCCAAAATAATGGGAAAGTGAGAAATCCCATGTTACATATACACCAAGAATAGTGTTATGCATGTTTTGAGCACTTAATATCATGGTATTCTTACATGGACTTTTGGTACACCCATAGTGGATATCTCACTTTAAGCTTAAATTACTATTTTGACGTAAAAAATAGGCAAGGGGGACAAAAGACATCAAAGAGAGCCAGGGTACCCAACTTCTGAGGCCTCAGAGGCGTGGATAGCTCCAGAGCATGGATCCATGGCTCATCTTGGCCCAATTGGTAAACCAAAACTCTTTGGGAACTTGGTTACCAAGTGACACCTACTGTAATCATAAGAAAATAGCAAATAACCTGCTATTTTGACGTGCCAAGGAGGTAATGAGCTACTTACACTCCTGTAACCATGTCAATTACTAATGAATTTCCATGGATAAACCCCAAAAGAGTAATTAAAACCCTGTTGGGACCCATATTCATTGATTTACCTCATAGCAACCAGCAAAACACTGCTATTCGCAATTCTACGTAGAAATGAGGTAAAAACTTCAAAAATTCATTCAAAATACAATTCTCAATGAATCTTTCTGAAACTTTCAGGACTAAAGGAGAACTGTATTACCTATGGTACAACCAAAAAGAATTACAGTCTTACTAGTAAAATTAAAAGTTTTACTTACAGTCCATTTTTGGTTATTCTATGTGAAACACTGAATCTTCAAAAATTTACAGTAATTACAACCTGTGATGAAATTGGCAATAACATTGATAACTTTGAGAAATAAATGATTATTTTGGAATAAAAGAAGATTTACAAGTGTTACTCCTTTTATTCTTAACCATATTGGGGTTGGTAGTCACGTAAAAGCATCAAAGAAGTAATTATGATAATGTTACGTGACAAATAATGATGCGATCAATAAACCAAAAGGGTTTATTGTTTTCTCACTCACTGGTTTTTCAGTTTGCTCGATGACACGCCTCTGTGAGCCATTGTTGACTTAAAAGAGGCCTCCTCTTGCTGTTTTTTCCAAGAATCATCTTATCAATTTATTAAATCATTATTACCAACAAGTAAGTATTAGTTACAGCTATTCTTAAGTGTTTTAAATCTTTCAGAATCAACCAGAAAGACGTGAAATCATAGAATCCAACTATATATTGTTGTAATACTGTTATCAATCCTTTTGATCCCTTAAATCCACAATTCTACGTCAAATTTCTCTACTTTTATCTATCAATAAGTTCTTTGGAGTATTAGTGAGTCATTTATCTTTAACTCTTAAAGTTTTTCTCTAGTAATAGTTTTCTTCAAGAATTATCTTTATAATTACTCTTGTAAAAGATAATTATATATTAAAATAATTATATTATTTTAATAAAAGAAGTTTTTATTATTAAATTCTTCTTGTAATTGATTCTTGTAGACAATTACTGCTCACTGTTATAATCACTAGTAGTGTATAACACGTGAAAGAAATAATTTTATAATTATTTAATTGTGGTTATAATAATTTTTTATTATTATATTTCATAAGAACAGACATAGTATTGTTGATTAATAGTAATATTATCATCAGTTTCATAGTCACATCTTACATTTGGGGGCCTGGCCGTGTTTTTTGAACCTTGTACCCTTAATTAATATATTTTTAAGCTCTAAAATATATTAATTGAATATTTTTTTCTTTCATTTTAAAGTTAAAATAATTCTTATGTTTGAAATTGTTTTGGAAATCTTTTTCATTGAGAAATTTGGTTTAATTTTATACTGTTTTTACACGTGGCTTTTTCACATCCAAAAACTTATAAAATTATTCTTTGAGTTACTCTGAATTAATTTTCATTCAAAATCTTGAATTTCAATTTTTTTTCTTCAAAAAGAATAATTTTTTTAATATTAAAAAATATAAAACTTATAAAAAATCTTTAAAAAATATTTTAAAAAGTATAAAAAATAATTTTTTCTCTTTTATAATTTCCTTTTAGTGTCTTTAATCAAATACTGTGGAGCTGGCAACAGACTCAGTAAGAGATATATCACTAGTCCAGAATCTTCAGAAGCAGAATCTGAAGACAGTATTGAGTTGCAATTTGCTAAAAGAGGCACCTTATTCAACTCAGAAAAAGCTAAATTACCACCAAAAGGTGTGTATTTTATCTTATATTTTCACCTTTTATCTTTAAATTGACGTGAAAATGGTGCATACCAGAAATGGAAGCAACTATTCAGTCCAGCCAGATGGATGTGGACAAGGAAGAGGCAAGACCAAATCCAGAAGTGCCAAATCTTCCACAAGAAAGACACATCTGGAGGATGCCAGAGTTGCCCCCCATTCCCCAAGGTCTGTACCAACAGATTTTGACGTAAATTCTGAGCCTGAACTAATTTATGATAATATTTCCAGGGCTGAACCATTTTCAAGTGGCAGCAATAGAAATATATCAGAGCCAGTACAAAAATTGGTTCAGAGCAGCCAAAGAAGAGGAGTGGGAAATCTGCCCAAGCCTTTGGCAGGGGGCCATGAACTCCTACTTACACATCAAGAGCTTTCTGGGTCAGGAGAAGACCATAGAGCTCTTAGGAGGTTGGAGCCCCCTGTCTTGCAAAGACAAGGTCAAAAAGATAAAGAATTGGTTGAAGAACCAAAGTCTTTTATCCATAGACCAGAAGAAAGAGTTGGAAATGACTCCAGCTTTGGAGACAGAGGAACCAGTGGCATCTACCAGCTCCAAACCAGCTCCAGAAGCATCCAAGGACAAGCCCAAAGGACCTCAAAAGAAACAGAGAGGTCCCAAGAACCATCAAGGCAAGGGCAAAGGCAAAGCCAATTGGCACAGACCTTACCCACAAGGGTACAGGATCCCCAAATTGGAGCCTTCAGCCGTGGACAGTGTCTTCAATATGGCCAGAACTCTTATGGAATCCACAGCCAAGGAGCAGGAAAGGATGAACAGGACTTTTCCACGCAAATAACTGATGTACATAGAAGTATTAATGTAAAAATTGGCAAACTTGAGTCAAAGTTAAAGCAAATTACATTAGACATCAATGATTTAAAGAAAAGTGACAAGCAACATTCTGAATGGCATCAATTGACAACTGTCACCCTTGAGTCAATTGGCAATGCTTGTGAAAGAATTGAGAACCAATGTTAAACTCAGAATAATGACACAGAGGATCTTTCCATTTTTAAAGTAAATGATAGACTTAAAACTCTTGAAGACCATGTCTTACAAATAGTTAAGAACACCAATCAATTTGCTATACATTTAGCAAAAAGTGACAGTGAGAGGCAGAAATTGAAGAATGAAATAATTGCAAGTGTGGAAAAAATTCATAAGAATCATGAACCACCTATGCCAAGACATTCTACACCTTTGACTGAAGAAAAACTTTCTGTTAAAAAAAGTTTGACCCCATTCTTAGGAGAAAATGTTATTTCTGCAAAGGATATTCCCAAATTAGAAGAATGGCCAACATTCTCTGGTGAAGGAGAATACAGCCATATTGAATTCATCAGGACTATTGATATGTTGCAAGAAGACTTTAATATACCTGATGAAATCATAGTGGGTAAATTACATTGTTTGTTTACCAAGACTGCAAAGAAATGGTATTACAAGATGAGAATAGATCATGGAAGACATGACTGGTCTTGGTGGAAATCTGAAGTGATTACCAAATGGGCCAATAATTCTTGGAGGTTTAAAATGGAAAATGCTTTTGAAAGTGCCATTTTTAACTCAGAAAAAGACAAACCACTTACTTGGTTCTTCAAACAAAAAGGCAGATTATCTGCTTTACACCCAGATATGTCTGACACTATGATTAATATGAAAATATTAAGAAAGTGTGGAGGAGAACTGGAACATGCTATCAAAAGCAGATGTGTGGAACCCTTTTCAACAGAGGACTACATTAATGCTATGGAAGATATCATTACCAGAACAAGAATTGGTAAGACTTGGATTAGAAACCCAATAGAGTCCAAAAAAGTCTCAAAGATTCCTAGAGAGGAAAGGAGACCAGAAAGACCTGTCTTGAAGTGTCATAAATGTGGAAGTACTTCACATTTAGCCAACACTTGCCCTAAGAAGACAAAGATCAATGAAGTTCAAGTCATTGAAGAAATTCAGTGTACTGAAGAGAAAGAAGAGTCTGATCAAGATTCTGCAGTCTCTGAAGATACACCAGTGGAGGACTATCCCATTGAAAACATTTCAGCTTTCTTTGAGGTCACAGAAGTCCATACCCACTTGCCACAGTACAGTGAGGATTGCTGCAACCTGATCAATATCCAAGATGCCAGAATGTGTAAAACAAAACCTGCTAGAGGAAAGGGTTATACTGCTGGGGCATCCTGTATCACATCAGTTCTGATGAGTGATATTGAAGCCAAAGTAAATTTGGATACAGGGGCATTTTTCACTTGTGTGGGAAAATATTATCTCCAAATTATACTTCCTGAATGGAAAAACCATCTATTACCAATAGAAGGTGTACAATTCAGTAGTGCCAGTAACAATATGTACCCCTTGGGCATATTGGACACTAATATTGTATTCCCACATCCAGCAAGAAGTGTAATAATGAAAACTGAGATTGTAGTAATGGATAATTGCACATCTCAGCACATCATTCTTGGAAATGATTACTTGAATATTTATGGTATTGATATAAATAACCATAAAGACAGATATTTCACAATTGGAGATAACAAAAGACAAAAATTTGCTTTCTCCAATATGCCAAAACAGATATCTGTAGTATCTTCTGTCAAAGATACTTACAAAGATGAATTTGTGTCTAAACAACTTGTTGAAGCACAAATTAATCCATCATTGTCACCAAAGATGAAGAATGAACTTATTGATGTATTATATACATACAATAATGCATTTGCATCTGATAATGAACCATTAGGTGCTATAAGAGGACATGAAATTGATATTACTCTTAATATTGATAGACCATATCCTCCAGTACTTAGAAGACCAGCTTATCCAGCCAGTCCCAGAGCTAGAGAAGCCTTGGAAAAACATATCCAAGAGTTGATCCAACTTGGTGTGCTAAGGAAAGTAGGCCATAATGAGGAAGTTGAAGTGACAACACCTGTTATTATTGCATGGCATAATGATAAGTCAAGAATGGTTGGAGATTTTAGAGCCTTGAATACCTACACAGTTCCAGATAGGTATCCAATCCCTAGAATCCAAGAAACCTTGACTCAATTGTCTAAAGCCAAGTATCTAACATCAATGGATGCATTGAAAGGCTTCCATCAAAATTTTTTGATGCCTAAAGCTAGGAAATTACTTAGAATTATCACTCACTGTGGTATTTATGAGTATCTTAGAATGCCATTTGACATTAAAAATGCTCCATCCCATTATCAAAGGATGATGAACACCATCTTTCCTACAGAATTGTCTGAAGGATGGCTTATCATTTATATTGATGATATTATCATATGTTCTGATTCATGGTCTTTGCACCTTGAAAGACTTGCAAGAGTACTTCATAAAGTTGCAGAAGTGAACATGAAAATTTCACTTAAGAAATGCAATTTTGGTTTTGAAGAACTTAAAGCATTAGGACATGTTGTTTCTGATTTAAGCTTAGGTATTGACAAAAATAAAGTGGCAGCAGTGTTACTTAAGCCAATACCCCAGAATAAAAAAGAAATGATGTCTTTTCTTGGATTTGCTAGTTACTATAGGCAACACTTGAAAGACTTTGCAATTCTAGCCAAATCACTCTATAGAATCTGTGATCAACAGACTGTATTTGAGATGACACAGGAAAGAATTAAAGCTTATGAGAAGATAAAGAAAGCCCTTACAGAAGCACCTTTACTCCTCATGCCTGACTGGAATATTCCTTTTAAATTGTACATTAATGCATTTGGAGATGGATTAGGGGCAGCCCTACATCAAGTCCAAATTATTGATAACAAACCTACAGAAGGACCAGTTTGTTATATCTCAAGACAAATCAAACCAACAGAAGCCAGATATGGTGCAAGCCAAATGGAGTGCTTATGTTTGGTATGGGCACTTGAGAAATTACACTATTACCTTGATGGAAGTGTTTTTGAAGTGATAACTGACTGTAATGCAGTAAAATCACTCCTTAACATGAAAACTCCCAACAGACATATGTTGAGATGGAAAATAGCTATTCAAGAATATAGAGGAAACATGAGTATAGTTCATAAAGCAGGAAACATTCACAAAAATGCAGATGGACTTTGTAGATGGGCTTTAGCCAACACTCCTGATAATCCAGCTTATGTACCTTTGGAAGCTGAACCACAGATTCCAATTGAAGGAATTAACATAACTGATATTGGGACTGAATTCTTTGAAGAGGTTAGAGAGTCTTATAAACAAGACAAGAATTGCCATATCTTGACTTCTTTATTGGATAAAGACTGCAAAGACACATCTTTGGTTAATGCACTAGATGAAGTTTGGAAAAATTCCTATTCTGAAGGAAGATTTCACTTGTTTGATGGGATTATTTACCATAGAACAAAACATTCTTGTGTGATGACACTGTGTAGTAGGTTACTTATCAATACCATTCTTCATGAATGTCATGATAGTATCTACTCTGGACACCTGTCAGAAGACAGAACACTTGAAAAAGTGAAGAACTGTGCATGGTGGCCATCCTGGAGGAAAGAAACCATTGAATATTGCCATACCTGTGATAGATGCCAAAAAGCAAACAGGAGAACAGGCAAGAAATTTGGATTGATGATCCATATTCAAGAACCAAAATCCCCTTGGGAAGTTGTTCACATGGATTGGGTCACAGCACTTCCTCCAAGTGGTGACAAAAGTTATAATGCTTGCTTAGTCATTGTAGACAGATATAGCAAGACTCCTATATTCTTACCATGTCATAAAGATGACACTGCTATGGATACAGCTCTTCTTTTATGGAGTAGAGTTATTTCTATTACAAGATTATTTAAGAATATCATAAGTGACAGAGATCCCAAATTCCCATCTGCACTTTGGACCAATCTTCATAGATTGTTTGGGACTAAGTTAACATTCTCTACATAGAAGAGAGGATGATTCAAACTTTAGAAGACATGATCAGGAGATTCTGTGCTTATGGATTAGAATTCAAAGACTCAGATGGCTTTACCCATGACTGGTGCACTCTGATACCTACATTAGAATTGGCATACAAGACATCAGTCCATTCTTCCACAGGACAAACTCCTGCTATCTTAGAGAAAGGATGGAATCCAAGACTCCCAGCAGACACACTGAGGAAAGACATGATTGACATTCATCCTACAGCTTCCAGCTTCAAGATAATGCTTCATAAAGTGAAACATCATGCAAAACAAAGTATGGATGATGCTTTTGATTATGCAAAACAGAAGTGGGACAAGAGTCATAAAGTACCAGACTTTGAAGTAGGGGAGTTAGGTTTAGTTTCAACCTTGAATTTTAATAATATCAAAGGCCCAAAGAAACTTAAAGATTCTTATTTAGGACCTTTTGTTATTGTTGCTTTACATGGAACCAATGCAGTTCAAGTGGAATTGAGTGGTGAATTGGAAAATAAATACCCCACATTTACAGTCAGCTTGATAAAGCCTTATCAACCAGCTGATAAAGAATTGTTTCCTTTAAGAAACCCAACTCCTTTAACTGTACCACCTGTGGAACAGAATGAAGACAAAAAGATAAAGAAAGTCATTAAAGAAAGGAGTCTTAGGGGTAAAAATCAAAGAGAATATCTTGTCAGATATAGAAATCCAGTACATGAAGATGAATGGATGGCAGAATGAGAAATACCTGCCTCAGATAAACTCTTAAGAAGATTTAGACATGAAAGAAGGCCACAAGCCTGAATATGTCTATAAATGTGCTTTAAGTTACTTGATCTGAGTAATGTGAAGAGGTTGGAAAGTGGACATTAACCCCCTTTGGGGCCTTATTCTTTTATCACTAACAAAATTGTAGTGCAATTTTATTTTTTGGTGGGAGGGAATGTGAGCCTTGAGGTATATTTTACATACCCAAATAGGCCACAATTATCTTAAAAAGAAATTTTGAATTATGCACAACTCATAAGTCATGCATATATCCAAAATTCATCATTTTAAATTTCAGAAAAGATGAATAAGTTTTTATTGAGTAAGTAAATCCATGGATCTAAGACCAGATTTGGGTTCTACACAAAATTTCACCTAGGGTAGCTCCATAGAGTGAATAAGCTCAATTTAAGTATTTGAGGTGGTAAAATGGAAAATACTTCAATACCAAATCATTAATACCACATAAAAGATCTGTGAAAATTTTTGTTTTTCTTGATTTTTAGCCAAAATAATGGGAAAGTGAGAAATCCCATGTTACATATACACCAAGAATAGTGTTATGCATGTTTTGAGCACTTAATATCATGGTATTCTTACATGGACTTTTGGTACACCCATAGTGGATATCTCACTTTAAGCTTAAATTACTATTTTGACGTAAAAAATAGGCAAGGGGGACAAAAGACATCAAAGAGAGCCAGGGTACCCAACTTCTGAGGCCTCAGAGGCGTGGATAGCTCCAGAGCATGGATCCATGGCTCATCTTGGCCCAATTGGTAAACCAAAACTCTTTGGGAACTTGGTTACCAAGTGACACCTACTGTAATCATAAGAAAATAGCAAATAACCTGCTATTTTGACGTGCCAAGGAGGTAATGAGCTACTTACACTCCTGTAACCATGTCAATTACTAATGAATTTCCATGGATAAACCCCAAAAGAGTAATTAAAACCCTGTTGGGACCCATATTCATTGATTTACCTCATAGCAACCAGCAAAACACTGCTATTCGCAATTCTACGTAGAAATGAGGTAAAAACTTCAAAAATTCATTCAAAATACAATTCTCAATGAATCTTTCTGAAACTTTCAGGACTAAAGGAGAACTGTATTACCTATGGTACAACCAAAAAGAATTACAGTTTTAGTAATAAAATTGAAAGTTTTACTTACAGTCCATTCTTGGTTATTCTACGTGAAACACTGAATCTTCAAAAATTCACAGTAATTACAACCTGTGATGAAATTGGCAATAACATTGATAACTTTGAGAAATCAATGATTATTTTGGAATAAAAGAAGATTTACAAGTGTTACTCCTTTTATTCTCAACCATATTGGGGTTGGTAGTCACGTAAAAGCATCAAAGAAGTAATTATGATAATGTTACGTGACAAATAATGATGCAATCAATAAACCAAAAGGGTTTATTGTTTTCTCACTCACTGTATTTTCAGTTTGCTCGATGGCACGCCTCTGTGAGCTGTTGTTGACTTAAAAGAGTCCTCCTCTTGCTGTTTTTTCCAATAATCATCTTATCAATCTATTAAATCATTATTACCAACAAGTAAGTATTAGTTACAGCTATTCTTAAGTGTTTCAAATATTCCAGAATCAACCAGAAAGACTTGAAATCATAGAATCCAACTATATATTGTTGTAATACTGTTATAAATCCTTTTGATCCCTTAAATCCACAATTCTACGTCAAATTTCTCTACTTTTATCTATCAATAAGTTCTTTGGAGTATTAGTGAGTCATTTATCTTTAATTCTTAAAGTTTTTTTCTAGTAATAGTTTTCTTCAAGAATTATCTTTATAATTACTCTTATAAAAGATAATTATATATTAAAATAATTATATTATTTTAATAAAAGAAGTTTTTATTATTAAATTCTTCTTGTAATTGATTCTTGTAGACAATTACTGCTCACTGTTATAATCACTAGTAGTGTATAACACGTGAAAGAAATAATTTTATAACTATTTAATTGTGGTTATAATAATTTTTTATTATTATATTTCATAAGAACAGACATAGTACTGTTGATTAATAGTGATATTATCATCCGTTTCATTGTCACATCTTACACAAATGATCATTACCCCCCTTTTACACAATCATTTGGAAAATTCATTAATTAATTTGAACCCCACACCAGAAACACAACCCACAGGAAGCAAAACCTTATACCAACAAAAAATTTCATTTATCAAACATTCAAAAATTTGCTCCCCAGATTTCTCTAGCGGGCTTGAATTATGGAAATTCTGCATCAACATCAACAATCCCCAATTTTTGAAGGTTCCCCCAAATGTGAAATCTGTGATGGACTAGTCTGGAGACGCTTCACTGGCACTAGAAATATCAATGAGCCCCCATTCATGTCCATTCCTGGTGGATTGGCCTTTTCCATTGATGTGGACTGGTTTAATACACATGGAAAGTCAACCCGGTTGGCCAGCATTGGACCTATAATGCTTATTTTTCTTAATCTCCCCCCAAGTGAAAGATTGAAGCCAGAGAATTTCTTTGTTGCAGGAATAATCCCTGGTCTGAAGGAGCCAACTGCGCTTCAATTGGATTACCTATTAGTGCCACTCATCAAGGAGCTCAAAGAGCTATGGCAAGGTTACCATTTTTCACCCACCTCAACAGGTCCTTCGGTATCCTTTATCCGTGTTTCAATCCTCACGGCCATTGTGGATGTGGTTGCCATATGCGAGCTTACTGGATTTATTTCTCATTCAGGCAACCACTTTTGTAAATTCTGCACTATTCAAAAAGATCAAATTGAAGAAATTTGTCCTCAATTTCAATACAAATGCTCATACCACTATCATAAATCAACCATTGCAAAATGGCTTCAGGAAACCCCAAAACAACAAAAAGTAATTTGCTCTGAGTATGGAGTGAAATATTGAATTTTGGAAGAAATTTAGTATTGGGATGCAACCACATTGGTTAATCTTCACATAATGCATAATTTAATACTTGGAATTTTGAAGGATCATGCAACTATCAAATTGTGCATTACAGAGTCCAATTCAAAAATATTCTTCAGGTCCTGCAGGAAATCCAATGACATCAACAGTTCAGACTCAGATTCCATGACCTCCAACAGCTCTCTTGATCAAATCACATTGAGAGGCCCACTCCCTGAGAAGATATGCACCACAAGTAATAAATGAGTCACTCCCCACTACTTTCACCCAAAAGATTACCTCCCAATTCCCACCCCTCACATGCAACATCCATCTAGTGGTTCTGCGGAGATTCCATCATTTGATGTGTATTACATCCCCACTTCCAAAATCCCCTCTGAATTGGAAATCAGTGCACTGAGTGAGCACCAGATCAAGTTTGAGGCTCTGGAGCATCTCCAACAAATCATATCTGATACTATAATTCCCTCATCATGGACAATAGAACCCTGCAAAATGGGTTCCCCCTCTCATGGTAGTTTAAAAGAAGCTGAATGGGCTCTCTTATACAATGTCTATATTCCATTTTTAATTCTCAGTCAAAATATGTAATTAGATGAACACAGTTCCCCAAATACTAAGAGAAAAATGGGTCAATCAGAAGAGCTTGAAAATGAACTAACCAAGAATAGATTCCATTTGATTAATGTTATCAACATTGCCACAAGTTGGATTGTTTCAAAGGAATATACAACTCCATTTTTTGAAAATAGGAAAACATTCTGCCTTTCCAATCAACACCTGTTCCGAAAACAGAAAAGTAAACCAAGTCATCATTTTGCTGATCATATTCCAGAACTTTTCCAATTTTGGGGCCCAGCACAAGCCTCAGCCACATGGGGTTATGAGCGCTTGATTGGAGTATTTGAAAATATTCCAACAAATAACAAAATATGTACTTTAATTAATAAGAGAAATATATTCACATTGATTAAACACATGAAGTGAAGAAGACCAACTTCTTTCCACTCTGAATAGATTATATAGATAAAACCTCACTTCAACATATCTGTTGGTGTTCCAACCTTTCTGTTCTCCTGAAATCCCCATCTTTCCCATTTGAAATAAAACAACCTTTCAAATCACAGATTCCTACCCTGTTCAATCACCAAAAATATAACAAACCATCCTGCCATGACCAACAAAATGATGATTTCCTGGTTGAGTACTTACAGAATTTTTATTCAACAAGGGAAATAGTTGAATGGATCAGCTTAGACACTACCATAAAATTCACAAGTAATGCCACTTCAAGGACTGACTCACCTTGGTATTTTCCAGTTTCAAACATTAATACTGGGAACAATATATATTCTCAACTGAATCCAAAAATGTCAGAAACAGTGTGATATGTTTTCTGAGGGGCAACTCATGACAATTCAGTATTATTAATAGAATTTTTAAAGTCTCTGAGCCATCTTGCAGGCTGAAAAATAACTTTCTGATATTAAAAACTTTGAAGATTGATGTAACTTCCTTACCAGATTGGCCCCATCTCAATATTTATAAAGCTTTTGGTTTTGATGATGGACACTTGATTGTATCTGAAGAAGGAATAGAAGGTCACTGTGGATTGTATGATAACAAAGTGATGTAATGTGGACTGCTTGTAATGATACAACAATTATTTCATTATATTTAGTCTCTACTTTTTGATAAGAATATAGTGACACAAAAATTTAAATCTCTCAGATTCATTGGGAATTTTGCTAGAGAATTAGCTGGCTCAAGCTTTTGTGACAGTGACATGCCATTTTGACAAGGAAAACCCATTATTTCACATTGCCATAAAGAAACTACTACTTTGACATTGGGTATGGGGTTAACAAGCCAATTTTCATGATAAAATGACTCACACACTGACATATCACAGGATCTAAAATGACACAGCTGCGCCATCATAGTGTTGGAAGGGAAATTCATCCATCATTCAAGTGGGTGTTAGCCTGTGACTCAAAACAAGAGCACAAGCATGACAGCCAGATACCATAAACCAATGGTAAAGCCAAGATACCACCAAAACATGGAGCTGAGCCAAATCTGCTCAAAAAGTATCATAAGAAAGAGGAACCCCACCAATTTCCAAATATAAAAGTCTCATCATCATAGGACAAGGAATAACAATGTTATTCCTGCTCAAGGTTGTTGCTGAGCATGCACCTTATTTTTCACCTCCCATCTGAAATCGAGAGGGAGAGGCTTAACCCCATCAAATGGGTATTCAAATTGAAGCTCTAAGTCAGGGCTATCCAACGTGCTGGCCAAATTGAGCTAAAATCAGAACTACAGGAGTTATGGCCAAATTAGAATCAAATAAGGGTGAATAAAATATTAACATCTCATCTAGCTCCTACAGTTTTAGTGTAAGATACCTAACGTGGGGTCTTTTGAGAAAGGGCACAATCAGGGATATCTGATGGTGCCTTTCATTTCCCCATATCTCATCCAGAGCAGAAGTGATGGGGAAAACAAGCTCCATACAGATTTTAAGCAAATCAAACATATGTACAAAAAATCTTGTACATGGCATAAATTTGCAATATTTAGTGATAGCCATATGAAATGAGGTACCATTACATATAACACATCCAGAGCTACACAATGAAGCAACGTTGAGCTTAATATCTCAAAAACCAACAAAGCTATGGCAGCTTTAAGGGCAAAATCCCACGGTTAGACCAATACAGCCTTACTGTGAGATAATGTCCCATAACTATGATTATGAGTTGTCAAAAAGATAAAGAAGATTGTTTATACTTCAATACCTCATAGTTTGGCCAATACTGGTGCCCTGTACAGGTTCTGTACAGCATTATATGTGTGATACACGTCAGAAGAGGGCTATGTGGTTCCCAGATGAAAACCTTCACCCTGTATTGATGAAAACTGCCCAAATGTGGTTTCAAAACCACATCTGAGCCCAGTACAGGCTATACAGGCCTTGTATAAACCACAAGCCAGTCCTTGGAAGTGAAAGATTTTCACTTCCTCTACATGGAAAGGTCTAGAAGACTTTTTCACCCAAGTCTATGATAAAAAGGGGCCTTTTCTCCACCAGAAAGGTTTCCTCATTACTCTCTTGAATACCTACGTAGTACAACTGTCCAAAACAGTTATACATTTGGAAAATAACCAGGTTATACTTATAATATTAATTATTGTAGTAGGTATTATAGTAAACCAACTGATAATTATTGCACCCAGGTCTTTCAACAGTACTCACCACCACTATTGCTCAATAGTAAAGCCCTCTATACCTCATTTTCAACCCTTATTATCATCAAAAAATCCTTTTTAAATCATTTTCAACATGTCACAGTCATAGTTAAAGCTTGTAATTATTTTTTATTAGTTTCATCATAGCCTCAGCCTGCCATGTTTGGGGCCTGGCCATGTTTTTTAACCTTTTTTGGACCTTATAAGTGAGTTTTTCTCTTATTATCTTAATTCTGACATTATTGTTTCTGTTTTTAGGCATAATTTCATTAAGAAATAATAATAATACATATCTGATATTTATTTTTTGAATGGTATATGTTATATACCGCTGTGTACCTTTAATTTCTTAATTGCCTTGTTGCGTGGTTGATTATAATTTAATCACCACAGAACCTTATTTTTTGGTGTGTTTTGCATATTAAAACACTTAAATCCATTGATATTGTTCTTTTTTAATCAAAAAGAACACCTCTCCTACTGTAAATCAACAGTATCAGCGGCGTGGTTGGCTATATTGTTAATTTCAATTGCCCTTTACATAACCAATTTTATATTACACTTGTTAATTACGAGTTAATCTGTCAGATACTGGTATACAAACTGTTTACCAGAAATCCACAATCTGTATTTTTGATGTGTAATTGATAATTTCAATTGAACTTTCATAATAAAAGGGTATGATATAGAAGTATAATGCCCAGAAGCCATTCTTAGACGTGCAAACAGCATTATAAGAAGTCTTAACTGACAATAATCCTTATTTTTCCTGTTTTATTCAGTGGAAGAAAATTTTATATCACTTGAAACCCAGTAACAGGCCAACACACCAGTGACACCCTCAGAACCAGAGGGCAGCAAGGGCAAAGGAAGGAAGCACATTGAAGGCCTTATTACAGCTAAGAAGTTGACACCAATTCCCACTCAGAGGAATAGAAAACCACAAAACTCTGCATCAATACAAGGTAAACCAACCTTAATCACTTGTACAGCAAAGATCACAATCATTAACCCAGTTGTAACCTCTAAAGACAAATTGCCTGAAGCAGTAGACAACAAATTTTCACAACGCACAGTCAAAGTTAAATACCCTAATAAAGCTAAGTTGACTTCTTGCAAACACTTATATGTCACCTGTACACCTCAGAAACCTTGACATCCCAAGGAACCAGCCAGAGGACAGAGAAGGCTTGTCCAGAACCAGAAGACCTGGCGGAGGACACCTTGGACACAGTGGTAGATGGCAAGACATTGAGGGAAATCATACCCACTCTGCCATTCACTTTATAATTCAAAAGAAACGTCAAACAAGAGGACTGGAAGGATATCAATCAATTGCTTCAGCTCCACCAACTCCTCAAAGACCTTTTTCAATGGAGCATGGACAACAAAAGCTTCAACCTAGCATCTCACTGGGAAGAACTTGGAGCAAGTTTCCAGAAGATATGTCTCAAAGAGATAGACTTTAAAGACCTTATGGTAATAACCAAAGGTTGGAATATCACCAGACAGTTCAGGAATCTGGAAGAGAGGGCAACCAGGATAAGGGAGAATCAAGCCACTATCCAAGCTATAGAAGACCAGCTCAACCAGACAGGGAATACTCAGATTCCTTCAGGCTCACAAGGAGGAGACCAAACCAGCTTTCCAGTGGCTTCACACCATTCAGGAACCAACATATCAGTGGCCAAGAGTCACCATTCTTCACAATCACAGGAAGTTTCAGGGAGCTGACAGGGACACAAGGGCAAAAAAAAACCACCTTCAACCAAAGGAAGAGAGAGTCAGACCCAATGATCTAGAAGCTGTTGGGCTTGGTGAAAGAAGTACACAAGAGCTAGAAATAGTTGTACATACTTTCAGAATAAGTAGCCCCATTAATAGAAATATCACCCCCACTCAGATAGAACATAATGTTGTTACACCTGGGAGTAACTTGAACAGTGATAAACTGTGGTTACAAATGTCCCAAATTGCAGTGCAAAATGAAGTATAGCTTTATGATTTCAAGAGGATAAATGAAAGGCTGCAAAGAAATCAAATATTACAAGAGGCTAAAGTTAAAGCCATCCAAGAGAGCTGTGCTCAATTGAGCAAATCCTCTGAAGAAACCAACAAAAGACTGAATCAAGTCTTTGAAGAGAAACATCACTGAAAGAGGGACAGGGATTGTCTGGATCAAGACATAAACAAATTTCTTAATGTCTACCAAAACATGAAGACTCAACCAGAAGGCCATGCTTTGGATAATCCGTACCACCAAGAAGACATCAAACCAGATGCCGTATTGGTGAATAAGGAAAGATCTCCATCTCAATACTAAAATGGAGCTAATATGTCTTCTGAGAAGGAAGCCTTGAAACAGCTTCTAGAGGCCTCAAGCTGGCCCAAATCCTCTGGCACAGAAGAAGATTATCATATGTTACTCATTTATTATATTGATGGACGCTTCATTGATGTACCAAGCACACCATATTACTGGATTACTGCTAGACTTAATACATAATTCAAAGGTCATGCTAGTATATGGTACACAGAGATGAAGCAAATCTATGGAAGAAGAAACTGACCATGGTGGAAGAGTCAGATTATCCAGAAGTACCGCAATGGTAATTGGATATGGCAAAAGACCATGTAATTTGAAAATGACAAGTACTCTGTGGACAAAGATCCATATGAGTGGGATCTTAGACAGTCTAAAAGACTTAAAGCTATTGATCCTCAAATGAAAGTTCAAATGAGGAATCACAAACTCCTAAAACAAATGCCAGGAGAACTAGAGCATGCAGTGAAATGCAGCTGAAACCAAAATTGCACTCTAGATGACATTGCAAATACCTTACAAGATGTAAGGAAAAGAACAAATATAAGGGAATATTTCCCATATAAAAGCAGTGGTTTCAAGGAGAAACAACCTTTCAGGGTGGAGTTCAAAGACAAACCCAGAGAAAGGATGGCAGAAGTGGCTAAGAAGAAAAATTCTTGTCACAATTGTAGTTCAACAGACCATTATGCCAACAACTGTCCAAAGGCAAAGAAGAAAGTCTATGCCATTGAGAAAGTCCCAGAGGAGGAATCCCCCACAGAGGATTCTAAATCAGACTCTATGGGTGATGCCATCAGAAAACAATCTGATGATAACCAAGATCCAAGAGAAGAACTCCTAGTGGAATAACAAGAAGAAACACCACTATAAATTCAGGACATACAGTTAGAAGCAGGCATGCCACAAGACACTGCAAACAAAAACTCGTGTAAACACACACAAGATGCACAAACATTCCTAGTTACACCAAATAAAGGAATGGCATACATACATGGGACAGCCACAAAGATGACTGTATGTATTGTCAACTATCAACATTCATTTATCATTGACAGTGGAACACACTGGTCAATAGTGGCTAGAAATTATCTGGATCACTACTTGCCAAATTGGGAAAAACAGCTCGTGCCAAACAAGGCAAAGAACTTAAAAAGTGCATCAATGAAGATGACATCCATTGGGGCAATTATCAAAGAGATAATTATACTCCATAGGAAAGGTAATATCAGACTCAACCCAGAGTTTTTTGAACTTGAAAATACCCACATCCAAGGGCTTTTACTGGGAACAGACTACCAGAGTATGTATGGAATTCATATTTACAATAGTAAAAACAGGCATATTACTATTGGTACAAATAAGGAAAAGAAATTTTCACTTGCATATACCAAATATCTACCCATCACCCTCTAGAGGAATCACTGAATGAGTTCAGGGAGGGCCAATTCAGCATTACCCTCACCAGTAAAAAAAGGCTTATTTTGATGAAGATGTTGAGGAAAAATAGACCAGCATTTGCCATTGGTGAAGAACCATTAGGAAAAATCAGAGGCCATGATATAGAATTATATCTGGATGTGGAAAGACCCTATCCACCCATGCTGAGAAGGCCTCCATACCCAGAAAGTCTGGAAAGTAGAAAGGATATTTAAAAACATTTTAATGAACTCCTAGACATGGATGTCATCAGGAAGATAGGACACAATGAAATATTGGAACCTCCTAGTTTCCAGACTTGCTGGGTATGGAGATGTTCTCAGCATGGGTGGATAGGGTCTTTCCACATCCATATATAATTCTATATCATGGCCTCTGATCTTTCCTAATGGCTCTTCACCAATGGCAAATGCTGGTCTATTTAGCCTCAATATCTTAAGTAAACTAAGCTTTTTTTTACGGGTGAGGGTAGTGCTGACTTGGCCCTCCCTGAATTCATTCAGGGATTCTTCTAGAGGGTGATGGGTAGATATTTGGTATATGGCAAGTGAGAATTTCTTTTCCTTATTTGTACCAATAGTAATATGCCTGTTTTTACTATTGTAAATATGAATTCCATACACCCTCTGGTAGTCTATTCCCAGTAAAAACCCTTGGATGTGGGTATTTTCAAGTGCAAAAAACTCTGGGTTGATTCTAATATTACCTTTACTTTGGAGTATATTTATCTCTTTGATAATTGTCCCAATGGATGGCATTTTCCCTGATGCACTTTTGCAGTTCTTTGCCTTGGTTGGAAAGAGTTGTTTTTCTCAATTTGGGAAGCAATGATCCAGATAATTTCTGGCCAAGACCCAAGAGAGGAATTCCTAGTGGAGTACAAAGAGGAAAAACCACTAGAAATTCAGGACATACAGTTAGAAGCAGGCATGCCACAAGACACTGCAAACAAAAACTTGTGTAAAGACACAAAAGATGCAAAAACATTCCTAGTTACACCAACTAAAGTTATGGCATAAAAGCATGGGACAGCCACAACAATGACTGTCTGCATGGAAAATTTTCAACACCCATGAATAATTGACAGTGGAGCACACTGATCAAGAGTGGCCAGAAATTATCTGGATCATCACTTCCCAAATTGGGAAAAACAACTCTTTCCAACCAAGGCAAAGAACTGAAAAAGTGCAGCAGGGAAGATGACCCCCATTGGGACAATTATCAAAGAGATGACTATACTCCATAGGAAAGTTAATATCAGAATCAATGCAGAGTTTTTTGCGCTTGAAAATACCCACATCCAAGGGTTTTTACTGAGAACAGACTACCAGAGGATGTATGGCATTCATATTTATAATAGTAAAAACAGGCATATTACTATTGGTACAAATAAGGAAAAGGAATTTTCACTTGCCATATACCAAATATCTACTCATCATCCTCTAGAATAATCACTGAATGAATTCAGGGAGGACCAATTCAGTACTACCCTCACCAGTAAAAAAAAGCTTAGTTTACTGAAGATTTTGAGGAAAAATAGACCAGCATTTGCCATTGGTGAAGAACCATTTGGAAAAATGAGAGTCCATGATATAGAATTATATCTGGATGTGGAAAGACCCTATCCACCCATGCGGAGAAGACCTCCATATGCAGCAAGTCTGGAAACTAGGAAGGAAATTTAAAAACATGTCAATGAAATCCTAGACATGGATGTCTTCAGGAAGATAGGACACAATGAAATATTGGAGATCACCACTCCTGTCCTTATCAACTGGCATGATGGCAAATCTAGGCTGTGTGGAGATTGCAGAGCCCTGAAAAACTAAACAAAAGCTGACAGGTACCCTATACCTATGATACCTCATGCCCTAGATAAAAAGGCAAAAGCCAAATAAATCAGCAAGATGGATTTTATGAAAGGCTATCACCATCATGGAGTTAAACCAAACTCCATCAAATTACTCAGAATCATATGCCACATGGGCATATATGAGTATACCAGGATGCTGTCTGGAATCCAAAATGCACCAGCCCACTTCCAAAGGATGATGCACACAATATTCCAAGAAGAAATATTCGAAGGTTGGATGGTAGTATATATTGATGAGGTCATTATATACTAAGAGACATGGGAAAAGGGTGTGCACACCCATTAACCTGAAAATTTCACTTAAAAAGGTCAATTTTGGCCAAAAAGAATTAATGGCACTGGGACACAAAGTCTCAGGTCTTAGTCTTCCCATAGACAAGAATAAAGTAGAAGTAGTACTGAAAAAGCCAGTACCAAAGTACATCAAAGAGATGCAATTTTTCCTTGGGTTTGTTAGCTACTACAGAAACCACATCAAAAACTTTGTCCACATAACTAGTAGTCTATACAAGTTATGTTCAAAAGATGTAATTTTTGAGATTACCAATGAATGAAGGGATGCATATGAGAGGATCAAACATGAACTCACAAATTCACCTGTTCTCATCTTACCTGACTTTGAACTACCATTAAAGCTATACATAGATTCAGCATGTATCCAAGGCTTAGGAGCAGCCCATCACAAGAGACAAGTTGTAGATGGTGAACCAAGAGAGGAAGGTATATGCTACATCTCTAGGCAACTGAAAGATGCAGAAACAAGGTATGGGGCCACCCAGACTGATTTCCAATGCTTAGTCTCGGCTCTAGAAAAAATCCACTATTATTTGGAAGGTGCAGTCTTTGAAGTCTACACAGACTGCGCAGCCTTGAAGTCCTCACTGAACATGAAGACTACCAACAGACACATGTGAAGGTGAGAAACAGCCATCCAAGATTATAGAGGCAATATGACCATCATATACAAGGAGGGAAAAGCCACACCAATGCAGATGGCCTCAGAAGATGGGCACTAAACAATGTAAAAAGAAACCTAGCCTATGACCCTGAAGTAGCAGCCAAGATTCCTATCCATTTCATGTAGATATATAGGAGGAAAAACTTCAGATTTTCTAAATGGGAACCAAGAAGTGGTACCCCAGACAGTGGAAACACTAAATCAGAAGGGACAGAAACTCCCATATTGGAAATAAGCTCCTCAGAATTTATGCCTCTTTATTACATTCTCACTTATTTTAAGATAATTATTTTAAAAGAATATTTATTGTCAAGTTTTCTTGTGACCCTTTTGGATATTTGATCATATTTCAAAGGCTCACAACTATTGGTGCTTAAGGATGGTGTTCAAGTTTTAACTTTTTCAAACCCTGAAGGTCAGTAAACCTACCTACAACTTCTACAATTGGTTGGGGATTTGGTTGCAATTCACAAGACTTCAGCGGTTGCATCCCATTTGTCCAATTACTTATTCCCTTGGTGCACCGCCCAAATTCCCAATCTACAACTAATGAAACTTGGAGAAACAAGGTATGGGCTTAAAATTTTGAAAGCAGCTGAAGATTGGAAGAATTCAAAAACACTGAGTGAGAAAAATGATATTTGGAAGAGAGGGGTATGATGGCCTGAGTTGAATCATCTACCATACTGCAATCCTAACATGCATCTTGCATTGGGGATCCTTTATAAATGGCTGGAAGGGTTTCTTGCTGAAAATTTTAGGTTTTGCTGGGGAATCTAAGATGAGACACAAGAGAAGAAGAGGGCACTTAAAGAAGAAAAAGAAAAAAGGGAAAGAGGCTTAAACAATCACCAAGAAGAAGAGTCAGATCAAGAGAGCAATGAGTCAGAACATGAAGAGAATTTGGAGCTGGGACAGGGCATTGATGGGGGCCTCTTTACAACTGAAGACATCAAGATGTTTTGTTATATTTTGGAAGATGTAATCCTGCTGAAAGGGGTATGGAAGTTGCCAAAAATGTTGGGGGCCTCAAAAAATGGAAGACTTAAGGCTTCTGACTGGCTGACCTTATTTGAACTTGCCATTCCCCTGATAATTTTAGAGATTTTTGTTCATGGGGAGGAACCAATCTCACCCAAATCAAAATGTGGCTAATTCCTCCAAAACCTAGGTAACTTGGTGCAGTGGACAAGAATTGCATTCACTAGGGTGGTGAGCAATGGTCACACAGGAAGGTTTGCAAATGCATATGCATGATACACTCAATTGCCAAATATTTTGTTCAACAATTGAATTTTGAATCCTAATCATCATTATGCACTCCCATTCCTCAACAGCTCACATTTTGGGGGCCATTATTTGGGGTGGCAGAGTTTGCTGGTGAGAGACGTTTTGGGATATTACAGAGGAACCCATCAAATAATCAGATAAGTAAGTCTTAATGCGTTCAATAACTTTCCTTTCAATAATGTTTTCCCAAAGAAGGTTTGTGTGGTTTGTGCAGGAAAACTTCATTGCACACTTATGAGAAGAGTTAATAGACTTCAGATGCTTATAGCAGGTCATCTCCAGGTTAATGTGGTTTTGGAAGGCCAATCTGAAGAAAAGGAGGAGGGAAACTATAGTTTCATGGAAATGGAGCAACACCTTTGTGTAGCAATGATGCCAATTTTCACAAAGTAGGGGGTGAAGCTTTGGTACGCAAACAAACTCCCTCATCCACCTGGTTCATTTATCCTCTCACATTATGCTAGGAAGATTTGGTTCACCAAATACCAGAACAGGAATATTTCAGCCATGGCTCCAAATAATTTCCTTTTTTTAAACCTCCATGGTTGTATTTATCATGCAATGGTGAATGGTCTATTTCAATTTTGTGGGATCAATGCAGAAAATGTCAGGATGATTCTATGTTGAAGTGGTAATAAGGCTATTTACAACTAAAACTATGACTGTGACACGTGAAAAATAGTAGAAAATACTTTGATAAGGGTTTAAAGATGGTTTAATTTAATAATAAAAGGGCTTTACTATAAAGAATATAGTGGTGGTGAGCGCTGTTGAAAGCCCTGGGTGCAGCTTTACCTGTTGGGTTACAATAATCAAGACTACAATACTTTTAATTTAAGAGTATACCTGATTATTAACCAAGAGTAAAACTGTTTTTGACAGTTTACTATATAGGTTATTCAAGAGCAGGATGAGGAGAAAATTCTGGCTGTGAAAAGCCTCCTTTTTATCCTGAAATGGGGTGGAAAGGGTGCTAGACCTTTCCATGTAGAGGAAGTGAAGATTTTTTCACTCTCTAGTACTGGCTTGTGGTTTGCAAACAGCCTGTATAACCTGTATTGGGCTCAGATGTGGTTTTGAAACCACATCTGGGCAGTTTTCACCAATACAGGGTGAATATTTTCATCTGGGGACCTCACAGCCGGATTCTGACATGTATGACGCGTAGAATGCTGTACAGAAACTGTATGGGACCCCAGTATTGACTGACATATGAGGTATTGAAATGAAAACATGCTTCTTTGGCTTGTTGACACCTCATATTCATGATTATGGGATATTATCCCATGGTAAGGCTGTATATGACAGCAGGTGGGAATCTGACCTCAAAACAGCCATAACTTTGTCAATTCTTGAGATATCAACCTCAAAGTTGGTTCAGTGTGTAGCCCTGTATGTTTGCTCCAGTAATATTGGTGCTAGCTCAGTTTGGCTGGTACCATTGGATAGCCCTGGCTTAGAGATTCATTTTGAATACACATTTGATGCGGTTAAGCCTTTCCTTCTAAATTTTAGATGAGAGGTGAAAATTAAGGTTTATGCTCAGCAATAACTTTGGGCAGGAATAACTTTGTTATTTCTTGTCCTATGGTGATGGGACTTATATTTTCAGAAAGAGGTGAGTTTCCTCTTTCTTTTGATACCTTTTGAGCTGATTTGGCTCAGCTCCATGTTTTGGTGGTATCTTGGCTATACCATTGGTTTATGGTATTTTGGCTGTCATGCTTGTGCTCAGGTTTTGAGTCACAGGCTGACAGAAAAAGAGGTGGGAGTCTACCTTGATCACCTTGATCCTATTTTCCTCACCAAAAATTCAAACCTGGTTAATTGTGCTATTATACTAAACTCCTTGGTATTGTACCTGGCCAATTTGGCACCCTAAAGAATGACTACATGATCCACCCATCTCAGATCCTTGGGAATGCTGCCTATTGCTACATTGTGGGAACTCCTTTTGGTGTGGGATGAAATAAGGTAGTACCTTGAGGGGGAAATTAATGGTAAGTCTGTTTTGAATTTCATAATTGTCCAATAACCATGCGTGCTAAGGTGTATTAGAAGCCCCTCTAAATAATACTGAATAGTCAGCCTACAGAGAATCACAAAACGAAATAAGATTTGTGGCTTTAAGAGATATAGAAGACTTATCAGCAGTCTCTAAATCAGACCTATCAATAGCACTACAGTAAAACTCTGATTCAAAACTAAAATTTCTGATAAAATAAACACTAAGTTTTTTTTTGTTGTTATTTTAATAAAAGTAATAATAATATATATATATTGGTTTTCTGTTAATTTAATAAAACTAATAACATTTTTTTTTTCTTTTTTTTGGCTATATGATGATTATAATTATTTTTCATATTAATACTGATAATAAGACTACTGGATATTCTTCTTTTGATATTTTTAATGTGAGTTTATATCACTACTTCTTTTCTTGTAATAATACTAGGCCTCTGAGAAATGCTACTGAGCTTTTTCACTATGTTTATACTACTATTCTTCAATAATACTAAGCTACTGAGCAAGGCTACTGAGCTTTTACTACGTTAATACTACCATTCTTTAATAATAAGAAGCTACTGAGCTTTGACTACTAAAACACTACTACTACTCTAGATATCCTGCTAGTTCAGGGATGGTGGTGATCTTGGATAGTGGGCACTTGTTCTATTTGATGATGGGAAAAATAAGGGAGAGAGGACCTCTATTTATAGCTTTTGGGCCTCCATAGAACTTCTCAAAACAGGGTACTTAGAAAAATGTATAGTTGAGAGGTTTAGCTGGTGAGACATGTAATTTTGAAGTAGCAACCTGTTTGCTGAGAGAGTTATGCTGGTGGTGCTTTTTTCTTATCAAAATCATGTGATGTAATTGAGATAATTTGGCTGGTGAGATTTTCTGATTTTTCTTTTTTTCTTTTTTTTTCAAGTCATGTGAGGTCATTGAGCTAATATGGCTGGTGATGTTTTCTTGAACGTGGGAAAAGTATTTTTTGTTTCTATTAGTTACATATGTTCTGAGAGAATTATGCTGGTGGTACTTTATCTTATCAAAATCATGTGATGTAATTGGGATAATTTTGACTGGTGAGTTTTTCCTTTTGCCAAGAAAGTGGAGAAAATACAGCTCCTGACAATTGAGCTTTCTTCTAGTAATATGATACATATGAGAAAATTATGCTGGTGTTTGTGTTTCTTATCAAAATCATGTGATGTCTTTGAGATAATTCATCTGGTGAGGTTTTTCTTGGAAGTGGGGAAAGTGGGTAAAATAAAGGGTTTTCTATTGAGTGCACTGCCATTATATTTGAAAAAGGTGGGTAGATTTGTATTTTCAATTGTAATAGAATTTCTTCTGGTTTGAACTCTAATATTCCTGATTATTTCCTAGGACTTCTTTACAGTTTGATTTACCTAGTTCCAGAGTTCTGAAATTTAATTTACACCTCTGGAGGTGTTCCCTAATTCCTATTTCCATTTGTGCAGCCATTCCCTAACTCCTATTTTCATTTGCGGAGCCATTCCTGTAAATTTATTTTCATTTTCAGAGCCATTCCCACAATTTTATTTCTATTTGCAGAGCCATTTTCACAATTTTATTTCTATTTGTGGAGCCATTCCTGCAATTTTATTTCTATTTGAGGAGCCATTCCCTAATTCCTATTTTCTGTTTTTGGAGCCATTCCCGCAATTTTATTTTCCTTTGTGGAGCTATTCCGCAATTTCTATTTTATTTTTTTATTTTTTTTTAATCTTTGGTAAGCTTGAGACTGGTATAATTGGTATGGAATACCACAGCGTACCTCCTGAATAATCTGGAATCTTTGTCTTCCCACACACCCATGATATCTGAACCTAATTTTTCATTCTTCCTCTTACTTCATTTAGTCCATATGCTTGTAAATTACTCTCATTCATGTCTCTTTTTCCTATGTTGTGCAATGAAATATCCATTTCACTTTTTTCTGTTTACAATTTCTTCAAACTTCCCTCTTTTCTCCACATAATCCATCCTGAATTACTACTAACACTTCAACACCTTCCATTCCCTAAGCCTCTTCCGGCTCACTTTCTCCACTAATTTCATCATCACTGACACTTCTTTCCCCCTTGTATATGAATTCATCATCTTCATATGAATATTCTCCAGGTGCATACATCCAATCATCTTCATCTTCTTAAGAGCCTGGGCTCAGACCTTCAAGATCAATACTTTCCCCCTTGCTTTCTTCCTCTGCGCTCTCATCACTTTCAAACTCTTGTAGCTCATATGGCTCAATTAAAATATTGCTATGCTTTTTTTAAAAGTATTTATCCGATATTTTCTCATCTAGATGGCATTTAGGCTTCAAGAATTCCTCTGAGGTAAGCAATAATGGAACATTATTACAATCAGCCATAGCCTCCTTTTGAGAATTTTCTAACTTTTTAAACCTCTTGATGCTGTAAATGTCAATTGGAAGGCCCTTGGGTGGCTTAACTATAGTTGATTCAATTGGGACCTTTGCTAAGAAATGCGTTCTTTGCCTAGTAATGCTCCCTTCATTTCTTTCTGCTTGGACCACGGCTTCATCAAGTCTTTGGAAAATGATATTGGCCTTATGATAATGAAACTGTAATGTCTTGATTACATGCACCTTTTTTGCTCATCATATCCATCATCACTATGTGCTCCAATTTCCTCAATGATCCTCTTATATCCTTTTGGAATCTTGTTGACAATATCATAATCTAGCCTAGAATCACAAAGCTCACAATAAAACTACCTCAGTAAGTTCCCATCCTTTGAAAATACATTGGTACTCACACATGACCTGTTTTTGCCCCACAGCTTCCTTTGCAAATCTGATTTCAAGCTTGCCTCAGCCCTTTTTTCCCAATCAAATTAAGCTTTCATAACCTGGTGGAGATAGTGGTCATATGCGTTTTGTAGGAGTAATGAGTGCATGAGGTATGAATGGTTCAATGACATGTAATAATATGCCACTGCCACTGAAATCTGTTGAAAGGTAGTTACAGAAACTATTCAAAAAGCAAAATTGTACAGGTCATCACGATTCTGGGCCAAATTAGGACACCAAACTGTGATACCTAGCCTCGCAAGTGCTCCATGAATAAACCCATTATAGGTTTAACTGAGATTGGCAATTCCTTGTTCAAGCTTGTGTTTTTAGAGTTTCTCACAGGTCAAGGTTAGTATTTATTTTTCATCTATGATTTTGGGTGCTGAAAAATCCTTTATAGTGTTTTAAACATCACCTTGACTTTAAAATTTTCAATAAAACTGAGCCAATTTCTCTTCTGCAGGTGCTCTTCAAATAGTGTTCTACTCAACCACACCCAGAAGGACTTTAATATGAACATACAAGGGCTCTGTCACAGGGGCTCTTCTAAATGAAGAGAAATAAATTCCTAGTCATAAAATAATAATCATTAAGATATATGAGAGAAAAACAAAAGCAATAATAAAGAGCCAACCACAAATTATCCTGTATCACTGTTTCAACCTGATTAAAAAAGAGAAAAGGATTAATAAAGAATATGGCTCCCAGTACTCTACTGAACAGGTGAGGGAATGCAAAGACTAACTTAATAATTAATAAAATAATACTTCTCAATGAGGAATAAAATAATATTAAATAACAAATCCAATATTTTAATTAGCTGGGGGAAAACCCCCCAGGTGGGTAAAAAGGGGCTGGTATATGTGAAAAAGTGCCAGCCTGGAGTTTGAGTGTTGAGAAACCATGATTGTATGATTGAAGAACCTGTATTGGTGTATCCAATACAGTTATTGGAATCAATACAGGTGTTTGCACCTGTATTGAGGAAAGGCCTGTATTGGGTGAATCCTGTATTTGGGTACTGCCTGTATTGAGCTGTATTGAGGTTTGCAACTTTATTTGGTAAACCTTCCATTAAACGCCTTGCTGATTAGGTGTTGGAAGATTTTCCATTAGTAATGAACAGTAATGCCCTACCTGTCCCCATGGCTGTGACATTATCCCCCTCTTGAAAGGGGTGAGCTCTGAGCACCATAAGAGTAAGTGAATCTTGAGGAGGTCAATTGAAACTTTCTTCCCCTCAATTACTGAATTTTCATCCCTCATAATTTTTCTTCATCAATGATAATGTCAAACTCCTTCATCTTCACAACTTGTAGGTCCTTCTTCTTTGACTTGATTCTGATTCCTCCTCCTTTCTTTGAAAATTTTCTCTTCATTTCTTCTGTTTCTTCTATTTTTTGTGTTCTTCTTCTTATTGCAGTGTTCTTCACCCAATTTTTCTTTAGTCCTCATGGCTCATGACAAATGCTGATTCAGGTTTATGTCCTAAGAACTTACTGTCATGGCCACAAAGTGTCTTCATTTTTGAGAGTGGGCCACATTGTCCTTTTTCTTGCTTTTGGGCCCTTGCAGGATCAATTGAAATTTTTCCCCAATTGTTGTTTTCTGGGTTTTTTTGGCTCATTTGGCCAAAATTTGAAAATTCAAGATTTTGAAGATTTTGATGATTCCTTGATTGAAATGACTGCTTTGGAAGTTTTTCATGATTTCAAAGAAGTAATAGCCATATATGCGCAAAATGCACAAATATTCACGAATATGCCAATATGACTGAAATGGCATATTTTGATGATTTTTTCAATGAAATGAAGTTTTTGAAGGTTTTAGACATCAATTAGTCAGAAATGCAAAAAATACGCAAAAATGTGCAAATACACCAGTTTGACTATTTTCTTTGGGTTTTTGATGTTTTGAAGGCTTTTCACATAATTTGAAGATGATTTGATGGCATTATGTGCAAAAATGCGCAAATGCCTCAAAATGGCCAATTTTGCCAGTGAAACAGTTTTTTATGACAATTTCCTCTATTTTCTTGTGCTTCACTCCCTTCTTGAAGTTCAAATTTCCACATTTGACTTGCTGACTGGGATTTTTTTCCATGATTTGCTTTGTCTTGGCTTTGTATCTTGAATCAAAGATGAGTTCAAAGCTGACTTCCATTTGTTACTCCAACCACTCTGATTCTCCACCTTCTGTACTTTATGGTGCTGGTGTCTTTGATAACTTGAGGGAGCTTTCTGAAGAGAGTATGGCCCCTACAGATATTTATGACATCAATAAAGCCTATAATGTTTTTAAATCTGTTAGAGTTATTGAACCACCCTGCATACATTGTTGGAAGAAGGGGGTTCCTTAGGTTGAATCTGCTACTGCTAGGTCCACCAGGTGCCACTTCTGAAACCTTGGGAAATGAAATTGCTCTCAGGGAAACCATACTTTCCCAGACACTCTCAGAAGATTATGGAGCAGCATCATGAAGGGTGGAAGATTTGGATTGGATGCTCATGTTGATGAAACTCCAACCTCTGATGCCACCTCTGGCCACTCTAATGGTGAGTTGAATGATAAAGGAATTTCTGAGTTACTGACTTCTGTGATTTTATTTTCTTCTGCTTCAGTGACTGGATCCAGAATGAGAGGCGCTCAAAAATGGACTGATACCAGCAGTTCTTGGGCCAACACTGGAGGATTCATTCACCCCCAAGGCAACCCCATTGGAGTAGCCCCAGAAGTTCCTATTTTGGCCACCAGAAAGGATGGAAGACTTGTAAAATTGAAGAGAAATTTGGTGGTTCAAGCTGAAAATGATACTGATGCTGAAGGAAGGGATGAGCTTGATGGAGAAGAACTTGAAATTACTACCCCCATCCAAAAAAGAAGAATCCAATCCACTTCACTATCCCCAGTTCAAGCCAGTACCACCACCCATGAAGTGATCAGGCCCCCCCAACCACCTCAGCCTCTAATTAGATCCCCAACCAGGCCATCCACACTTGCCTCCTCCTCCACCAATATGCAACCACCTGTGGCCAGCACTTCTAGAGACCCAATGTCCCAGAACATGAATCAATCTTTGACAACTGTTGATGCTGGAATATCACTGGAAGCTTCACTGATAAGAAGAAGGTGAATATGAAGGTGGTCACCTCCCTATTTGCTGAAGGTGATGCTTTGACTGAGGTGTTTGTTGATAAGGCTATAAAGAGTGCTATTTCAGGTGAACCCACTGTTGCTTTGGCCCAGTAGGTAGTTGCTTATGAAGATTCCTTGGTTGCTAAGCTTAGAGAAGCCTTGAAGAAATTTCAATGAGGATTATCTGCAGTTGGTCTTTATCATTACTATTGTTTTTCTCTTTGACTATTAAAGAACTTGTCTCCCCAAAAGATACGGGAGTGATGATTGCTGCTTTTGAAAACAAGAAATAAAAAATAAAATAATAAAAGTAAAAATAAAAAGAAAGAATTGAGAGAAAATAAAATAAAGAAGCTTCTGAGGATTGATCTTCTTGTGGTTAGTTGCTTGATTTTGGGCATAATTTTTCTGAAAAGATAAAACCAAACATTTGATGCTCACAGGGTGTCCAAGGTGTTGTTTTACGACAAGTAGAACCCTCAGAGATGCATACCAGGAGATGGAACTTACTTTCATAACTTCCACTCCCCACCAAGAATCATAAAACAAATGAATAATTCTGCCATAAATGGATTTTTAGTTAAGGAATGTCTTGAATAATATTGAATGGGATAATTTTGAATAATAGAATATGAGAGAAAGAGAAAGAATAAAAAGAAGAGAGGGAATTTGGCCATATCTTGATGAAAGGTCCAAATTCAAGGGCATTGATGTTGCAAGGCCTTTTAAACCTGTCCAAAGAAATTGACAAGTGCTCACAAAGTGGCCAAGGTGATGCTTACATCATATTTGGGTACAATACCCATTTAAAGGTGCATGCCAGGAGAGGAGCTTACTTTCATAAACTCAAATCCCAACCATGCACCATAAATCAAACTCTTGAGGCATTTGGGCCAGGCCTGTCTGGATACAAGGTGTGAAAATCCTTTACAAGGTCTGGGGAGTTGGTAAGGTTGGAATCTGGTTCCCAAGTTGTTCTTTCTGGGTCTTCATTGAATCCTTTCCACTCCACTAGATACCATAATGTACCTCTCTTGAGTTTTAAGTACAGAACCTGATCCACTTCCCACTCTTCTTGCTCTTCCACTATTACTAATGATGGTGGAAATCGATGCCTATTTGGGATAGTTGATTGCTTCACTGGTTCTAATAAGGAGACATGAAAGATAGGGTGAACTTACTTCCATTGTTGAGGCAACTTGAGGTGGTATTCATGGCTGCCAATCTGCTTCAGAACTTCAAAGGTTCCCAACCATTTTTCTGAAAGTTTCTTTGTGGTTCTTGTGGTGTTGATTTTCTTGGGAGCTAACCCTACTTTGTACCCAGGTTGGAAATCAGGTGGAATTGCTTTATTTCTATCTGCATACTTCTTAAAACACTTTATTGCTGACTCTAATTCTTCTTTGACAAGCTTCTGTACTGATTGGTGTTTTGTTGATACCTTTCCAGCAAGTGTATCTTGAGAAATTTGAATTCATTCAAAGCTGGGATTTCTTACATAAATGGTGAAAAAGGTGACTGTTCTTGTTGATGAATGTTCTGCATTATTCTAGGCAAATTCAGCCAGAGGGAGCCAGGTGTGCCAGTAATCTTGATGGTAACTGACATCCATCTGAAGATACTGTTCTAGAATCCGATTTACCCTATCTCTCTGTCCATCTGTTTCAGGGTGAAAGGCAGTTGAAATATCTCTTGATATCTTGAGCTGCTGACACAATTGAGTGCAAAATGATGAAATAAATAATGAACCTCTATCGCTAACAATACTGATTGGAAGACCATTTTTTGAAAAGACATGACTGATGAAGATTTGTGCTAAGTAAAAACCAGTGATTGTTGAATAAGTTAAAATAGATACTTCCATCTTTGAGAATCTGTCTACAACTCCTCAAATTCAATCAAAGTTGCTTGACAGCAGCAATTGAGTGATAAAGTCCATTCATAAAGAATTCCAAGAACCAGATGGAATTTCAAAAGGCTTGAGTAATCCAAACTTCTTATGGTGAATGTTCTTTTTTCTTGAGCATTGCTGATATGAGGACACATAGTAATTGATAGTTTGATTCACGCCAGCCCAATGAAAATCTCTCTTGATGAGCTTGAGGGTCTTCTCCTTGCCAGGGTATACAGTCAATGGTGAGTAATGATGCTTTTGAAGTATATCCAATTGAAGTTCATGATTCCTTAGGATTCCTACTCTATCTTTGAATAATAACAATTTAGCTTGAGGTTCAAGAGAATAATCTAAGACTGAATCACCTCTTGCTAATTTCTTGAGAGCTTACTTATAATCTTTGTCTTGCCATACTACCTTCTGAATTTAATCAACTAAATCTGAGAAAAATCTTGACTCTTTGATTTCATTTTGCTTGAGAAAATGATTGAAGTTTTGAGGATTGTTGCTGATGATTTCCACCACCCTCTCTGGGTACAGCTTATCCCCATGTGATAAGGCATCTGGTAAAGTGGCCAGTCTGCCTTGGCGGTAAGGGATAGAGAAGTGAAATTCAGAGAGAAACTCTGCCCAACGGGCTTTATGGCAAGTAAGGACTTTAGAAGACATAAAATATTGAAGGGAAGAGTGGTCTGTCAAGACTTCAAAGGAATCAGAAAGAGAAAGAAGAAACGCTCTCCAGTGCTTGAGAGCCCAAACTATGCCAAGGAGTTCCTTGTCATGAGCTTCATAGTTGAGCTCAGCTGGGAGGAGCTTGCAACTATAAAATGCAATGGGATGCTTTCCTGAGTCATTCACCTGACTCAGTAAAGCACCCAAGGCATAATCAGAAGCATTGTTCTCTACAATAGTTGGTAGAGAAGGATTGGAATGGGATAGGATAGGAGCAGTGGTGAAAGCTTTTTTGAGGATTTGAAACTTACTAAGAGCTTCCTCATTGAATATGAAGGAAGATTTGTTTTTAAGGAGGGAAGTGAGAGCAGAGATTTTTTGGAACAACTTTTAATTAAATTATGATAGAAGTTGGAAAATCCAAGAAAAGATTGGAGTGCTTTGACATTCTTTGGCTGAGGCCAGTTGAGAATTTGCGGAACTTTGGAAGAATCCATCTTCAGGCCTTCACTTGAAACAGCATAGCCCAAGTATTTCATACTTGAGGCATGGAATACACACTTTGAGGCTTTAGAAAACAAATTATTGTCCCTCAGTTTTTGGAGGACGGAGGCCACTTGTTTGACATGTTCCTCCTCCGAACTAGAGAAGACCATAATATCATCTAAATAGACTACAGAAAAAATATCCAATAAATAGGCAAAGATATCATACACAAGATTCTGGAATGAAGCAGGATCATTGGTCAAGCCAAACAGCATAACAAAATACTCATAACTACCACATTTAGTTCTAAAGGCAGTTAAGTGCTCATCTCCCCTTTGATTCTCAAGAGATTATTATCACCATGCAAATTGATCTTGGAGAAGATAGTAGAACCATTAAAGATGGTAAGGATCTGATCCATTGGAGGAACAGGATACCTGTTCTTCCAAGTGACATCATTAATTTTGCGGTAGTCAACACAAAAATGAAGGCCACCATCCTTTTTCTTGACAAAAAAGACAGGTGCTCCTGTTGAAGAGGATCTTGGCCTGATGAAACCCTTCTCTACATTCTCTGCAATTTGGTCCCATAGTGTGTCTGACTCATTCCTTGATAAAGATTAGATAACACTAACTGGAGGTAGAAGATACTCCAGTTCAATATGATGATCACAGGCATGGTGTGGAGGAGGTTTCTCTGCTTCTACCTTGGATAATACATCCAATTATTGGTGATAAGCAGGAGGGACTACCTTCAGCACAGTTTCAATCTCTTCTGGCTCTTCCATCCCACTGCTCCTCCAGGGAGGCATGAAAAGATAAAGGAGGAAGGTACATATCCCCTTCAAAGAGATGAAGTAAAGATAGAGCAACATCTTCTCCAACATCTTTTATGTCTTTGAAGACTTCATCTATTGATGGAAGTAATGACTGAGAGGGAATGATGGAAGGGATATGGACAGAAAGAGGAAGGGAAGGTGTCTTAAGCTCAACAACCAGAGCCGCACTGTTGACAGCAGTGGCAAAGTCATTACTAGTAGAAGAAGTAATACCACTATAATCCTTATGACTAGAATCATAGGCTATCAATCCACTTTTCCACTCAATAATGGGATTTAAATGGTAAAGAAAATCATAGCCCAATATTAGGTCTTTTCCCTTGGGTGAATCTATGAGAAAGGAAGCCCATTCAAAGCTTGGGAATGAAGGCAAGTCAACAACCCACTTGGTATAAAGGCTGATGAACAGGGAAATGGATTCATTGGAATCCAAAATGAAAAGAGGAATCTTTTCAGGGAGCTCTGACATGGTCAATGAGTACTTGAGAACAAAATTCATTGCAATGAAACAGTTTGTAGCACCATAATCAATGGGAATACCATAGAAAACATCAGAGAGAGAAGAGAAAATAAGAAATCTTCAAGATTTCTTCACACTAGTATTCAGAGTGCACAATTGTGCTCTTGAATGAAAGAAGTTAGAACCATTCAACACATCATGATTCCCACTCAGGCTTTTCCCTGCTTGCTAGGGAAGCCTCTTGATTACCCCTGCCTATTTTCAGGCCTCTTGAAGCATTTTTCCAATGGGTGCTTTCCACCACAATAAATTCACAAGCCTTCTTTGATCCTCCTCTCCTTCTCAGAACCAAATAATTTGTTTTCCTTAGTGAAGAGATCAGCATGAGGCTTGTCTTTGGAAACTTGAAATTCTTCCCCTTCTTATTCTTCCTGTGATAAGGCTTTTTTGATGATGAACCTTGAGGAGCCTTGGAGGAGTTGGATCCACTGATTTGAGGCTTCTTCTCTTGATGACTACCCTTTTCCTTCTGCCTCTCATGGTACCTGATATCTAATTCCAAAGTGATGTCCATGAGTTCTTGAAGGTTAACAAAGTTTCCATGGTGAGAAGGCAATTGGTCAAACAATCTTCATGCCAAGCCTCTTCTATACACATGAATATAGGCCCTTTCCCCCCAGTCTTCCATCCTTGAAATCAAGCTTCTGAAATCTGCTATGTACAGGGAAACCTGACCACGTTCTTTCATCCTGATATTGTCTAACTCTTGTTCAGCTTTTGCGACCTTATTGGGATCAACAAACAGAGTGAATAACTGAGTTTCAAATAACTGCCAGTTCTTGGGGAGATATGAAGGATATTCATTGGAGATATTTGAGAGGTAAGGTTCAATCCATTTTCCAGATCTACCATTGGGAAAAGAAGTTGAGTAAAAAACCTTCTTCTTGTCAGAGAAGAAGTTTGCTGGGTCATTATGGAAAATTAATTGAAAAGATTGAATAAATCCTCTCAATTTATAAGCTTTAGTACCATCAAAGGAATCAGGTGCTTACATTGATGGAGTCTTGAATTCTGGGGCTTTTGAAGTGTCCCTTTGGGAAACTGCTTGAGTGACCCGTCCCATAAATCAAGTCATCTGCTCCATCATTTTGAGAAAATTTGGTTCAGCTTGAGAGCCAAGAGGTTGATTAGAATTGGCTATATTCAGAGCTTCAGAAGCCTCAGGGGCAGCTGCTCCTTCAGTTTCTTCAGAGTCCTCCCCCTGATCTGCTTCTAGGCGCTTGAAAAATGCTTGGATAACAACCCCACAAGCCAGAGAATGATCTTCATCTTCTTGACTTCACACCTCCTGTTCTGGAGGGTGCTTCTCCTTTCATTGGTGGTCCTCTGTCCAAATTTGCACTCTGTTGATGAACTGATGGTGTGTAGTCAAGAGGAGCCCTTGCTTTAGGAGTGGGAACAGCTTGATGTCTTTGCAATCTTGTATTCTTGGCTGGAGGGCTATGCTGAACTGGCATTATTGCAGAAATAAAATAAAAATTTGATGATACTTGAGAATGAAACAAGACTTAACCAAATTAATCAAATGAGAATCTTTATGAACTTGAGTAATCAATCAAAGGTCTTGAAGTGTATCAATATGAATAAATCTTGAAGGATGAAAATGACAAAGTCAAACTCTTATGAAGAATCAATTCCAATCAATAAGTCAAAGCAAGTCAATCAATAAATCAAATCAAATAAATCAAGTCAGTTCAAAATCAAATCAATTATGTCTTGAGGAATTCAATCAATATCTTCAAACATCAATTCAATTTCTTGAGGAATCAACTTCAAATCAATAAAATAAATTAATCTTGAGGATAGATCAGCTATCTTGAGGAATCAGATAAGATCAATCAATTAGATCAAATCAGAATCTTGAGGTAAAGTCAATTTCTTGAAGAATCAAATCAATTGATGAAAATATTGAGAAATTTCAAAATCAAAAATTATAACCCCAATTCAATGAAAACTCCTGAAATGATGAATCAATTAACCCCAAATTCCAATCAATTAAGCCTGATGAAGAGCCTGAATTTAGACAAAAAATGAAAATAAAATTCTATGTAGACTTAAGAAGAAAGTGAAATGGTCAGAAAAATTTAAGAAATGAGAAAGAGAATCAATGTTCATTTAAATGAAATGAATGAGATGAAAATTGATGATAGAGAATGAAATGCTAAAAATCACAAGATCATAAAAATCATAATTGAGAATGAGAGAAATGAATAATAATGAATGAAAGAAAAGAATCAATCATGAGTTAATTAAAATAATGTCACAGGGGCTCTTCTAAATGAAGAGGGCCTGGCACTCAGTGAACAGAGCTACTTATGGAGAGCTCAGAATAAATACTCAATTGATAAGAGTAATGAGATAAGAGAAATAAATTCCTATTCATGAAAAAAGGAGCATTAAAAGACATGGGAGAAGAATAGAATCAATAATAAAGAGCCAACCCCAAATAATCCTGTATCACTGTTTCAACCTGTTCAGAAAAGAGAAAAGGATTAATAAAGGATATGGCCACCAGGACTCTACTGAACAGGTGAGGGAAGGCAAAGACTAACTTAATAATTAATAAAATAATACTTCTCAATGTGAAATAAAATAATATTAAATAATAAATCCAATATTTTAATTAACTGGGGGGAAAACCCCCAGGTGGGTGAAAGGGGGCTGGTATATGTGAAAAAGTGCCAGTCTGGAGTTTGAGTGTTGAGAAACCATGATTGTATGATTGAGGAACCTGTATTTGAGATGTGAAACTGTATCGGTGTATCCAATACAGTTATTTGAGTCAATACAGGTGTTTGCACCTGTATTGAGGGGAGGTCTGTTTTTGGGTTCTGCCTGTATTGAGCTGTATTGAGGTTTGAAGCTGTATTTGGTGAATCTACCATGAACCCTCTTGCTGATTAGGTGTTCAAAGATTTTCCATTAGTAATGAATTGTAATGCCCTGCCTGTCTCCATGGCTGTTACAGCCTCCTGAAGATAAATGAGGTAAGTATAATGTTTTGGTGTATGAAAAAACGCTCTTTCTTACTTTACCACCTTGGAAATTAGAAGGGAAATGGGCTATTTGCATTTGTAATGGGTTTTGTTTTACAGGCAATCTTGTGGTTGGCTTTGTTGAGGATGTTGGAGCTGCTATAGACTTTCCTTGCCATGGAGAGCTGGTTGATGGTGGTGGCTCAGACATGGCGCATTACTAATTCTTGTGTTTTGTGGATGGTTTTGGTAAGGTTTTTTGTTTGGTTTTAAATGTAACCTGAGACTGCTGGGAAACAGAGCTGACTTTCATTTCATCCACATCATCATTCAAATTTCTTATCAGAGATGCAAGTGACTTTTTTGATTGAATGAGGCTATGTAGGAGATTTGGAACATCAGGGGTTGTAGTCAAATTCATTGTTGGGTTGAAGTTTTTGTTATATTGGATGGGTTCTATTCTGAAAATAAGAAATTTTTGATGGTAACAATTTGAAAAGAATGAAGTGAGATTCCCAACAGACAAACATTTGTTGTATTTATATAAAAAATGAAGAAAACAAACACGGAGGCAAAAATAAAATAATGTAACCTGTTGGCTTCACTGATTGTGCACTGTCATCTTTAGAAGGGTAAAGGCTTGTCAGGTAGCTCATTGGAATGGAAATGTAGCACAGGTCCAGCTTACAACCTGGAACAAGTGTCAATGAAACAATGGCAGGTCAACTTTATTGACACTGGGAAAGCATGTAGTGATGGTTGCAGTGCCATGTATTTCATAATTACATGTAAAAACTGTATTTCCAGCCTGAAAATGAACAATAAATTGTCATTCAAATGCATGTAGTGTAAGAGAGGAACAATTGGATGTTGCCAGTTCATCCACAAATAGTGTCCTTAACCAAAAAATCAAGAAAAAAATTTCCTTATGAGTTTTGTCCAAAAAAACTATTTTTGTAATAGATTTTTTTCAAACCTATTTTTGCACTAGTTTTTTTTAAGAAAATCTATGTTTGTAATAGTTATTTTCAAAAAAAAAAACTATTTTTGTACTAGTTTTTTTGAAAAAAACACTATTTTTGTGCTATTTTTTTTCAAAAGAACTATTTTTGTAGCATTTTTCTTTCAAAAAAAAGTATTTTTGTACTAATTATTGTCAAAAAACTATTTTTGTACTAGTTTTCTGCAAAAAAATCTTTTTTGCATTAGTTTTTCTCAAAAAGACATTTTATCATTTTTGGAGAAAAGCTGCTTTTTTGACTAGTTTTTTCCAATTAACTATTTGTTTACTAGTTTTTTTCAAAAAAACTGTCTTTTTACTATTTCTTCAAAAACCTATCTTTCACTATTTTCCCAAGGGTCTTTTAAAATTACTATTCTTAAAAAGTTGTCCAAAGACAAAAGTTAACTACTTTTTTCACAAATGACTTTTTTGAAAGAAGGTAGTTTTCTGGAAAAAGAACAAATTTTTTCAAGGTTATTCTTTTTTTGGTGTAAAAGCTATTTTTTTTCAAAGAAACCAGCTAGACTTTTAACATAAAAACACTTTTGCATAATTTTAGAAGAAAAATTGATTTCTCTAGGGAAGCTTTCCCAAGTAAGTTTTTATTTTGAAAAACCTGTTTTTTTCTCAAAAGTATTGATTTCTTTTCAAAGAAACTCTTTTGGAAAAACTAAGCTATCAAAAAAACACTATTTTTTCAAGGAAAGATTTTTCTGTTCAAATATTTTATTTCCTTTTGAGTAGGACTACATTTTCAGAAAATCTATTTTTCTTATAAAACAAACTGAAAACTCCCAAAAGGCTTTTTCAAAGAAACATTTTTTTACAAATTACCTAGTTTCTCTCAAAACCTTCAGTTTTATTTAAACTTAATCGTTCTATTTAAGACTCCAAATTTGAAAGAAGAAGCCAATTTTTTGTCAAAAACAACCAATGGAATTCAACTTAATAAAACAATATTTTTCTACTAATTAAAGTTCTCTTTCAAAAAACTCTGAATTTTTGGGAGCAAGAAAAAACATTTTTTTAGCAAAAATAGTTTTAGAAAATGATTCTCATCATAAACCAAAGTAAAAGACCTTTTTTATCCAACAATTAACTTCAGAAACCCTTTTATGAGCTCAAAAAATATATTTAAATCAAGAATGAATCTTAGACTAGCACTGACTTTATAGGATTTGAAAATTATAATGTGTCACAGGGGCTCTTGAACAGAAAAGCAAGAGTGGCATGGCACTCAGCAATCAGGGAACTCACTTGGAATACTCCAAAAGAATAAACAAAATAAAAATAAAGAATTGGATTTCTCTAAGAAGAATACAAGTACAAAGATGAGATGCAATAAGAGAAATGAGAAGCCAAATGGCCAAAGAGCCAACCAAGTAAGTCCTTAATGACTGTTTCAACCTGCCAAAATGAGCAATGTAATTAGTAAGGATATGACCACAAAATATTCATTGACATGTGAAGAAAGAAAAGATAAAAGGTGCTAAATGACTGACTTGATAATATCAGTATTCACTTAACAAAAATGGTAAGATGAATAAAAATAAAATAAAATAAAAATATATTACTTAACTAAGGGAAAAAGCCCCCAGGGTCAAAGGAGGCTGGTATATGACAAAAGCTGAGAGCTTGACTCCTTCAGGCCAAGAGATGGTCTGTATTGAATCCTTGAAGCTGTATTGACATCTTGATGAATTGTATACCTTTCCCAATTGGGAAATGCACTGTGTTGAATTATTTTCCCATGATGTATGATTAAAATACAGGCCTTTATGAATTCAGACCATATTGAAATGAATTTGGTTGCCAAGTTGGATTGATGGAACATTGACACTTCACAACTTGTTTGGAATTGCCTCTTGAATACACCTTGGGAATGAATTGACAGTATTACCTTGGAGGGAATAATTGAAGTGAGAATAAACAATGAATTCCTGATGGTGTCATTGGTATTTGAGAAATTAAACCTGCACTTGAGCATTGATGGAACCTCTGGATTAAATGACACTTTACACCATTGGAGTTTTGGTGAAAAAAGGTGCATAATGGTGTATAAAACCATTTATGACAATTTAAGTTGCTGAAGGGTGAAAGTGGGCAAAGGTCTTTGTGAGTGAAGTCAGGAAGAGGAGAGTGAATATTGGGTTTTGGGTGACTTCAAAGGTGACAAGGTGTTTCTGGGTTTATTGGTCAATGTTGGGTTTCTGGCCAAATACAGCTTATACAGCTTTAAAACTGTATTTGGGTGAAGTGGGCAAAGCTGCGCAAAATGCGCAGAAATTCACAAAATGAACAAAACTAGAAATTAAGCTCTAAAAGGCCTGATATGGCCTTTTGGACATATTTCCCATCATACATGGTAAAATGGCATATACAGCTGAATACATCAAAAATGCGCAAAATGTGCAAAATGTGCAGAACTGTATTTAAAGCTTAAAAAGCCAAATACAGGCTTTTGGGCTGTATTTTCCCTGTTGAATGGAAAATACCTGAAAGTGCCCAAAAGCAGAGAATGGCCTGGAAAGGCCTTATGATAGTGAAGGGGCCGGGTTGGCCCCAGGAGTGAAATGACCATAAAAGGCCAGAAAAGATGAGAGGGCCAATTTGGCCAGTGATTACGGATATGGCCAAATTGCTGTAAGATTGATATGGCACTGATATGCCTTATGGAGTCCAGGAGCTTAATTTCCATGGTTGTGACAGTACCCCCCACCTTGGAATGGTGAGCTCCTGAGCATCAACACAAGGTGAATCTTGTTGAGACAACTGGAAAGGATTTGAGACAGGGATTCAAGAGGAGTGATTAAGAGAAAAATAGTTTGATACTGATATTGGAAAGTTGGCATGTGACATGGGACTTGCTTGATCTTCTTTTGACATTGGCTTCAGAATTGATGTAAATTTAAAATGAATGATGTTTGTTCATGAATTTATTTTGACATAAATAAAGAAAATTTTGAAATTAAAATAAAATGAAAATAAAATAAGAAAATAAAAGGAAGAAATGAATTGTGTGGAGGTTCCAACTTTCATTACAGAGGTTGATAATTGATTTTGAAATTGGCCAAAGACCTGGAAAGAGAAATATGATTCCAGGTGCTCACAAAGTGGCCAATTTGATGCTTTGCAAGATTGTAGAACCCTCACGGAAGTGCACACCAGGAGAGAAACATACTTTTGGCAATTACCACTCCCGCCAGTGCCATAAAAGAAAATAAATTTGTTGAAGGAATGACTTGTAATTGGAAAGACTTGGAAACAGATTAATAAAACGAATGGTCCATTTTCCCAAGTGAAAATGGCCATAATTTTTGGAATTGATGTTGAAAGCCAGGCCAGAGATCTGTGTCCAAAAATTGCAGGTTGCTCATAGAGTGGCCAAGGTGATGCTTACAACAAGAAAGGGTAGAATACCTCTAAAGGTGCATACCAGGAGTGGTACTTTCTTTTGGTCATTCCTCTCCGCACCAAGCACCATAAAAAATCAAGCACTTGAAGAATTGGGTCCTGACTTGTAAGGATATAAAGAATGAAAATCCTTGACCAGTTCAGGAAAATTCTTGAGGTTTTTAGTTGCTTTCCAAGTGGATCTTTTTGAGTCTTGACTGAAACCTTTCCATTCCACCAAATACAATAATTTTATTCTCTTAGGCTTTGTGTCCCGTATTTGAGAGAATCCCCATTCCTATTCTTCTTTAATGATGAGTGGAGGAGGAGGCATTTGATGCTTATTTGGGATTGTTGATGTCTTGAATGGTTCTAAGAGTGAAATATGGAAGACTGGGTGGATGGACTTCCATTGAGATGGGATCTTGAGGCATTAGGAATGAGTTCTCACCTTCTTCAATATTGGAAAAGGACCCAACCATCTTTCAGACACTTTTTTGGTGGGTCTTGTTGATTTGATGTTCTTGGAAGAAATCCATACCATGTCACGGGGATTGAAAGCAGGTGGACTTGCTCTACTTTCATCTGCATACCTCTTAAACCTGTTTATGTCAACTTCAAGTTCTCTCTTCAAATCTTGCTGTACTGATTGGATTTTTGTTGATAAATTTCCAGCAGGAGAATCTTGAGTAATGTGAACTGAGTTCAAATGAGGATCTCTTCCATAAACAGTGAAAAAGGGTGATTGTTTTGTTGAATAGTCGTCAGATTTATCATAGGCAAATTCAGTAAGAGGGAGCCAGGTGTTCCAATCATCTTTATGATAACTGACATACATCAAAAGGTACTTTTCTAGTATCTTATTTACCCTCTCTGTCTGTCCATCAATTTCTGGATTGTAAGAAGTTGACAGATCTCTTGAAATCTTGAGCTGCTGACAAAGATTGGTCCAAAAGGAGGAAGAAGAAATAGAACCTCTATCACCAACAATTATTGAAGGAAGGCCATGCCTTGAGAAAAATTCTTGATGAACAGATGGGCCAAATTCAGTCAAGTTATTGAAGACATTGTTGGAATGAAAACTGTCATTTTTAAGAATCTGTCCACTATGACAAGGATTGATTCAAAAGAATTGGACATTGGCAATTGAGTGATCCAATCTGTTGAAATACAAAGCCAAGGACAATTTGGAATTGGAAGAGGTTTGAGGAGTCCAAACTTCTTGTGATGAATATTTTTGTTTCTTGAGCACTGTTGACAGGACAAGAAATAATCCTTGATAAATTGAGTCATGCCAGAACAGTGAAAATCCCGCTTTACAAGCTTGAGAGTCTTCTCTTGGCCAGGGTGTCCAGCTAGAGGAGAGTCATGCCTCTTTGGAAGTATGCTGAGTTTAATTGTGGGGTTATTTGGGACTACCACCCGATCTTTGAACAGGAGAAGTTGGAAAGAGGAATCAAGAGAATAATTTTTAACAGCTTTACCTTTACCCAAATATTGAAGAATACTTCTATATTGAGAATCTTGGCATAATTCTTTCTGAATTGAGTCAATCAAAGTTGAAAATAATTCCACCTTGACTGCAAAGAAGTTTCACCGGGGCAAATCTCGTGTCAATCGTTGGCGATTGACTTCACGTCAAGCAAACGTCAAGCAGGATAAAAGTCGAGCTCACGTCCAGCGAAAATCAAGCGAACGTCGAGCACACGTCACACTCTGGTCTTACACCAAATCCTGTGACATCCAATAATATTGGTTCCCCTGTGCCTTCAACTCAGATTCCTCACCACCTGATCATCCCACAACCGTCCGATGATTGGTAAAAATTACACCAGACCCGCCTGTTTGCACAAACACACATCAAAGAGGTCCTTCAGCCAGTCTTGATGTAGGCGGGGGGTTTGACTTCACCAGGTCATCCATGAAGTGTGCGTGTGCATTGGCATGTGCGGGTGGGTTTGCGTGTGCATTGGCATGTGCGGGAGCGTGTGCATTGGCGTGTGCATTGGCGCGTGCAGGTGCGGGTGGGTGGGTGTGTGCATTAGCGTGTGCGGGTGCGTGGGCGTGTGCATTGGCGCGTGCGGGTGGGTGGGCGTGTGCATTGGCGCGTGCGGGTGCACATGCGGGTGTGGGTACGCAAAAGCCGATTCCGCTTCCAACATGATGATGGCGCAGTTAGCAATTTTGGATGCTGTGAAAGGTGAGTGTGTGGGTCATTTGATCATTGGACTTGGCTTATTCACACTGTACCCAATGTCAAAATAGTAAGTTCTTTGTGGCAATGTGAAATAATGGGCTTTGCTTGTCACAATGGCATGTCTCTGTCACTAAATTTTGAGGCAATTATTTCACTAGCAAAATTGCTAATGAATCTGAGAGATTTGCATTTTTGTAGACTAAATATCATGAAATAACGGCTTTATCATTACAAGCAGTCCACATGACAGAGCTTTGTTATCATACAATCCACAGTTACCTTCTATTTCTTCTTCTGATATAATCAAGTGTCCATCATCAAAACCAACAGCTTTATAAATATTGAGATACGGCCAATCTGGTAGGAAATTCACATCAATCTTCAAAGTTTTTAAGATCAGAAAGTTATTGTTCAGTATGCTAGATGGCTCAGAGACTTTAAAAATGCTATTAATAATACCAAAGCGTCGTGAGTTGCCCCTCAGAAAACATATCACACTGTTGCTGACATTTTTGGATTCAGTTGAAAATATATTGTTCCCAATATTGATGTTTGAAACTGGAAAATACCAAGGTGAGACAATCCTTGAAGTGAGATGACTTGTGGATTGCACGGTAGTGTCTAAGCTGATCCAATCAACTATTTCCCTTGTTGCATGAAAATTCTGTAAGTACTCAACCAGGCAATCATAATTTTCTTGGTCATGGCGGGATGGTTTGTTATATTTATGGTCATTGAACAGGGCAGGTGGCTGTGATTCGAAAAGCTGTTTTATTTCACATGGCACGGATGGGGATTTCAGGAGAACGGAAAGGTTGGAACATCAACAGATATGTTGAAGTAAGGTTTTATCTATATCATCTATTTAGAGTTTCAAGAAGTTAATCTTATTCAGTTCAGGTGTTTAATCAATGTGAATATATTGGTCTTGTTAATTGACGTACATATTTTGTTATTTGTTGGCATTTTTGCAAATACTCCAATCAAGCGCTCATAACCCCATGTGGCTGAGGCTTGTTCTGGGCCCCAACGTTGGAAGAGTTCGGGAATATGGTCAGCAAAATGATGATTTGGTTTACTTTTCTGTTTTGGGAACAGGAGTTGATTGGAAAGGCGGAATTTTTTCCAATGTTCAGCAAATGCAGTCGCATCTCCTATTGAAACAGTCCAACTTGTGGCAATGTTGATAGCACTAATCAAATGGAATGTATTCTTGGTTAGTTCATTTCCAAGTTCTTCTGACTGACCCATTTGCCTTTGAATGTTGGCGGATTGGTGTACATCTAATGACATCTGTTGACTGAGCATTAAACATGGAATATAGACCTTATATAAGAGAGCCCATTCAGCGGCTTTTAAGCTACCATGAGAGGGGAACCCATGTTGCGAGGTACTCTTGTCCATGATGAGGGAATTATTGTCTCAGATATGATTTGTCGGAGATGCTCCAGAGCCTCACCCTTGCTCTGGTGATCACTCAGTGCAGTGATATCCAATTCAGAGGGGATTTCAGAAGTGGGGATGTAATCGGCATCAAATGAAGGAATCTCCGCAGAACCACTAGATGGATGTTCTGTGTTAGGGGTGGGCATTGGGAAGTAGTTTTTTCGGGTGGAAGTAGTGGGGAGTGGCTCATTTATTATTTTTGCTGCGTCTCTTCTCAGGGAGCGGGCCTCTCTCAATGTGATTTTATCAAGAGAGCTGTTGGAGGTCATGGAATCTGAGTCTGAACTGTTGGTGTCATTGGATTTCCTGCGGGACCTGAGGTAAATTTTTGATTTGGACTCTGGAATGCACAATTTGAAAGTTGCATGATCCTTCAAAATTCCAAGTATTAAATTATGCATTATGTCAAGATTAACCATTCTGGTGGCATCCCAATACAGAAGGTCTTCCAAAATTGAATATCGCACTCCATACTCAGAGAAAATTGCTTGTCTCTGTTGTGGGGTTGCCCAAAGCCATTTGGCAATGGTTGATTTATGACTTTGGTATGAGCGCATGTAGTGAAATTGAGGACCAATTTCTTCAATTTGAGCTTTGTGAATGGTGCAAAAATTACAAAAGTGGTTTCCTGAATGGGAAATAAATCCAGTAAGCTTGCGCATGGCAACCACATCCGCAATGGCTGTGAGGATGGCAACACGGATAAAGGATCCTGATGGACCTGTTGAGGTGGGTGCAAAATGGTAACCTTGCCATAGCTCTTTGAGCTTGTTGATGAGTGGCATTAATAGATAATTCAATTGAAGCGCAGTTGGCTCCTTTGGACCAGGGATGATTCCTGCAACATAGACATTCTCGGGCTTCAATCTTTCACTTGGGGGGAGATTAAGACAAATAAGCATGATAGGTCCAATGCTAGCCAACCGGGTTGACTTTCCATGTGCATTAAACCAGTCCACATATATGGAGAAGGCCAATGCACCAGGAATGGACATGAATGGGGGGTCATGGATATTTCTAGTGCCAGTGAAGCATCTCCAGACCAATCCATCCCAAACGTCACGTTTTGGGGAATCTTCGGGAGTTTGGGATTGTTGATGTTGATGCAGAATTTCCATAATTCCAGCCCGCTGGAGGAATCTGGCAAGCCAATTTTTGAATGGTTGATAAATGAAATGTTTTGTTGGTATAAATTTTTGCTTCATGTTGGTTGTGTTTTGGGTGTGGGGTTCAGATGAATAGATGAATTTGCCTAATGATTGTGTGCAAGGGGGATCATGATCATTTGGTTCATTATGGCATTTACAGTGGGGTTGGTCAGTTGTGACTGATTAGGTAAGGCCATTAAGAGAGAAACATTGAGGACAACATATATAGTTTTGAATCACTGGCTCCAATTGGAGATGTTCAAATATGGTACTCAGATCTTGAGGTATATGGAATGCAGGAATGGGGGGACCACCGGAGCTTGAGATACTGGACTTGATCAGCAGGTTCAGGGCGGGGTTGAGAATGCGTGAAGCCCTGCGGGGTAAATTATACCTTAATGATAGAATGGCAGATATTATCATTCCTAGGTCTTGTGGGGGAAGGGTTTGACTGCCACTATATGGTTTCTGTGCAGTTGAATTGAGACCCGCTGGAGTTGAGAAAGTGCTTTGGGTCAAACGTGAATAATCAGCTGGGAAGATTTGATCCAATAGAATTTGTGGGCACCCAGATCCTGATGCAGAAGTAGGGATGTTTGGATGAGATTTGGGTGCAATGGTTGATTTGAGCTTTTTAATGTGCTGTTTATATTGGAAAGGTGTGAAGGCAACTCCTTGCCTATCACCCTCAGGGGAAGAGTGTGTTTGAGTTGAGAAGTGTTGACACATGCATATACACATTGAGGAATAGGGCCGGGTTGTCATTGTTGCAGGAATTGGGAGTACGGTTGGTTTGTTTATAAATATCTATGGTTGATGTGAAAGTGTTTAGGAGTGTTATTAATTGGAAATAAAATTCAATGATTATTTATGAAGGGGGAGATGATTTGAGCCAGCTGAGGATTTTATCCCACTTGTAATGGAGCATGAGCTGCAGTGGATAAAGTTTAACATGTCTCATCTGGATGGCGGAATTGGTTAGGCGTTTAATTGGGTAAAATGCCATGCTGCTCAATGCTCATACATATTCTAGTTTATTTACACATTGTGATAGTGCGGGTTTGACCATTGAGGGGGTTCCATGAGTGAAGTGTTACCATTGAATTGAGGGGATTAACATTCAATCCATGTACGCTGGCACGCCATTGTACATGGTTTAAACCTTATTACAGACATAACTATATAACTCTATTACATAAGGGGGTGGAGTGCAGCTAAAGTCTTGGTATTTGGTTTGAGTGCGGCGGGCTTTGAATCAGTTGGAATGTGATTTGGATTGTCTTGCCTTTTGTGAAAAGGTGATGTCTCTTTTGTGGGTAAATCCTTCATGAATATACCCCTTTACAGATGTACAATGTTGTGGAATTTCAATGAATATATTGGCAGTTTGGATAATTCACAAAATGTGACAATGGGGAGGCGGAAATGTTACCAAATATGATTACTTATGGATGATGGGTCCCCTTTCAGATCAAGAATATATCACATTATATGCTGGTAGGCCGTGCAGGGTGGTTTCCGACAAAAGCGGAGGAGCTCAAGAGGAGGCAGGGAGGATTCTCCTCAAAAGAGTCTTATCCGACTTCCACACAACACTTAGTTGCAACTATTCATAGAATTTCTCTATTCTAAATTTGAAAAGATTTCATCTCATATCACTCTATTTTATCATAATACTGAGGTGTTTTATCTAGTTAAAAATATTACTGTACTTTTTTGGCCCTTATGTCATCTTTCAAGTCACATAAATCCCGTTCAGGTTCTGTTCATGACTCAAATAGTGAATCTAGCATAGAATATGTTCAAACACAGTCACCATTGAGTCCCAACATTCCTCTCACAACCCCTATCGCATCCTCAATGAATGTATCAGGTCTTAACATTGATGTGGGCAATCCAAAGGCTCCAACTTCAAGCACTTAGTCGATCCCAGATATTTCTGTCACTCCAATTCCCCCGAATCCCACTAATACACAAATTCATGTGTCTCAGGGGCCAGAAGGCACACCTCAAATCTCCTCACACGCTAATCCCCAATCAAAATTTCCACGTGAGTTCCTCCTTAATCCCGGTCAGAATCCAGTCGCATCCCAGGATCCCTTTGGCCAAAGTAAACAGCCAACCCTCAATATTCCATCAGGATCTCAGGTTCATGTGGGTGATGAAAGGCGCCTGGATGGGGGGCGACGAAAAAGACCATTGGAGAATGTAACTTGGAGTGGTCTGTTGGAGGGAAATCCAGGATTGACGCTTAATCAAAGTAAGTCAAAGTAAGTCATTTTAATTTTGGAGTATAACATTTTTCACAATTTGATATTTTTGTTTAATGGGTTAGATATGGCACCTAAAGGCAAGTCAGTCCGATCTCAGGAGCCAATTGAAGATCGTGAGTATGACCAGTCTTCATTAATGTTTTGATGTGTTAACTGATGATTTGCATGGCAGGGGATGAACTTTATGCGTCTTCACCTCTGGTCCATAAAGAGAAAGTCACTGGACGTCATCATCCATATGCCTCCAAACCAAGAACGGGTCATGCCAGTACATCAAGAGAAAGAATTGTGGATGATGAGGATGAGAACATGTCTCCGACTTAAAGTGAAAGAAATGATGAACCAAGGAGGGACGATTTCACGGCGCATGAGCAAGGCACTCAATCAAATAGTGAGTTCACCCATCCTCAGCTGGGCCTTGCCCAGAGTATGCTTGAACAATCCGAGGTCAGACAGCAAAGGAACCAGGCCCGCAAAGCTCACAATGTGGCAAAACGTGCAAGCCAGAAGGAGCAACAAAAATGGCTGAAGGCAGAACTTCCAGAGAATGTCCATGGAATGAGATCAGCAGTACACGCACATTGCCCGTTCCTACTCAAAGTTAGGGATAAGGATTTTTCCTCACTACCAGCACCACCCAGCACAGAAGAGCGTGAAATTGCAATTCAAGTGGCTGGTCATCTCGGTTATGTCCCCAAGGATGTTTTCAATGAGCCATCAACACAGGTTCAGTCTCAGGGTTTCCAAAGCTACTGCGAAAATGAGCTCCACAAGCTAGGACTAAAGCGATTCACTTGGGACTGGGAGAGCTCATGGCAACATCCGTTCAACGAGCTGATGTCTATGGTGTTTTACCGTACATTCCGTCTCGCACTTGTCAGCACTGAGTATCATCACTACTGTTGGAACAAGGATCATAACAACTATGGGGTCGTGGCGGCTTTAATGGAGCGATATTTCACTTATTTGAAAAGAGAATGGAAGTCTATTCAAAAGGATGCGGAGTATTTGGTAAAAAAGAAAGAGAATCAAAAGCTCGCAAAGATTTGTCAAAGAGTTAGTTACTGTATCTCTTCTTCATTGTGGACCAAGTCTGATGATGATCTACTTGATTATGTGCAGACCTGTGAGCGCCGTTGTGAATGGTGTGATACGGCTAAATTTCCCATCCTAGCATCACAATTCAATGACCCTCGAGTATGCTCAGATACTGAGGAGGTACTGGAAAATGGCCGTCAAGTTTACCGCAAAGTGGGATTACGCTGGCACTCCCAGTTATTTAATGATTTGGTATTGAAAATGGATAGAGACATAGAGTTTTGTAATCGGATTAAAAAAAAGGGTAAAAAAACTATTGATAGATTGCCAGAATTACGATCAACAGATGATGGTGATATTCCGGAAGGCCTATCATTTCAGGTATTTGATCAAGATTGGCTCAAAGGCTGTAGTAAGATGCAGACTAGCGCCCTCAAGATACTTGACATGCCAGTTATTAGGCCTAATGGTGATGCTCTGCAATAACTTGATAATTTGTCACGGTATAGCACTGTGACAAATTAAAATTTTGTGAATTATTTGTGCAGGTGTAATAAAATCGGATTATTATCTCTTAAGGATGCAACAACTTGCTAAATATGTTAGAATATAGACAATACCAATTGAAATGTATCACCGTCTCCCTTAGCAATAATACTCTATTGCTCATTTTCATTGAGGAAATATTGAAGAAGTTCAATCCAGCTCATGGTGTTCATAATTGTGGACCTGTGCCAGAGAGTCAACAGGAGTTATCAACTTTGTCAATCACAAATTATATAATATCAGTAAGGCTCACGCAGTTAATGATTTTTTTCTTTTCTTGGACCTATTGGTGATTGGAATATGGCATTCCCATAAGGAAGGATTTCAGAATAGTAATACAATCAAGTGAAAGATGAGCTTGAAAGGTACCTTCCGCATGTTGACCTCAACTGAATGAGGAGTGATATAGTGGATGACCTGTACAGGTCGTTGTTGGCCAATACGATGTAGACAATCAACAGCCTGAGCCTCAATGGCTGGGTTCCAATTGGGCTCCTGGAAATGTGGATGTCAGGGTCCAAATATCAGGAGAGAATTTTGGGGGGCCCCTCACCATTAAATAGACTATATTAGCACAAGTTATATTGAGGCCAGTTCCAGCAGCGGCAATGGATGCAATGAGTACTTCACATTCAGGATTATTGAAGAAATTCTCAAGCGCCTTTTCCTGCGCTCGTGGTGTAATTGTTCCATCAATTCGTGCTGAAAGGATATAGTGATGGGCAAGAGCAATACCAATTCTACAATATAAAAAAGTCAGATGGAGTCAATTGGTAATGGATGCATATTAGAATTAACACACAAATCTAGAAATTGGGTCCATTGGGTATAAACCACCGATTTCGTCGGACCACACCTTGTTTGTTTGTTCTTCATTAAGCTTTGTAGGAGGTGTGCAATTTTACTACTCATCATGCATGTTTCCACATCCACAATAGTTCGTGTGACTCTTGGGGAGTTATCCTGAGTGCTCCTGCCCTTGGGGTCTTCCAACTCCGCCTCCGCAATTGTGTTAAGCATGATGTGATAGTTACAACATATTCGCAGCTTATTAATATTTCTGAAAAACTCTCCTGGTCCTTTGCTTTTGGATGATAGGAATTCTTCATATAATGTGGAATATTCTTGCTGCATGGTCGGGTTGAGTGGGAGCAGCTCATAATGATGGCTAATAGTGGGGAGGGATTCGAGATGTGTGGTTTTGGTGCAGCGCAAACTTAAATGCCGCAATGCCAAATGCAAAATATCATTGCAACCTTTTGAAAGACTACTCAGGATGAATGGTGACCAGTTATCTTGATTGGCGCTCTGGGGTTGAGTGATGAATGATATTATGCCCAAAAGGTCATAAATGGTGTTGTGAATAGGTGTGCCCGTTAAACATATTCAACGGGATCAAAGGAGGCTATTAATGGCACAGTGAGTGGCAGTGTATTGAGAGCAAATATAGCTATAAGAGGGGGCAAGGGTTATTGGATATAAAAGGTAATTTGAATCATTTAAGGTCAGCCACTCACTGTGCTTCATCCAAGATTATACAATGCCAATTGATTTGAAAAATGAATGATGTAGATGGATTGGTTTGCTTAAATTCTTGGGTGATAGTATTGTAAGAAGTGATGATGATATCATATTTTAAAATGTTGGCTTGGGATAATGAGTGACGAGTGGGACCATGGTAGATTTTGGAATGCAGCGCTCCAGCCTGAGCATGCTTGGATATTTCTGATTGCCAGTTGGTAATTAAGCAAGGGGGGCAGATGATCATGGTGGGCGTGGAGCGATGGGGGTTTGCAATCATCCGCTCCTTGGAGGTACCAATTAGAGCAATGGCCTGAATGGTTTTACCTAATCCCATATCATCCACAAGCAGTCCTCCAAGAGGGGTATTGGTCGAAATGGATTCAAATGAGCTAACAACCTTGTTTGTAATGATGTGCCTGGCATTGAAAGTGGATCCTGGGGGTGAGGTGGCCCAAAGGTTACGGGCTGATTGGCCATCGGGGATTTCTCGATTGCAGAGAAAAGCTAGTCCGGTCTTTTGATGAGGGAGGAGGGGGGTTTGAATAATGGAATGGGGCGGGGTCATCATGGGGAGGTCTGATCCACTGGGTAATTGTATCAGTTTTTGCTTGGAAATCAATGATGAAACAGCAGGATATGAAGCAGGCGTCAAGTTTGAAGCGGGAAATGTCGGAGTAAAGAGTTGACATTGACAATGAGTAGTACAGTCATATTCTTTGGGCATTTCAAGCTTGAAATCTTGTGTTCAAAAGCTTTCCATTATGAATAGAATGTTTGGATACCATGTGAAGAACATCAATGCTAGATTGGGTTTCTGAGATGAGGAGGGATCATTGGCATCAGTCATAAATACTCCCTCAACAAATAATATTTGAGCAGGATTGGATTGGCAATTTTCAATCCATGCCCCACCAGGACCACAGTGCATGAACGTTTTTGGTGCCCCAAGGAATGGTATCAACGTTTGGGAAAGGGTTCCCGGGAGAGAGCCAATAGCATGCTGGTGATTGGGGAGATATATGAATATGTTGTGTTGATTGTGCCATAGGATAATCCAAGAACCTAAGTGGGAATTCTCAGGCTTTAAGGTTATATCACTATTTATTTGAATACTAATATTAATCATCCCAATGCAAAGTGGTTGTGAAGGGGTTGACATGATGGCTATTTTAAATTATTTGGGGACAGTTGCAAATTATATGATCGGGAAGGGTTAGCTAAAGGGAATGAAGAGGAATAAGCGCAGGTGGGGAACTTATATGAGTGGCAGCAACAGGCCAAAAGGGGGATGGCCTGTGGTTACGTGCATGGTCTTGATGGGGTTGGGCGCCTTGGGCTGATAATTTTCATATCCGATTTGGGGCATATATCAAGGCAAGGTGGCCAAAATGTGGGTGCACCAATATTTTGCTGGATCTGCAGCAATTTACAAAACCTTTGGTGGAACAGGGTTGACATTAGCATATCCGAAATTGGGTGGGTTGTAGCAACTTATTGTGGATGGGCATATTAGAGGCATGCGCCCATGTTCGCTGGTGTGACAGTGAACAATGAGCGTATCATCCCCAGGTGAATTTTTGCACAGGGACCTACTGGGCAATGATGGCAGTTTCAAACGGCAAACTCACTGTAGAGATGTGTGTGTGTGGGCAGGTAATATATGTTCGGTGGCGTGCCACCAAACATGACTTTGGTTTTGCCTGAAAACTCTTGCTGACTGATGCGTACTGGGCTTGCAGGGGGCATCAGGGGGGAATGTGTGCGATGATCAAAGGGGGCGCCAGCCGTGAGCCGTGATCCACATATACATTCACCCCTATTAGGTTTGAGGCGAGTACTAATCCTCCGAGATTGGCATCTGGGTCTTTGCCTCACACGCGTAGAAAACTCCAGAGAAAGAGGCCACACGCCCAAGGGGATTTTTGGCTGCAAGCCAGGTGCCACAACTTGCATGGGGCGTGTGAGAACGTGAAGAAAATGACCCGCGGTGGGAGATACCCACGCAAACATGACCAGCCTCAGCAATCATAGGCTGGGATTGTTATTCTAATGTGGATGAGGCTGAAGCAAATCCACACTGATTGGCCTCAGGTTTCCACGTGCAAGCGGGTGAGCGTCTGCAGTCAAGCTGACAACCCGACCAAGAAAATAGGCAGCTGGAAGACTGGCAGTAAAATGTCTTCCAGGCGTGTGAAAGTTGCCTGCATATGACCCATCGGGGGTGCGTATGAAAGCGTGTGGCTGCCCAACAATGAACAAGCGGGCCAGTCATTGTTTGCCCCAACAATGGCACCGGAGTGAATCAACTCTTTGTGTATGACCCAAATATTAAGTCATCCCATTATGACCCACTTACATTAACTTGGATTACATGCGCATCTGTGCCGTAGTTAGGCAGAGCTGTCCTACAAGGTGCATCAAAGGGATGCAGGTGAGAGATATGACTTGATGGCTTGACGTGATTGCATGTTACATTGTTGAACAGCTTTTTGCTCTGCCCCGCAGTACACATTTACAATGGTGTACTACATACTACAGTGTTGACTGTACTGTACAGATCAGGAAGGTGTAATACTACTTGAGCCTGCATGCATATAGCAAATGTGCATGCACCTTCCAATTGTTTGCATTTACGTAGCTCATGTGCCACATGCTCAGCATTGCGTTTCACCCAATTTGCACATGCAAGCTGAGCATGTCATGGTCAAAAGCACCGTGTGAAAGTGCTCAGTAAAGCCATGGAATGAACTAATTTTTCAATAGCTCACTGGAAGGCTCAGTTTGGAGCACTTCACCAAAGCGTGTGAAATGCTCCACCTGGCTGAAATGTCATCCAATGCTGTGCCAAATGCTCAGAGTGCGCGCATACAAAAACGACTGAGCAATGGGTCAAGGCAAGCTCACGCTGTATTCACTTGTCTTACAGCCCCCCCTTTGTTCACATACTATTACCAGGCCATATGGCCGGTAATCTCGCCGCGGTCACTTGTGACCAAATGCACCGGGTGCTTTTCTGCATGGGTCACTTGTGCATTGCACCCACAATGCACATTCAACATGGGCCTCACGACCACCCTCCTGGGTGATTGGGTGGCTATTTAAGGAAACAAAGGGGATTTGACTCAGCTTGACAATTCAATAAATTGCAAGACTCAGCGGTGCATTTGATATTGTTATATCAATTGTTCAATTACTGTGTAATTAAAATGTTCAGCCACTGAGCATTGCAATTATGACCCAAAAGCAAACCTGAGCAATGGGTCGAGGCAAGCTTACGCTGTATTCACTTGTCTTAGAGCCCCCCCCTTTGTTCAAATACTATCACCAGGCCATAAGGCCGGTCATCTTGCCGCGGTCACTTGTGACCAAATGCACCGGGTGCATATCTGCATGGGTCACTTGTGCATTGCACGTTGAATGCACATTCAACAAGGGCCTCACGACCACCCTCCTGGGTGATCGGGTGGCAATTTAAGGAAACAAAGGGGATTTGACTCAGCTTGACAATTCAATAAATTGCAATACTCAGCCAGACCCCCATTGTTCTTCTGCCTCACGCAAGCATTTCACTTCTCAGTTGCAGCATTCGCTGAGACTCAGCTTCAATTTTGCCCACACGCCTTGAAGCTGAAACTTTTGCGGGTGCTGCAACTGCTGAGATCGTCTCAGCTTCACCATGGTATAAAAGACCATCTTCACACAACACGCACTTCACTTTCTCTCTCACCCGCTCCACTTCGTTCAACCTCACCCCCGTTTGTCCTTCTTGTGCGTATTCCCCCTCGTCTTCCTGCCTTTCCAGTCTTTTCTTTCGCACTCGACTAACCCCACTCCCCTTCCTGCTCGCTTTTTGTTTTTCCTGCTAATACTTTCAGAACCCCACTTCTATCTACTTCGTACGTTTTCTCCAATTAAGCTTTTGTCAACATTATGATCCAATATTAATAATTCCCTTTCTTCACGACTCTCTTCTAGACTTTTAAAAACCTCCTACTAGCGTTTTTTTAATTTGAATTCCGTTTTAAAATTATAAATCATTGTATGTCTTCCTTTTCTTTCTTGATTGCTTGCTTTCTATTCAGTTACTGACCTGTTTTGATTTGTTTTTAGATGTCGTGCACGTTATGCACCAAGCGGGGTATCCCCTGCATTCGTTCCTCAACGACGACCGACGCTTGTGATGCTTGCCGACAAGCACACAAGAAATGTTTGTTTGTCGTCCGCCCCTTCCGACCCCGCGGCCAGAGGAGTTCCCGCCCAAGACGCCCTTGCCAGGACTCCTTTGTGGCCGATGATGATGAAACCATTTCCGAGCGCGAGTGGACCCCGGGACCCCAAACAGGCCAGCGGGAACGATTCAGGACGATTAGCCCAGTCCCCTCAAGCATCGATTTGTCCACCCCCCCTCCTAGGCCACCATCCAATGGTTACTTCACTCCTCGACCTGAGCAAAGTGATTATCCGGCCGATGAAGGATGGCGATGGAAAGAGGACATTTGAGCTTGGGCTGATCATCACCATGTCTTGTCACCGATGGGATTCAAACGCCAAAGTAAGTTTTCTTTCTCCTCCTTATCTCATTTATCTTCACGCAATAATACTAACTTTTTTCCATTACTCATAGAACCAAACCCCCCGAATCCCCCCCAACAAGACTCTCCCGTTCCTACTTTGCCTTGCGAGCAAACCCCGCGGCAACCCACTCCAGGCCCGAGTGGCACCCAATGGTCTGAGGACTTATTCCGCGGTAAGCAGCCAACTTTCTCTTTTCTCATTTTCACTTTCGCATCAAGTTAACTGACTCTTCCTCCTTTTGTAGAAGCCTCCCAGCACGATGAGCCACCTATTCCTGGCCCGAGTCCATCCTCCAAACCACCTGAGGACAGTGCGACTCGTGAGCCTCAACCTGAGGTGGCTCCTACGCAATCAACGGAGGAACCTTTTGGTAAGTCCCTATTTCACTTTTTTAACTCAACTCAACTTTTCCTCACCCCTCCTTTGACCATCTCCAGCTCGTCCCGCAACTCCCCGCTCGATTATCATCATCGACGATACGCCAGTCGGATCCCCCCCTCCCCTTCCCCTCCTGTTCCCCCTCCCACCACTCCTACCCCGGTTCCTTCCCCGGATATCCCTCCCATTGACGCCGAGAACCCAACCGCCTCCTCCCCCCCGGTGCCAAGCTCATTTCATTCCTACAATGACGCTCGCCAGGAATTCACCAACCTGCGCCTGATACTAATGATTCCTCAAGCCATCGTCCACGAATCGATCAACCAAATCTTGTTGGAGCATCGTTGGTTGCTCCACATGATTCCTTTTGTGGATGCAACTCATTGAAATGAGATGCACCGGGAATTCCGGGAGGAACTAAACTCCCTCCTTGGCGAGGCGATGGAGGCTTATCCAATGGAGGACATCACCGGGATAGTCTCTAAATTCTTAGAAAAATAAAATCCACAAAAAAATCGTATTCTTTCCTCTTTTTACCCTTTGTAATACACTCCTATAGATAAATTATTTGTATTCAATGAAAGATATTTTCAATTTCTCTTACGTTCTCTGTTCACGTGAATTTATTATAATTCCTCAGTGATTCATACTTACTATTGTGTGAGAATAATTTTTGTAAGTGCCCCACCAAAAGTTTGAGTTAGTATTTCTATGTGAGAAAATCTTTTGCCAAAAATGCGCCAATAGTCACCATTCCTGCCTCCTATATTTTCTTCCTCCATTGTTTAAGCCATATCAAATCTTAACTGTAAAAAAGCGGGAGGTTCCGGCATGTGAGCAATCCACTCCAGATTCATGAGAAATTGCCGTTCCTATGGTCACACGCTATTAATCTTAGTCATGTATTGAATTGTTTAAATTGTTGGGAACCTTCACAAGCGTAACGATTGGCGTGTGAGCTGTTGGGAGCCTGAAAAGGCGTAAGGATTGGCGTGTGAGCTGTCGGGAGCCTGCACAGGTGAAAGGATTGGCGTGTGAATTTTCGGGAGCCTGCACAGGCGTAAGAAATTGTCCGCATTGTTGGCATCCTTCACAAGCCTAAGCATTCGCGTGTGAGCTGTCGGGAGCCTGAAAAGGCGTAAGGATTGGCATGTGAGCTGTCGGGAGCCTGCACAGGTGAAAGGATTGGCGTGTGAATTGTCGGGAGCCTGCACAGGCGTAAGAAATTGTCAGCATTGTTGGCATCCTTCACAAGCCTAAGCATTCGCGTGTGAGCTGTCAGGAGGCTGCACAGGCGTAAGGATTGGCGTGTGAATTTTTGGGAGCCTGCACAGGCGTAACAAATTGTCAGCATTGTTGGCAACCTTCACAAGCCTAAGGATTGGCGTGTGAGCTGTCGGGAACCTGCACAGGCGTAAGGATTGGCATGTGAGTTGTTGGTAACGTGCACAGGCGTAAGGATTGGCGTGTGAAGCGTCCGCAGCCCGCATAGGCGTAAGGAACTTTTAGCATTGTCGGAACCTGCACAAGCATAAGGATTTGCGTTTGAAGCGTTGGGATCCTGGACAAGAGCAACAAACCTGGCATATGTACGATGGCATGCCTCCGTACATAATCCACTTCACCCCTTTTTCATGTGAGACCCACCATCTCCCGCACTCGAAACCATCCAATCCTGGTGTATATTGTCCTCTTCCTTACCCCACCATTATCTACCAATCACGCTGCTATTCCGACTGCCTCACTCTTTGAATTGGGCTGAGATTGTATTACCATCCCTGATTTGATAGGCCGCTCCCTCGCCAATCTCATAATAGCCGTGGCTTTTTCGGCACATTGTTTTTGCTAACCTGCTTGAGCATTGTGCGGACATACCCACTAGTGTCATGCTTTCGTTGTCCTGTGCTGGATCAGTATAATGAAGAAATGTACTGCTGGCCCACACTACCTGAATGAGTCCATGACAATGGGATAGATCAATCCAAAAATGCTCATTTGGGAAAATCAATTTCCCCCCTGTACACCGCTTTGATGCATCTCTTTGAATTTGGCCGGTCTCCTTATCAGCTTGAAACCACCATCCCAAAGCATAAAGCGATGCATCCTTATCAAGATGAGGTGAGTTTTTGAATCCATTCATGGTGAAAGTGAGTGCCGAAGCAAACTCACATGCACCCTGATTTGCGGGATTATTGCCTTCATACTTGACTTGATCAAAAGACGGAACCCCCAATGAGTTGTAGCAATTTTGAATCTTCTGAAATAAATTATCCCCAACATATCGTAAGGATTGACCTAGAATGCGACCCACCGAGCTAAGATTGGCACCTCGGTCCCGCCATTCATCTTTTGCATTTTCAATTTTGCCAGCACTACCATACAGACCAAATTGTTCATTCTTCATGGTGCATTTGCGCCACCCAATCGCGAACATAAATCCCTCCAGTAATGCTCCATTTGTTGCAATAGGGTCAGTGAACCTCTTTTCGCGAAATAAGAATTGTGATAATTCATCCCATTGATTGACCTTGACTTCACTCATTGTTGTGAATGGTCGGAATTCAACAAGGGCAATGAGTAATCCGGTTGAAGAGAAAATTGCCACACGGCCAAAGTGAATGCGTTTGATCTGATTGACATCCACAAGGCTCCGAATTTCACTTGGGATCATATTTGCTGATACTGGCATTGATATTTGTGCTGTTGGTCGAGAGGAGGAAAAAAACCTCTGCTTTTGGGTGGTTTTGCCCTCATTTATCTTTTGGGATGTCCGACTCTTCCCAAGTGGTTGAGGGATCACTTTGTGTTGAAGCAGACAAGATATCAGATACTGCCTCCTGCCATTTGAAGCTAAGGAGTTTTGAGTCCAGAATGGTGCCCAATGCCCAAGGAGCTTTCTTTGGCACACATCCTTTGACTTCCCTGTTGGAGCCCACATGACATTGGCACAATCTGAACCGACTAAAGCCAATGTTCTTCCGTGGGGCTCAATGAGGGTGCCACATAAATGTGGAAGCATATATATATATCTATATATATACACTGAGATTAAGCAAGAAACTCACACTTTCCTTCTTCAGCCCGACGCTTTCTCGCGAGTTCCCTTTTACGCTCTTTTCCTTTTTTCGTGAATGGCATGCTTTCAGCAGAAAATGAAATGAAACCAAATGATTACTGATTTATTAATATCACCTAAATTGAATTGTGGTTGATGAATCTTTTTTGATTGCGGCTAAAAAGAAAGATCACACCTGACCTTCGCGAATTTGCGATCTCAAATACCTGAACCTGAAAATTGCAGTGGATAGTGCATTATTCAATTTGACATATTGATGTTCCCATGCAATCACTTTCCAATCCAACCATTTGGAATATTGCAAGCACACGCAAATGCAATATGCATCCTGCTGCGGATCCCTAGTTATCCCACTCCTCTTGAAAGACACAGGAACCTTTTGCCTATTATGGGCTGGCGGGAAGTGATAAACGCGACCTCCCGCAATGCCCCCGCGTGTGCTACTCGCGGGCACAACGCCTGACTCAGCTTGCGTCTTGTCGGAGTCTTTGCAATGATGTACGGAGGCATGCCGCCGTACAATTACTATTGGTACTCAGACTGTGGCATCTGGGCAGTAGTAGGATAGGAAGTCATGATTATTAAATTCATAAATAACTTTGCAAAATTCAATTACAATCTATGTAGTACAAAGCTAATCTAAAACGGGTCAATCCTGGTTGTGAGTTTAGCTGACCTGGGTACCGTCAAGGTGACCTCATCACTTGAACCAAGACCGCGTTTCGCCACCCAGGCATCACCAAAGTCGAATACTAAGCATCGTGCAAATTCAAATCTAAGAGGTACAGTGGGGTTAAAAGACTCTGATGAGAAGAAGCTTTTATTCAGTAAATTACATATATACTTATTAGTACGTAGCCACACTGGCTCCACTAGATTTTTGCCCTCTGAAAGTTTTGCCGAAATGTCAATTAGTGCTAAAGCCCCTTTAACTGAGCTTGTTCTCCAGTCATCTGAGCATACCATCAAACCACAAACCCCTGCCACACAGAATGCCGCTAATATACCATAGCAAATTCGATTTATTCCAAGATTCTTGTGACACGCCAAAAGATCTTTGATGGCCTCATTTTTTTTTGAGTTCGTGAGTTTGCCTTTGATGCCATTAACTTCGACCTTTGTATGTGCACGTACCATGTTGTACGCAATCATCAAATGGATAACTGTATCCATTAGATCCTCCAGGTTCTTGTGCGGCTTTGTGGATATCTCATTGTCAGCGCCGCCACCTTCAATGCAGAGTTGGGTTGCACGTTGCTTTGATTTACTCAAGCAGGAGGCAAGGTATTCAACTGCTCCGCGTTCGATTCCAAGAGGATCGGTCGAATTTGATGTTGGTGCAACATATGGTTTGGGTGCAATCACATTGTATGAGACTAAACTAATGGATTCAAACATAACATTTGCCCAAAAATGTTTAACTGGATTGGCGGGGTAAAGAAGGCTCTGAACCATTTTGAAGAAGGAGTGTTCAGATTTTGGGAGATTATCTGGAGGTTTAGCTGATTCCTTCATCAATTTGAGATTCCAAATGTTGTGATCAAAAAACGCTTCTGTTTTGGTTGGCTTAAAAAAATCTAACCCTGTATATTGCAATTTATATCACCAGTCAACAGCCAATAATCAAGTATCATGCACAAAGATAAAAAAAATTCACCTGCCATCTCAAGGTCCTGCAGCCAAGCAGACATTTTAAGCTCTCGGTTACTGATCACCTTGATACCAACGGGCAGGAATGTATGAGCATCCTTTGTTGGTAAATTGTCCCATCAATTTTTGTAAATCCTATTGATATTATCAAGCCCCCTTTTCCATGATTGTTGAGAAATATTGGAATGATAATTCAAAATGCCTGCAAACTCTTCCATGCGGGATACAAATATCCCTTGAAAATTTGCAGCGGATGACACTTCGGGCTCAGCGTCGGGAATTATATCAGTCATATCTCGTCCCATTGTATCATGTTTAATTGTTTCCCTTTCTTGAGGGGCTTGAATATTCCGAGGAGAGGCGGGAGGGGTTGCATCATGCATTGTTTCATTGGGTATTGGGGGGCTTTCAGTATGTGGAGCTTCATCATGGATTGTTTCATTGAGTATGGGGGGGGTTCAGTATGCGGAGGTTCATTATCAATATGGTCCACTTCAACATTGATCATTTCATCACCTTGATCCCGGGAATCCTTTGCGGCTTCAAAGGTACGGCATTTTTTGTTGGTTTTTTTGGTCGCATGTATATTTGGTCTTTTTCCTAATCCTTTGCCTGGAAATCCAATTACGACTCAAGATCCTTCAGGTAGAGATTCTCCCACCTCCACACCTGCCCATATATTGTAAGCAGCTATTTTTATCAACTTTGTTTTGAATTAGTAATGGACTTACGGTTCAAATCCATTTTGAGGAGGCTCATGGCTTCAGCAATCTTTTGACGCACATAATCAGGAATTTTACTATCATTTTGAATTTTTTCGAGCCTTGGGATTGTTTGAGCAATGTTGGAGACAAATTGTTCCTTGGATATAATTTCCACCTCCCCACTGAAAATTACATCATCTTGCCCATCATCTTCTGTTGGTGCACAAGGTTCAACAGTCTTTTCCTTCTCATAACTTTTAAAATTCGGTTTCTGAGAGCTTGGAGGTTGACCTGAAATAAAGGCTATGACACAATATCAGGTTTTGAGAGATTAGAAATACTAAAGATGGATGTATACTCACATTCTGGAAGAACTGGTGGATCTTGATGATCTTCAAGTGACTGGCTCTCTGCTTCAATGCCTAATTCACGACTACTGGCCATATCAGATATTTCACTTCCACTCTCTGGGGCTGAAGTTGGTTGTTCATTAAATTCCGTTGAATTTCCCGGGGTTTGGGCCATTGCAGAGGTAGTTTATTAAGCAAATAGATGGTGACGAGTTGATTGATAACATGTTTGAAAATTATAAAGAAAAAGATCCAAATTGAAGAAAATAGGTGGAAGTCAAATAATCGCATTTGCAAAATGCGATTTGGCGGGAAATTGAAGGAGGCGATGTTTTGCAAATTATTTCATATCATGCAAATGAAATCACTTCCCCGTGAGACATTGAATAAAGTTGACTAGTGAGAAACCTACTAAAGTCAACTTTTGAACTATTCAACGCTCATGAGGTAAGGACTAAGCAAAGTGTTCATTTGATTGATATGAAATGAAATGGTTTTGTCGGGGAAACAGGAAACACAATTCTTGTCTTAAATAGTCCACTTATTAGGTTTTAGTTTGTGAGTCTCATGATTTAAACCCTAACCACAGCATTGTGAATATACTGACCAATTTCGCCTGAGGTCCTGTTGGCAGAGAAGGCCACTCAGCATATTTTGGCGATGGCGTCCATTGTGTACGCCAACAAGCCACCGTACACTATGGATGTAGTACGGAAGCGTAAGGATAAGTCGTGTCAGGAGCATGTTGAGAGGCACTCCGCGAGCGTAAGGATAGGTGGTTTTGGGAGCATGTTGGGAGGGCAGCACACAAGCGTAAGAATAAGTGGTGTCGGGAGGGCACTACACAAGCGTAAGGATAAGTGGTGTCGGGAGCATGTCGGGAGTGCACTCCGCGAGCGTAAGGATGGTAAGCGGTGTCGGGAGGGAACTACACAAGCGTAAGGATAAGCAGTGTCGGGAGCATGTCGGGAGGGCACTACACAAGCGTAAGGATAAGCAGTGTCGGGAGCATATCGGGAAGGCACTTGAGCGAGCGTAAGGATAAGTGATGTTGGGAGCATGTTGGGAGTGCACTCCGCAAGCGTAATGATTGTAAGCAGTGTCGGGAGCATATCGGAAGGGCACTTGAGCGAGCGTAAGGATAAGTGATGTTGGGAGCATTTTGGGAGTGCACTACACAAGCGTAAGGATAAGCAGTGTCGGGAGCATGTCAGGAGGTCACTTGAGCAAGCGTAAGGATAAGTGATGTCGGGAGCATGTCGGGAGTGCACTCCGCAAGCGTAATGATCGTAAGCAGTGTTGGGAGCATATCGGGAGGGCACTTGAGCGAGCATAAGGATAAGTGATGTCGGGAGCATGTTGGGAGTGCACCACATGAGCATAAAGATGGTATGGGCGGGAGTGTGAAAGCGTAAGGAGTGGTGAGGACGGAGATGGGGGGGCAGTGTCGGAGTCTCATCTGGAGGGCGGTGCGGGCTCGTAAGCATGCAAAGCATCGGGGCGGATTAGGTGGGGATGCGGAAGCCAATGAGGTGAAATTACCCAAACATTGTGAATAGTGTTGAAATGGGTTTGGGCTTTGAGTGACATTCGCATGTGACACATGTGACGATTGACGTTGTCTTGACGCTGACGTGAAGTGACCCACTAAATCCAGTGACTATAAAGTGACACTAACGCGACTGAAGCAAGATTTTATACTGACAGCGGTGCGACGTGAAGTCAATCGCCAACGATTGACCGGAGATTCGCCCTGGTGTTTGAGTCTTTAATTTCATCTTGCTTGATTATTTTTTGAAAATTAATTGGATTCTTGCCGATTAAATCTTCCCCCCTCTCTGGGTAAACATTGTCCTGACGTGACAATGCATCTGGAAGGTTGGCCAAGCAGCCAGGGTGGTAAGGGATTGAAAAATGAAATTCAGATAGAAACTCAGCCCAGTGGGCTTGACAGCAAGTGAGAATCTTTGATGACATGAAGTATTGAATTGAATAATGATTGGTGAGAACTTCAAAAGAGGAAGAAAGAGAAAGGAGAAAAGCTCTCTAGTTCTTGAGAGCCCAGACTATGCCAAGGAGTTCTTTGTCATGAATCTCATAATTGAGCTCAGCTGGAAGAAGCTTGCCACTATCAAATGGAATGGGATTTTTTCCTGAGTCAGAGGACTGACTCAGTACAGCACCCAATGCATAATCAGAAGCAACAGTCTCTATAATGGTGGGTAGAGAAGGAGCAAAGTGAGAAAGGATTGGAGCAATGGTGAATTCCTCTTGAAGTTTATGAGACTTTCTAAGAGCCTCCTCATTGAGGGGAAAATAGGAATCTTTCTTGAGTAAACTTGTGAGTGAATCAATTTTCTTTGAATAATTCTTGATGAAACAGTGGTAAAAATTGGCAAAGCCAAGGAATTATTGAAGTGCCTTGAGGTTTCTTGGAGGTGACCAATTGAGAATTTTCTGGACTTTTGCTTGTTCCATATTGAGACCTTCAGATGAAACAACATAACCTAAGTACTCTACACTAGAAACATGAAATAGGCACTTGGAGGCCTTAGCAAAGATGTTATTGGCTCTGAGTATGGAAAGAACAGTGGACACATGAGTGACATGTTCTTCTTCAGATTTGGAAAAGACCATAATATCATCCAAATAAACCATAAAACAAATATCAAGAAGATCGTAAAAAATATCATTGACAAGGTTTTTAAAAGAGGCAGGAGCATTGGTGAGCCCAAATGGCATAACCAAATACTCATAGCTGCCATATTTAGCTCTAAAACATGTCAAATGTTCATCACCCTCCTTGATTCTGAGTCAGTTATATGAACCATGCAAATCAATATTGGAGAAGATAGAAGAACCATTGAAAACAGTAAGAAGCTGATTCATAGGAGGAACAGGATACATGTTCTGCCTGGTAACAGCATTGAGTTTGTGGTAATCAACACACAAACGGAGGCCACCATCTTTCTTTTTGACAAAGAAGACAGGAGCTCCTGTTGGAGAGGAGCTTGGCCAGATGAAAACTTTCTCTACATTCTCTGAAATTTAGTCCCTGAGTGTATCCGAATCTTGGTTTGATAAAGAGTAGATCACCCCAGCTGGAGGTAGAGACCCCTCCAGCTTGATATGATGATCACAGACACAGTGAGGAGGAATTTCCTCTGCTTTAAGCTTGGAGAATAAATCCAATTACTGGTGATAAACAGAAGGAACAATCTTCATCATGGTTTCTATTTCTTCTGGCTCTTGCCCTTCATCCCACAACTCCTCCAGGGAGTCATGATAAGATGAAGGAGGAAGGTTCATATTCCCAAAGAAGAGATGAAGTGAAGATACATAATTATCTTCTCCAACATCTTGAATTTCTTTTAAGACTTCATCGCTAGATGATAGTAATTACTGATGGTAATTAAGGGAAGGAATATGGACAGAAGATTCAAATGTTGGTGTTCTATAATCACTAACCAGAGCTTCACATGATTTGGCATAAGAGAATTCATTACTGAAAGATTTTGAAGGATCATAATAGTCCTTATGATCAGCATCAAAGGTGATCAGTCCTTGCCTCCAATCAATAGATGGATGGAAATTATTGAGAAAGTCAAAGCCCAATATGAGGTCTTCTCCCTTGGGAGTATCAATGACTAATAATTCCCATTCAAAGCTTTGGAAAGAAGGGAGCTCAACCATATATTTAGTATGGTGAGTCACAAATAAAGAAGGAGACTCAGAGGAGTCAAGAATGATAAGAGGAATCTTCTCTGGGAGCGCTGACATGGTCAAAGAATACTTGTGAACAAACTGCTTTGCAATAAATGAATTGGTAGCACCAAAATCAATGAGAATACTGTAAAACATATCAGAGAGAGAAGAAAAAACAAAGAATGTAAGAGAATTTTTGACACCAGTATTCAGAATGCACAATTGTGCTCTGGATGGAAAACAGTGAAGACCATTGAGCACAACATGAACTTCACTCAGGCTTTTCCCTTGCTGGGAAATTTGCCTGACAGTTGGTAAGCCTGTTTTGAGGCCTTTTGAAACAGGACTCAAGACTATGCTTCCCACCACAATAGGTACATAAACCCTCATTTATTCTTCTTTCTTTTTCAGAGTTCATCAACTTGAAATCTTTATTCAATAAAGAAGAATGGGGCTTGTCCCTCTGCTGAAAATTCTTCTTCTTATGACTTGAGCTTGAAGAATTTTGAAGATGAGAAGAAATCGACTTTGAGGCTTCAGGCTTCTTCTCTTGATGATGACTCTTCTCCTTTTGCCTCTCATGGCACCTGGTATCCATCTCCAGGATAGTATCCATTAAGTCTTGAAGTGAGTCAATTCCTGAAGGATGGGAAGCCAATTGATCCAGAATCCTGGATGGCAATCCCTTCCTGAAATGATTAATAAGAGCCCTTTCACCGCAATCTCCAATTCTTGAAACCAAACTCCTTAAATCGGCTTTGAATAAAGAAACATGTCCACCTTCTTTCATTTGTAGAGCATCCAACTCTGCTTCAGCTTTTCTAACTTCATTTGGGTCCCCAAATAAAGTAAAGAATTGAGATTCAAATGAGTTTGAAGAATTGAGAAGGTAATTTGCGTCTTGATTGGTGAGATTGGAAAGGTAAGGCTCAATCCATTTTGCAGCCCTGCCAATGAGAAATAAAGTGACATAGAGAACTTTCTTTCTGTCTTGAGAGAACGTTTCCAGATCATTATGAAAAATCAATTGACAAGACTGAATGAAACTTCTAACTTTGGAGGTTTGAGTCCCATCAAAGCATTCTGGTGTCTTTATAGATAGAGTCTTGAATGCTGGTGGTCTTTATGCTTCAGATGATGAAGCTGCTTGAAGATTGGCCATAATCTGAGTCATTTGCTGCATAATGTCCAATAAAGATAGTTCAGACTTAAGAGAGAGGCTGATTATACTGGGCTAGAGTTGGTCCTTCAGTACCTTGGGGTGCCCCCACAGTAGCAGGAACACCTTCAGTACCATCAGACTCTTCCTCTTCCACAGAATTCTCCTCCTCCTCTTCACCATATTCACCTGGACCTTTGAGAGTGGTTGTTGAAAGTCCTGGGAATCCGCCAACTACTCCTGAGAATGAACTTGATCTTCTTTGCACTCTTCCTTCCTTCCTGAACAATGCTGCTCCTTCCACATTTGGTCCTCTTTCTAAAGGGGCCCTCAGTTGAGGAACTACTGGGGTACCATCAAGAGGAGCTCTTGGGGTTGGAGTAAGAACAGTTTGAGTTCTGGCCTGAGATCTTGTCTTCCTCGCAGGAGGTGAGTGTTGGATGGGCATGATTTCCAGATAAAAATGAAATAAAATGAACAATAATCAAGATTTGAAGATGAAAACTTGAGGCAATTTGAATTAAAGCTTGAACTCAAAAGTCAAAGTCAATATATTGAAGAAAATCAATAAATAAAAATGAGATCTTCAGGTAAATCAATCAATTAAATATCAAATGAAAACTTGACGTCAATGAATCAAATAAGTCAAAATGAAAACTTCAGGAAAATTAATCAATCAATGTCAAAAGAAATCTTGAAGTCAATGAATCAATACCTCAAATCAATCAAAATGGAAATCTTGCAGAAAATCAATCAATAAAAATCAATTCTTGAGGCAAAATCAATTTATGTCGAAATTCTTGATGTGAAATGTCAGCAAAATCAATGAAATCTTCAGGTCAATCAATTTTCTTGAGGTCAATATCAATATATGTCCAATCGATAAATCAAAATGAATCAAGTGAGTTATTCTTTAAATCAAAATTTCCTGAAGAATGAATCAATATGACTTTTAATGTTAAGAATGTGTCTGAATAATTTGATGAGTAATTTCAAAATCAAGTGAAAATCAAGATTATGCCTGAATTATGGATGAATTAAAATTTGATGATTTGAGATAATATTTCAAAAAGAGAAACAAAAATGAATTTTGGTCAGCTTTCAATCTATAGAGTGAAGAATGAATGAGAGAAAATTGGGAGGTGATGATCAATCATAAAGCTCATAAGCATTAGAGAGTCATAATTTAAATGAAATGAGTGAATGAAATTATAAAGAAAGAATGAACAGAATGAAAAGAAAGTATGATTTAATCAATATAATGTCACAGGGGCTCTTGGATGGAAAAACAAGATTGGCCTGGCACTCAGCAATCAGGGAACTCAGCTGGAAGACTGCAAAAGAATAAAGGAAATAAAAATAAAGAGTTGGATTTCTCTAAGAAGAATGCAAGTACAAAGATGAGATGCAATAAGAGAAATGAGAAGCCAAATGGCCAAAGAGCCAACCAAGTAAGTCCTTACTCACTGCTTCAACCTGCCAAAATGAACAATGGAATTGGTAAGGATATGACTACCAAATATCCATTGACAGGTGAGGAAAGAAAAGAGAAAAGGTGTTAAATGACTGAACTGATAATATCAGTATTTGCTTAACAAAAATGGTAAGACAAATAAAGATAAAATAAAATCAAACTATATTAATTAACTCAGGGAAAAAGCCCCCAGGGTCAAAGGAGGCTGTTATATGTGAAAAGGCCAGAGCTTGACTCCTTCAGGCTGACAGCTGGTCTGTATTGAATCCTTGAAGCTGTATTGACAGCTTGATGAAGTGTATACCTTGCCAGATTGGGAAATGAACTGTGTTGAATGATTTTCTCATGATGTATGATTGAAATACAGGTCTTCATTAATTTAGACTGTATTGAAATGATTGTGGTTGGCAAGCTGGATTGATGGAGAATTCACACTTGACAACTTGTTTCAAACTGCCTCTTGAATACATCTTGGGAATTAATTGACAGTATTACCTTGGAGGGAATACTTGAAGTGAGAATAAAAAATGAATTTCTGATGGTGTCATTGGTCTTTGAGAAATTAAACCTGCACTTGAGCATTGATGGAACCTCTGGATTACATGACACTTTGGTGACTTATGGAATGTTGAATTATCCCTCTTATATTGACGCCATTGGAGTTGTGGCAAAAAAAGGTGCATAATGGTGTATAAAACCATTTATGACAATTTAAGTTGCTGAAGGGTGAAAGTGGGGAAAGGTCTTTGTGAGTGAAGTCAGGAAGATGAGAGTGAATATTGGGTTTTGGGTGACTTCAAAGGTGACAAGGTGTTTCTTGGTGTATTGGCCAATTTTGGGTTTCTGGCCAAATACAGCTTATACAGCTTTAAAACTGTATTTGCGCAAAGTGTGCAAAAATGCACAAAATGAACAAAACTGGCAATCAAGCCTCAAAATGCCGTATATTGCCTTTTGGACATATTTCCCATCATACATGGGAAAATGGAATATACAGCTGTATACATCAAAAATGTGCAAAATGTGCAGAACTGTATGTAAATCTTAAAAAGCCAAATACAGGCTTTTGGGCTGTATTTTACCTGTTGAGTGGAAAATACCTGAAAGTTCCCAAAAGCAGAGAATGGCCTGGAAAGGCCTGATGATAGTGAAGGGGCCAGGTTGGCCCCAGGAGTGAAATGACCATAAAATGCCAGAAAAGATGAGAGGGACAATTTGGCCAGTGATTATGGATTTGGCCAAATTGCCATAAGATCAATATGGCACTGATATGCCACATGGAGTCCAGGAGGGTAATTGCCATGGTTGTGACATAATGGGATCATTCAAAAATAAAGTTTGTAGTTCCCATCAGAAAACTGACATTTAGTTTCTTTTTATCACACCTAAATGAAAAAATACTATTTATCAATCTTGCATGAAGATATTAATTCACATGTGTTAAGAAAATTATATTTTGGATCAGGAAATTCCTGGTGTAGAACTACTTTTATTTATACAATTCACAAAAAACAGAAAATTATTATATTTATAGTATCTATTTAATTATTTATTGCTTGAAAATATTTGTGACATTCAACATTATGTTATTCTCCTAAATTCCTTGAGGCTATCACTTAATTTACTTTCAATGATCCTAACAACTACTCTTCTCTTCTTAAGATACAATTTGGTTCTCTGAAAGATTTAGGAATTTACTTCCAATGATCCTAATAACTACTCTTCTTTTCTTTAGATTCAATTTGGTTTCTTGAAAGATTTAGGAATTTCCTTTCTTTCAGCTTTGTGAAAAAAATCTAAATATCAACCTCAGTATATTTTCAAAACACAAAATGGATTAAAATTTATTATCTAATGGATAATTTATTCATTTATGCAAAATACTTTTGTAAATTATTCTCAATTAAAATTCCTGACAATTCTGTAAGCTAAAGGAAGTGCACGCCTACTTGTTGGAATTTTAGACCTCTACAATAAATGTTATTAAATTCTGATTTCTTGTGATGTTTACTATTGGATGAACTTATTATTATAATAAAGTCCTTCTCTTGAGACAAATGAAAACACTTTCTTTCCACCTAATAAGAACAAAAAAGGAATATTCAAGTGATATGATGGTAAAGATAAACTCACATATTGAGAAAAAATAAATTATGCCAAAGCGCTCTCCTGGTCATAATGTGTTACTTGCCAGCAAGGTACACCAAAAATTCCCTGGTGATATCTTGCCATAGTTTGGAAACTAACTTCATTGAGGAAATTTCCCAGTGTTTGGGATTGAACTATAGGCCTCTATGGAAGAAGACTGTATTGAATTAGTGTGGATTCCATGGTGTATTTATGGATAATTGAAACTTGAAAGCTTATTGAGAAATACCTCTTAAATATAGCTTGAAATGAAACCTGCAATTATTTCCTGGGCAAATACTGCATACTTGAATATAACCAATACCTGATGAGTGGGGTTATTGGTATTGAAAGAAATAAATATGATTTGGCACTTATTGATCCTCTGGAATACATTATCACTTGAGAGATGAAAAGTAATTTTTGAGTTTGAATTATAGCCTCTTGGTTTTTTCCCAATTGGATTTCTGGGGCAAAGAGATGCATAATTTTATATAACATCATATATGTCAGTTCTGAGTATTGAAGGGAGAAGGTACCCAAAGGTGATGCGTAGGGTGTCCTTGAAGGACATTCAAGAAGGTTTTTTTACTGCTTCAGAGGATTTCTGGCTGTTTTGTACAGTTTTTCTGTGTTTCTCATTTTTGGGTTCTTTTCTCAAAACTAGCCTATACAAGCATAAAATTTCATTTACACAAAAATGCAAAATAGTGTTAAAATGGTTTAAATAAGTCCCAAATGGCCCAATATGGCCATTTGGGAACATTTCCTATGTATCCATGTGAAAATGGCATAATAGTGAAAAATGCACAAAACTGTATTTTAAGATTAAAAACAATAATACACCCTTTTGGGATTTATTTTGCCTGTTTATTAGGAAATTCACAAATTTTGCTAATAATGGTCCTATGCTGGTGAAGGAGCTATTTTTGCCCCAATGATGAAATGAAAAAAAGTTGAGGGAAGCTAATATGACCAATTTGGTCAAAAATGGTGGATATGGCTGAAGTGCCATAAATTGGATATGAAAAGGATATGCCAGATTTACATCCAAAGGGTGACTTTCTGCAGTTGAGAAAATTTTGAGTAGAAAATAAATAAAAATGGTTTGAAATGATTTGAGGAAGCTGGTTTGAAAGGATTCTCTTGAAAAAGAAGGTTTGTTTTGGAAGTGAAATTTAATATGATTTTTTTTGATTTTTTTTTTTGGTTTTTTTAGGGGTGTGTGAAAAATTATTTGAAAGAGGATTGGTCAGGGTATTTTTGGGAAAAACCCTTTTCTTTGATTTTTTGGCATGTTTATGATGTTTTTTTGGTTTAAATGGGTCCCCACATAAGCTTTTTTTATCTTAAATTCACTTCTGTTCATCCCATTCAAAGAAAAAATGTTTTGTTAATTCATTATCTAGAGCTCAAGAAGCCAATGAAAAAGATTGAAAACCCGGGGCCAATCATATTACTCACATTTTTTCCAATCTTTAATTCCCTTCTTGTATTTTGGAGAAAACAATCATTCATCTTCTTTTGTGACCCACTGTCCTAATTGAAATCAAACCAGGAATGCCAATTTTTCTTTTGAGATTATCCAAGTTTTATTTCTTGTACATACATAAGCAGAGACTATGATGAATAAAGCCCAATTCAATTCACCAGGCAGACTCACCATCGCAATTTTCACCTCTGAATTAAAGATATGACCATATTTGGTTTATGAGAAAATAGTGTATCCAGTTCCACAAAAAATCCAAAAGCACTCCCTATAATTTTGGTAATAGTATTAATCTCCCTTTCTGATCTTCTTTGGTGATTACTGATGCCTTTAGGCTTTGGATATTCTCCTCTGTAGTATGTTTCTTCTTGTTATTACCACATCAGTATCAAATACTTGTGGAACTAGAATTTATTCTGTGACAATATTTCTCATTCACCTTCATAGCAATAAGATGAAATACCAGTTTTTTACTTCCTTAGGCCTTCTGATATATTTTGGGCCACTTATTCCCAAAATTGAATCAAATTTTGATCTCTTGGTTAGATAAAATATTATACATTGCTAGTCTTGTCTTGTTAGATGGCCACAGGGATGTGGAAGACTCAGGATTTCTTTTGTGGTTGCTCTTATTTTCTTTATAGTGTGGCATGAGATTCTGGGTAATAAAGTTAGGTTTGAAAGACTCAAATGGGTTTCTGTGTATGGAACCAAGAGGAAGTCAAGGGGTACAGTCATTGGCTCCTAGAAATCAATCCATAATATTTATGGCTAGAGGGGTAGGTTAAAATAAAAAATAAGTTTTAGGTTAATTTTAATCCTTGAAATCCCATTTATTGGAATTCCATCCAAAAAAAAGGCAACTTATTTAAAACAATTGTGTAATTTATAGACTGAAAAGATGGTATTTGGGCTGTGAATCCTGCATTCTTTGGGGGGTGGTATTTTCTATATTTTCCCATATGGCTTATATATCAATGAGAGAAGTTTAAAATATTTTCAGCTTGTAATAATTCAATCTTTTGTTGAGCTTAAAGCCAAAAGCATTCTTCCTACTTCCATTAGCTTTATCCCTGTAAGATGTGTCTATGAAACTGTTGATAATATTACTATTAATCAACAGTACTATGACTGTTCTTATGGAATATAATAAAAAAATTATTATAACCAAAATTAAATAATGAAAGAATTATTTCTTTTATGTGTTATACACTACTAGTGATTATAACAGTAAGCAGAAATTTTCTACAAGAATCAATTACAAGAAGAATTTAATAATAAAAACTTCTTTCATGAAAATAATAAAAATTTGTAATATATAATTATATTTTACAATAATAATTATAAACATAATTCTTAGGTAAAACTATGACTAGAGAAAAACTTTAAGAATGGAGATAAATTACTCACTATTGATCCAATGAACCTTTTAGAAGATAATAGTACAGAAATTTGATGTGGAATTGTGGATTTAATGAATCAAAATTGATGTACAACATTATTACAACAAAATTTAGTTTATTTCTATGATTTCACGTCTTTCGGATTGCTTTCTGAAAGAATAAAGCACTTAAGAAATATTTTTAACTAATACTTACTTGTTTGGTAATAAAGGTATAATATAATAATGTGATGATCTGGAAAAAACAGCAAGAGGAGGCCTCTTTTTAAGTATAAGACAGCTCACAGAGGCGTGCCATGGAGAAAAATGAAAACCAGTGATTGAGAAAACAATAAAAACTTTTTGATTATTGATTGCACCATCTGTTGTCACATAAGATAATCATAATTACTTAATTGAGGTTTTTACATGACTACCAACCCATTTATGGTTAAGAATAAAAGTAGTAACAACTGTAAATCTTCTTTTATTCCAAAGTATTCATTGATTTGTCAAATTTATCAATGTTATTTGAAATTTCATCACAGAATGTATTTTCTGTAAACCTTTAAAGATTCTGTGTTTCACAATGAATCATCAAGAATGGACTGTAAGTAAAGCTTTGAATTTTACATATAAAAGTATATTTCTTTCTTCTTCTTATGTGAATTATACAGTTATTAATTGGTCCTGAAAGTTTCAGAAAGATTCATTAAGAATTGGATTTTTAATGAATTTTGGAATTTTTTACCTCATTTCTACTTAGAATTGCAAATAGCAGTATATGGCTGGTTGCTATGAGGTAAATCAATGAATACTAGTCCAAGAAGGGTTTCTATTACTCTTTTGGGGCTTATCCATTGTAAGTCATTAAGAATTGACATGGTTAAAGGAGTCTAAGTTGTTCTTTACCTCCTTGGCATGTCAAAATAGCAGGTTATTTGCTATTTTCTTATGATTTACTGAAGTCGTAACATGGTAATCAAGTTCCCAAAAGGTTTTAGTTTACTAATTGGGCCAAGATCAGCCATGGATCCACGCTTTGGAGCTGTCCACACCTCAGAGGCCTCAGAAGCTGGGTACCCTGCCTCTCTTTGATGTCTTTTGTCCCCCTTGCCTATTTTTTATGTCAAAATAGAATCTTAAGCTTCAAGTGAGTTATCCACCATGGGTGTACCAAAGGTTCATGTAAGAATAGCATAATATTCAGCTCTCAGAACATGCATAACACTATTATTAGTGTATATGTTGCATGGGATTTCTCACATTCCCATTATTTTGGCGTGAAATAGAGAAAACCAAACATTTTCACAGATATTTTATGTGTTATTGATGATGTGGGATTGAATTATTTTCCATATTACCACCTCAAAGAGTTGATTTGAGCTTATTTACTCTATGGAGCTACGCTAGATGAAATTTTGTGTAGAATCCAAATCTGGCCTTAACTCCATGGATTTACATACTCAATAAAAAGCTATTCATCTTTTCTGAAATCAAAAATGATTATTCTTGAATATATGCATGACTTGTGGGTTATGCATAGTTCAGAATTTATTTTAAAGATAATTTTGGCCTATTTGGGTATGTCAAATATACCTCAAGGCTCACATTCCCTCCCACCAAAAAAACTGTACTACAATTTTATCAATGGTGTAAAGAATAAAAAGACACCAAAGGGGGTCAATGTCCACTGTCCAACCTCTTTTCATAACTCATGTCAAGTAATTAAAAGCACATTTATTGACATATTCAGCCTTGTAGCCTTTTTTCATGTCTAAATCTTCTTAAGAGCTTATCTGAGTCAGGTATTTCTGATTCTGTCAGCCATTCATCTTCATGTACTGGATTTCTATATCTGACAAGATACTGTATTTGATTTTTACCCCTAAGTCTCCTTTTTTTAATGACTTTCTTTATCTTTTTGTCTTCATCCTGTTCCACTGGTGGTACAGTCAAAGGAGTTGGGTTCCTTAAAGGAAACAATTCCTTGTCAGTTGGTTGATAAGATTTTATCAGGCTGACTGGAAAGGTGGGGTGTTTTTTTTCCAATTCACCACTTAATTCCACTTGAACTGCATTGATTTCATGTAAGGCAACAATAACCAAAGGTCCCACATATGACTCTTTAAGTTTCTTTGGGCCTTTGATATTACTAAAATTCCAGGTTGAAACTAGAACTAAGTTCCCTACTTTAAAGTCTGGTACTTTGTGACTCTTGTCCCATTTGTGTTTTGCATAGCCAAAAGCGTCATGAATAATTTTTTTGAATGATATTTCACTTTATCAAGCATTATCTTGAAGCTGGAAGCTGTAGGATGAATGTCAATCAAGTCTTTCCTCAGTGTATCTGCTGGGAGTCTTGGATTCCATTCTTTCTCTAACATAGCAGTAGCATGTGGAAGAATGGAATGATGTCTTATATGCCAATTCTAATGCAGGTATGATAGTGCACCAGTCATGGGTAAAGCCATCTGAGTCTTTGAATTCTAATCCATAAGCACAAAATCTCCTGATCATGTCTTCTAAAGTTTGAATCATTCTCTCTGCTAGTCCATCTGTTTGAGGATGATATGCTGTAGAGGATAATAGCTTAGTCCCAAACAATCTATGAAGATTGGTCCAAAGTGCAGATGCGAACTTGGGATCTCTGTCACTTATTATATTCTTAAATAATCCTGTATGAGAAATAACTCTATTTCATAGGAGAAGAGCTGTACCCATAGCTGTGTCATTTTTATGACATGGTAAGAATATGGGAGTCTTGCTATCTGTCTACAATGACTAACCAAGAATTATAACTTTTGTCACCACTTGGAGGAAGTGCTGTGACCCAATCCATGTGAGCAACTTGCCAAGGGGATTTTGGTTCTTGAATATGGATCATAAGTCCAAATTTCTTTCCTGTACTCCTGTTTGACCTTTGACATCTGTAATAGGTATGGCAATATTCAATGGTCTCTTTTCTCCAAGATAGCCACCATGCACAGTTCTTCACTTTCTCAAGTGTTCTGTCCTCTGACAGGTGTCCAGAAGAGATGCTATCATGGCATTAATGAAGAATGGTACTGATAAGCAATCTGCTACACAATGTCATTACACAAGAATGTTTGGTTCTGTGGTAAATAATCCCATCAAACAAGTTAAATCTTCCTTCAGAATAGGAATTCTTTCAAACGTCCTCCAGTGCATTTACTAAAGATGCATCTTTGCAGTCTTTATCTCATAAGGAAGTCAAGATATGTCAATTCTTGTCTTGCTTACAAGATTCTCTGACTTCTTCAAATAATTCAGTCTCAATATCAGTTATGTTGATTCCTTCAATTGGAATCTGTGTTTCTGCTTCCAAAGGTACATAAGCTGAGCTATAAAGAGTATTGGCTAATTCCCATCTGCTGAGTAAAACAGCATTCTTGTGAATGTTTCCTGCTTTATGAACTATAGTCATGTTTCCTCTATATTCTTGAGTGGCTATTTGTCATCTCAACATATGTCTGTTGGGAGTTTTCATGTTAAGAAGTAATTTCACGGCAGTACACTCAGTTATCACTTCAAAAAAACTGCCATCAAGATAATAGTGTAATTTCTCAATTTCCGATACCAAACATAAGCACTCCATTTGGCTTTCACCATATCTGGCTTCTGTTGGTTGGATTTGTCTTGATATGTAAAAAACTACTCCTTATGTAGGTTTGTCATCAATAATTTGGACTTTATGTAGGGCTTCCTCCAATCCATCTCCACCTGCATCAATGTACAATTTAAAAGCTATACTCCAGTCAGGAATAAGGAGTAAAGGTGCTTCTGTAAGAGCTTTCCTTATCTTCTCATAAGCTTTAATTATATCCTGTGTCATCTTAAATATTGTCTGTTGATCACAGATTATATAGAGTGACTTGGCTAGAATTTGAAAGTCTTTCAAGTGTTTCCTATAATAACTGGCAAACCCCAGAAAATACATCATTTCTTTCTTATTCTGGGGTATTGGCTTAAGTAACACTGCTTCCACTTTATTTTTGTTAATACCCAAGCTTAACCCAGAAACAATATGTCCCAATGCTTTGAGTGCTTTAAAACCAAAATTGCATTTCTTGAGTGAAATTTTCATATTCACTTCTGAAATTTTGTGAAGTACTCTTGCAATTCTTTAAAGGTGCAAAGACCATGAATCAGAACATATGATGATATCATCAATATAAATAATGAGCCATCCTTCGGATAATTCTGTGGGGAAGATGGTATTCATCATTCTTTAATAATGAGATGGTGCATTTTTGATACCAAATGGCATTCTAAGATACTCATAAATACCACAGTGAGTGACCATTCTAAGTATTTTCTTGGCGTTAGGCGTCAAAAAGGCTGGTGAAAGCCTTTCAGTGCATCCATTGATGTTATATACTTGGCTTTAGACAATTGGGCCAAGGTTTCTTGAATTCTAGGAATTGGGTACCTATCTTCAACTGTTTAGGTATTCAATTCTCTACAATCTCCAACCATCCTTGATTTGTCATTATTCCAAGCAATAATAACAGGTGTTGTCACTTCAACTTCCTCATTATGGCCTACGTTCCTCAGTACACCAAGTTGGATCAACTCTTGGATTTGTTTTTCCAAGGCTTCTCTAGCTCTGGGACTGGCCGGATAAGCTGGTCTTCCAAGTACTGGAGGATATGGTCTGTCAATATTAAGAGTAATATCAACTTCATGTCCTTTTATAGCACCTAATGCTTCATTATCAGAGGCAAATGCATTATTATATGTGTATAACACATCAATAAGTTCATCTCTCATCTTTGGTGACAATGATGGATTAATTTGTGCTTCAACAAGCTTATTAGCCACAAATTCTTCCTTATAAGTATTTTTTTTCACAAGATATCATTGATATTTGTTTTGTCATATTGGAAAAAGCAAATTGTTTTTCTTTTGTTTTCTCCATTTGTGAAATATCTATCCTTATGGTTATTGATGTCAATACCATAAATATTCAAGTAATCATTTCCAAGTGAAATGTGCTGAGATGTGCAATTGTCCATTACTACAATCTCGGTCTTCATTCTAATACTTCCTGCATGGTGTGGTAATACAGGATTAGTGTCCAATATACCTAAAGGGTACATATTATTACTGACACTACTAAAGTGTACACCCTCTATTGGTAATAAATGATTTTTCCATCCAGGGAGTATGGCTTGAAGATTATTTTTGCCCACACAAGTACAAAATTCCCCTGTATTAAAATTTACTTTGGCTTCAATATCATTCATCAGGATTGATGTGATACAAGATGCCCCAGCATTGTACCCTTTACTGCTAGCAGGTTTGGTTTTACACATTCTGGCATCCTAGATATTGATCGGGTTATGACAATCCTCACTGTACTGTGGTAAGTGAGTATGGACTTCTGTGACTTCAAAGAAAGCTGTAATATTTTCAATTGAATAGTTCTCTACTGGTGTATCTTCAGAGACTGCAGAATCTAGGTCAGATTCCTCTTTCTCTTTAGTAAACTGAACTTCTTAAATGACTTGAACTTCATTGATTTTTGTCTTTTTGGTGCAAGTGTTGGCTAAATGTGAAGTGCTTCCACGTTTATGACACTTCAACACAGGTCTTTCAGGTTTTCTGTCCTCTCTGGAAATCTTTGGGACCATTTTGGACTCCATAGGAATTTTAGTCCAAGTTTTACCAATTCTTGTTCTAGTAATGATGTCTTCCATTTCATTGATGGAGTCTTCTGTTTAACAGGGTTTGACACATCTGCACTTGATAGCATGTTCCAGCTCTCCTCCACATTTTCTTAATATTTTTTTATTAATGATGGTGTCAGAAATATCTGGGTGTAAAGCAGATAATCTATCTTTCTGCTTGACGAACCAACTAAGTGGTTTATTTTTTTCTGAGTTAAAAATGGAACGTTCAAAAGATTTTCTATTTTAAACCTCCAAGAAATACTGGCCCATTTGGTAATCACTTCAGATTTTCACCAAGACCAATCATGTTTCCCATGATCTTGTCTCATCTTGTAATACCATTTCTTTGCAGTTCTGGTAAACAGAGATTGTAATTTGCCCACTATAATTTCAACAGGTATGTGAAAGTCTTCTTTTAACATATAAATTGTTCTGATGAACTCAATATGGTTGTATTCTCCTTCACCAGAGAATGTTGGCCATTCTTCCAATTTGGGAATATCCTTTACAGAGATACCATTTTCTCTTAGAAAAGGGGTTAGACTTTCTTTCACAGAAGGTTTTTCTTCAGTCAAAGGTGTGGAATGTCTTGGCATATGTGGAATTGATTCATAATTCTTATGAATTTGTTCAGCTTGTGAAAGTATTTCCTCTTTTAATTTCTTCCTTTCACTGTCACTTCTTGCCAAATGTGTGGCAAATTGACTTGTATTCTCATCCACTGGCAAAACATAGTCTTTCAGAACTCTAAGTTGATCATTGATGTTTCTTGTGGACAAATCTTCCATTTCATCATCTTGGACATGATATTTACTCTCAATTCTGTCACATGTATTTGTAAGTAATTCCAGTTTGGCAATTATAGACTTATGCATTTCAGCAGAATGTTCATCATTATTTTTTAAGTCACTTATTTCTAAAGTCATCTTAGTTAACTTTGCATCAATTTTACCAATTTCTACATTAATACTAGTTTTAACAAAACAAATCTCTTGTATTATTTCCATGGAAAAGTTCTGTTCATCCTTTCCTGCTCCTTGGCTGTTAATTCCATAAGAGTCCTGGCCATCTTGAATACACTGTCCATTGCTGAAGGCTCCAATTTTGGGATCCTGTATCCTTGTGGGTAAGGTCTCTGCCAATTGGCAAGCTGGAGTCATTTCTGATTCCTTCTTCTTCTCTATGGAGAAAAGACTTTGGTTATTCAACCAATTCTTTATCTTCTTGATTTTTTCTTCGCAAGAAAATGGGCTCCAGCTTCCTAAGAGTTCTATGGTCTTCTTCTGACCCAGAAAGCTCTTGATTTGTAAGTAGGAGTTCATGGCCCCGTGCCAAAGGCTTGGGAATATTTCCTACTCTGCTTCTTTGGCTGCTCTGAACCAATTTTTTTATTGGCATTGATAAATTTCTATTGCTGCCACTTGAAAGTGGTTCAGCCTTTAAAATATTATCATTAATCAGTCCAGATTCAGAATTCACGTCAAAGTTTGTGGGAAAAGACCTTGGGTAATGGGGGGAAGCTCTGGCATCCTCCATATGTGTCTATCTTGAGGAAGATTTGACACTTGTGGATTTGGTCTTGCCTCTTCCTTTTCCACATCCATCTTGTTGAACTGAATAGTTGCTGCCATTTCTGATATGCACCATCTTCACGTCAATTCAAGATAAAATAAGAATTGAAAACAGAAAACACACACCTTTTGGTGGTTGTTTGGATTGTTCTGTTTTAAAAAAAGTGCCTCTTTTAGCAATTTTCACTTCAATACTGTCTTCAGATTCTGCTTGTGAATATTCTGGACTGGTAATTTATCTTTTACTGAGTCTGTTACCAGATTCACAGTATTTGATTAAAGACACTAGAGAAAGAATTGATAAAAGAAAATTTATTTTTTATACTTTTAGGATTTTTTAAGATTTTTTTTTATAAATTTTGACTTTTTTTTTAATATTAAAAAATTATTCTTTTTAAAGGAAAAAAAATTAAAATTTAAGATTTTGAATCACAATTAATTTGGAGTAGCTCAAACAATAGTTTTATAAGTTTTTGGATGTGAAAAAGCCATGTGTGAAAACAGTATAAAATTAAACCAAATTTCTGAATGAAAAAGATTTTAAGACAATTTCAAAAATAAAAATCATTTTATATTTAAATTGGAAGAAATAAATTATTAAATTAATATATTCTAGAGCTTAAAAATATATTAATTAAGGGTAAAAAGTTCAAAAAACATGGCCAGGCCCCCAAATGTAAGATTTCTCTATGAAACTGTTGATAATATTACTATTAATCAACAGTATCATCACTTTTCTTATGAAATATAATAATAAAAACTTATTATAACCAAAATTAAATAATTAAAGAATTACTTCTTTTATGTGTTATACACTACTGGTGATTATAAAAGTAACCAGTAATTGTCTACAAGAATCAATTACAAGAAGGATTTAATAATAAAAACTTCTTTTATTAAAATAAGAAAGCTATTTTAATATATAATTATCTTTTACAAGAATAATTATAAAGATAATTCTTGGAGAAAACTATTACTAGAGAAAAACTTTAAGAATTGAGATGAATTACTCACTACTAATCCAATAAAACTTTTAGAAGATAATAGTAGAGAAATTTGATGTGGAATTATGGATTTAATGGATCAAAATTGATTTATAACAGTATTGAAACAAAATATAGTTGATTTATACGATTTTGTGTCTTTCTGATTGATTTCTGAAAGAATAAAACACTTAAGAAATATTTTTAAATAATACTTACTTGTTTGGTAATAAAGGTATGATATAATAATGTGATGATCTGGAAAAAACAGCAAGAGGAGGCCTCTTTTTAAGTCTAAGAAAGCTCATAGAGGAGTTCCATGGAGCAAACTGAAAACCAGTGAGTGATAAAACAATAACCCTTTTTGGATTATTTATTGCATCATCTGTTTTCACATAAGATTATCATAGTTACTTAATTGAGGTTTTTACATGACTACCCACCCATTTATGGTTAAGAATAAAAGGTGTAACAACTGTAAATTTTCTTTTATTCCAAAATAATAATTGGCTTCTCAAAGCTATCAATGTAATTGGAAATTTCATCACAGAATGTATTTTCTGTAAATTTTTAAAGCTTCTGTGTTTCACATGGAATCATCAAAAATGGACTGTACGTAAGACTTTTGATTTTACATATAAAAGCATACCTTATCAAGTTTTTATATGACTTGTACAGTTCTTAATTGGCCCTGAAAGTTTCAGCAAGATTAATTAAGAATTGTATTTTGAATGAATTTTTTAAGTTTTTACCTCATTTCTATGTAGAATTTCAAATAGCAGTATATGGTTGGTTGCTATGAGGTAAATCAATGAATACTAGTCCAAAAAGGGTTTTAATTACTGTTTTGGGGTCTATCCATGGTAAGTTATTATGAATTGACATGGTTACAGGAGTCTAAGTTGTTCTTTACCTCCTTGGCACATCAAAATAGCAGGTTATTTGCTATTTTCTTCTGATTTATTGAAGTTGTAACATGGTAACCAAGTTCCCAAAATGTTTTAGTTTAGTAATTGGGCCAAGATCAGCCATGGATCCAAGCTTTGGAGCTGTTAACGCCTCAGAGGCCTCAGAAGTTGGGTACCCTGGCCCTCTTTGATGTCTTTTGTCCCCCTTGCCTATTTTTTACATCAAAATAGAATTTTAATCTTAAAGTGAGATATCCAATATATGGGTGTACCAAATGTGCATGTAAGAATACCAAAATATTAAGTGCCCAAAACATGCATAACACTATTGTTAGTGTATATGTAACATGGGATTTTTCACATTCCCATTATTTTGGCATGAAATAGAGAAAAACAAAAGCTTTCACAGATATTTTATGTGGTAGTGAAGTATTTTCCATATTACCACCTCAAAGAGTTTATTTGATCTTATTCACTCTATGGAGCTGCCCTATGTGAAATTTCATGTAGAATCTAACTCTGGCCTTAAATCCATGGATTTATGTACTCAATAAAAAGTTATTAATCTTTTCTGAAATCAAAAATGATGAATATTGAATATATGCATGAATTATGGGTTATGCATAGTTCAGAATTTATTTTTAAGATAATTGTGGCCTATTTGGGTATGTACAATATACCTCAAGGCTCACAATCCTTCACTTTTACATACTAATTGTGATATAAAGATTATAAACTCCTATATTTTATAAACATTTTTTCTATGAAGGATTTTAAAATGAGATTTTGAGCCAAAACCCTTAAGATGTCATTTTTTCTTTTTTTCAGATAATTCTTCCTTTCATTTAATATTGATTAAATAAATGACCTCCAAGGGGGAACCAAATAATATTCACAAGCAATTACAATTTTCAATTGGTCTATATAGCCCAAATGTTAGATTCATCCTATGAAATTTTTAAGTAAATTAATTTTGAGATAAATTTTGTATGAGCTTTTGAAGTGTTAATCAATTTTCAAAGAACATGTATCACTTGCATATTGAGTAGTATTGTAAGATGTTTCTATGAAACTGTGCATAATACTACTATTAATCAACATTAATATGACTGTCATTATTCAATATAATGATGAAAATTATTCTAACCACAATGAAGTAATTAATTAATTATTTATTTATTTCACTTGTTATACACTACTAGTTATTATGAAAGTAAGTAGTAATTGTCTACAAGAATAAATTACAAGAAGTATTTAATGTTAAATATTCTTTATTAAAATAATAAAGTAATCTTAATATATAATTATCTTTTTCAAGAATAATTATTAATATAGTTCTTGAAGGAAACTATTACTAGAGAAAAGTGTGTAAGAATAAATAATAAATCACTCACTAATACTCCAATGAACCTTGGAAAGAGATTGGTAGAGAGATTTGACAGATGATTGTGGACTTAAACAATCAAAACTAATTTTATAGCAGTATTACAAAAATTTATGGTTGATTTATGTGATTTCACGTCTTTCTTATTGATTCTGAAAAATTTTAAACACTTAAGAAAATATTTAACTAATACTTACTTTCTGGTAACAGAGATATAATTGCATAATAAGAGGATCTGGAAGAGACAGCAAGAGGAGGCCTGGTTTAAGTCAAATAAAGCTCACAGAAACATTCCATGGAGAAAATTGAAAAAACAGTGGGTGAGAAAACAATAATCCTTTTTGGATTATTGGTTGCATCATCTGTTGTCACATGAGATTATCATAACTACTTGATTGATGCTTTTCTGTGACTACCAACCCATTTATGGTTAGGATAAAAGTAGTAAAAACTATAAATATTTTTTTATTTTAAAAGGAACATTAATTTCTTAAATTTATCAATGTTATTGGAAATTTCATCACAGGCTGTATTTTCTGTGAATTTTTGAAAATTCAGTATTTCACATGGAATCATCAAAAATGGACTGTAAGAAAAATGTTTAATTTTACTTATGAAAGAATAATTATTTTTGGTTTCTTTATGGGTAATTTTATTCTCTATTGGTCCTTAAACTTTCAGAAATATCTATTAAGAATTGTTTTTTTAATGAATTTTTGAAGTTTTTACCTCATTTCTAAATAGAATTGCAACTAGCACAATATAGCTGGTTGAAATGAGTTAAATCAAAGGATACTAGTCCAAAAAGGGGTGGAATTATTCTTTTAATGTTTATCCATGGAAAATCACTAAGAATTGATATGGCTACAGGAGTCTAAGTTTCTCTTTACATCTTTGTGATGTCAAAATAGCAGCTTATTTTCAATTTTCTTATGATTTAATGAGATTTTGACTTGGTAACCAGGTTCCAAAAAGGTTTGAGTATACTAATTGGGCCATCATCAGCCATGGATCAAACCTTTAGATCTATCCACACCTCAGAGGCGTCACAAATTTGGTGCCCTGGCTCTCTTTGATGTCTTTTGTCCCCCTCAGCTATTTTCACATCAAAAATAGAAATTCAGGCTTCAAGACTGATATCCACCATGGGTGTACCAAACCTGTATGTAAGAATACTATAATATTAATTTCCACAAACATGCATAACACTATTCTCAGTGTATATGCAACATGATATTTCTCACATTCCCATTATTTTGGCCTGAACTTGAGAAAAACAAAAATTTTCACAATTCTTTTATGTGGTATTGATGATGTGTGATTGAAGCACTTTCCATATTAACACCTCATAGAGTTAATTTAAGCTTATTCACTCTATGGAGCTACCCTAGGTGAAATTTTGTGTGGAATCCAAATCTGGAGTTGAATACATGGAGTTACTTACTCACAAAAAGGTATTCATCTTTTCTGAAATCCAAAATGAGGAACTTCAAATATATACATGACTTATGGCTTATGCATAGTTAAAAATTCAGCTTAAAGATAATTGTGGCCTATTTGGGTATGTAAAATATACCTCAAGACTCACAAGTATCATTTGATAATGTCTTAAGGAGTTGATGTTATATTGGATAATTATTCAGACTTATTTAAGCTTATTTCAAATCTGAAAGCTCTTATAGTATTTATTACAATTATTAAAACTATAATTTAGCTTTTTGAGGCTTGTATTTTGTTTTTAAATGGGGTATGAATTAGTTTAGAATTGTATCTCCAATTTATATTTGATAGTAAATAATTAATAAGGTCAAAATTTCTTCATAGAGGAGGGAAATTGTATCTTATGTTTTGCAAATCCCAAAACTTGGATAACCTTTATCATTTTGCAATGGTACCTTTTTACCACAATGTTTTGTTCATTTTTCCATTAGTATTTCTATTATTCTGTGACTTGAAACATATCACCAGCTTGAAATTGAAATGCCATAACTAATGGTATAACAATTATTGGACAAACATAGCCAATAAAGGTATAAATATAGAGTGGAAAAATTCCCAAATGTTAACATACAAAGCTCATCCAAATGGGATAAGAAAAAAAAAGATAAGACAAAAATAAGTAAAAAACTTTCTTTTCAGCTTCCATCCAGCTTATTCATATTTAATGCAACCCCCAGCGAAATGGTATTTTTTTTGAATCTCTCAATGAGAGCTACCCAATGGTATTTTCCATTTTTGTTTGGCACTCTTACTTCAGGAAATACCCTAATAGCCCCTTTCTTACCAAAGAAGCCCCTTAGATGTCCAAGAGGGCTTGTACAAAACTGTACAAAAGTATAACCAAATTTAATATCTAATAAGAGATTTAATTTGAGATACCTTAGACCTCATTATCTCAAAGCTTGGTAGAGGGATCTTTGTTCAAAGTTCTATTACTCAAAATATATGATATGATAGAGGTTCCTTGCCCATATTTAGCTCTAAGGAATATTATCGAGATAGTGAGGGTTTTTTCAAAAAAACATATGAAAAAATTTTAAAGTTAGATTCCAATTCTTCACACCCATTTCAAATTGGATGAACTTATTCTCAACATTGAAATATTTAACTTCTCCTCAAGCTTTAATAAAATTTGACTATGTTTCAAATTTTTGACGTACTTAACTATGAATCTTGGATTAAAAAAAATTACAGATGATGTTTGATGTCAAGCTTCTTAATAGACCTTAATCATTGGAAGATACAGATTGATTTCAATGTAAAGCTATTTATATCACTCGAGCTCAATCCTTAAAGAATTCAATTTCAGATTATTCAATTTTGGAACTGTTATCAACTATTGATAAAATATATATTCATGTTGGGAATGATCACATAAGTATTTGGAAACTTAATTTTGTTATCTATATACAGATCATCATAGGAAGTTTTATGACCAACCATACTTTAGACTTCCATTTGAAAATTCATTAAAATGGATGAAATGGATTTAGTTCAGATTACCTATATCATATTTGGACTAAGGAGTTTGAGCAAAGTTCAATTCCAAGTTTTTTCTTCATTTCATGGGAATTTCAATTATCAGAAGAATAACATATATCAATAATGATTGATTATAATTATCTTTATGAATCCCGTTTTCATTGGATAGAAATATATCAGTATGAGAAAATCTTTATTCTGAACTAGCTTCCATATTCACTAATCTGTAACAACCACTCACCAGGGGTAAGGATATTCATCAATACAACCACTCACCAGGGGTAAGGATATTCATCAATACAACCACTTACCAGGGGTAAGGATATTCATCAATACAACCACTCACCAGGGGTAAGGATATTCATCAATACACCCACTCAAACACCTCAAATCAGCAGATCCAGTATCAGTATCAGCATTCAGTTTCAGCAATCTTCATTCTGAAACATGCATACAGTTTGGTACATCAATACAGCCTGTCAATACCTGTACAGGTTGGATTCACCCAATACAGTTTCAATACACCAGTATGAAACTGTATGATCACTCAAATACACAACACCTCTTGTACAGGTTCTGTAAAGCTGTACAAGACCTGTATTGGCCAGACTCAATTCAATAATTAAATCCTCTCATGAAAATTCTTCCTCTGGATCAGGGCTGGTGTTTCTCACATATACCAGCCCCTCTTTCTCCAACCTGGGGACTTTTCCCCAGTTAATTAATTTAGTTTATTTGTTATTTTATGAATATTCTTATCCTTATTTTGGGTATTATAATTATTTGATTTTAAGTTAGTCTTTGCATTTCTCTCTTTGCCTGTAAAGTATGAGCTGGGTGGCCATATCCTTATTAACCCTTCTCTTTCCATTCTGACAGTTTGAAACAGTGGACTTGGACTTGTTTGTGGTTGGCTCTTCTATTATTTATTCTTATTCTTTTTGTTGCTACTTCTTATATTCATTCTTCTAGTAATTCATCTTTAACACTCTTAAGTGTATCCTTTCTTACCATATCTTTGAGCCCTCCATAAGTGAGTCCCAGTTTACTGAGTGCCAGGCCCTCTTCACTTCAAAGAGCCCCTGTGACATTAAATTAATTAACTCATATTTGATTCTTTCTTTTCATTCATTTATATTCATTTCTCTCATTCATCAATTATGATCTCTTTTATGATTTAATGATCTTTAATTATTATGATTTTTCTCTCTCATCAATTTCATCTCATTCATTTCATTCATATGAGATTGATTTTTCTTCTTTCTTAATCATTGCTGACCATTTCATTCACTTCATTAATTTTATCAAATCAAATTTGTTCTGTGTTCTTATTCAGGTTCTTTTAGGAGTTATTGATTGGTTTAATTGATTGGGATTCATTGGGTTTATTGATTCAGCAATTCAGGATTTTGATTTGGATTGGATTGATTGACTTTGAATTCTCAAGATATTTTATTGATCCTAAAAAATTAATTTTGATTATTGATTGATTTGACTCATCAAGAAATATGAATTAATTTCTGAAGATTTTGAATTGATTGATTGATTCCTCAAGACCTTATTTTCATATTAAAGACACTGATTTATTGATTGATTGATTATTGATTGAATATTGATTGATTTTTCATTACTCAAGATTATTGATATTTGATTTGATTTTTATTTATTGTTGATTTTTGATTGAATTGATTGATTGTTGATTAAAGTTGATTTCACCTCAAGAATTGAATTGATTCCTCAAGACTCATCAAGATTTTATTGTGATTGATTTGGCCAAGTTTTGATTTTTGTTCTCAATACCATCAAGTTTCTTTTATTAAACTTCTGTTTATGATGCCAGTTCAGCATAGTCCCCCAGCAAAGAACACTAGATCCCAAAAAATTCCAGCTGTTCTTACTCCTACAACAAGGGCTCCTCTTGACCACACACCATCAGTTCATCAACTGAGTGCAAATTTGGACAGAGGACCACCAATGGAAGGAGCAGCACCCTCAAGAAGAGGTGTAATGAAATCTAGAAGATCAAGATCCTTTTCTGGACTTTTGGGTGGCTACCCTGGCATGCCTGAAGGTGCAAGAGCAAGATTAGGGGAAGTTGAAGATGAAGAGGGGGAAGAGTATGTGGAAGGGGAAGATTCTGGGGAAACTGAAGTGGCAGATGCCTTGGCAAATGCTCCAGAGGTTCCTCAGGGTTCTAATCTAGCCCTTTCTAGTCAACCTCTTGTCTCTCAAACTGATCCAAGTCTCCTCAAGATGATTGAGCAGATGACTCAATTCATGGGGCAACTCACTCAATCAGTTTCTCTCAGAGACAATTCCAAAGCCCCTGCTTTCAAGACTCCATCCATGAAGGCACCTGATTCTTTTGATGGTACTCAAGCTCATAAATTGAGAGAATTTATCCAATCCTGTCAATTAATATTTCATAATGATCCAGCAAATTTCTTCTCTGACAGGAAGAAAGTTCTTTACTCAACTTCTTTTCTCACTGGTAGAGCTGGAAAGTGGATTGAACCCTATCTCTCAAATATTTCCAATGAAGACCCTTCCTACCTCCTCAATAATTGGCCATTATTTGAATCTCAATTATTCACTCTGTTTGGTGACCCCAATTAAGTCAGGAAAGCTGATCAAGAGTTGGAAAATTTGATGATGAAGGAAAGTGGTCATATATCCTTGTACATTGCAGATTTCAGAAGCTTAATGTCAAGAATTGGAGATTGGGGGGAAAGAGCTTATATCCATGTTTACAGAAGAGGATTGGCATCAAGATTATTGGATCAGTTGGCTTCTCACCCTGGAACCTTTGATACTCTTCAAGAACTTATGGATGTCACTTGAGAGTTAGACACAAGATATCATGAGAGGCAAAAAGAAAAGGGTGGAAATCAAGAAAAGAAGCCTCCAGTCAATCGATCCAATCAATCTAGGCCTCCTCAAAACTCATCTTCAAAGAGGCCTCACCAGAAGAAGAACAAGAACGGCAAGCAGTTTCAATCTTCAAAGGACAAGCCTCATACTGCTCTCCTCAATAAGGACAATAAATTAATTGGTTCTGAAAAGGAGAGGAGGATTCAAGAGGGGTTATGTACTTATTGTGGTGGAAAGCACCCAATTGAAAAATGCTTCAAGAGACCTCAGAACAAGCCTGGGTCATCATCAAGAGGCTTCCCTAGCAAGCAGGGAAAAGCCTGAGTGGGAATCATGATGTGTTCAATGGTTCTCACTTATTTCCTTCAAGAGCACAATTGTGCACTCTGAATACTAGTGTCAAAAAATCTTTAAAATTTCTTATTTTCTCTTCTGTCTCTGATATTTTTTACAGTATTCTCATTGATACTGGTGCTACAAACTCTTTTATTGCAAAGAATTTTGTTCTCAAGTACTCATTGACTCTATCAGAGCTCCCTGAAAAGATTCCTCTTTTCATTCTGGATTCTAATGAATCCCCTTCCTTGTTCATCACCCATTATACCAAGTGGGTAGTTGACTTGCCTTCCTTCCCAAGCTTTGAATGGGACTTCTTTATCATAGATTCACCCAAGGGAGAAGACCTGATATTGGGCTATGATTTCCTTTACCATTTTAGCTCCATTATTGATTGGAAAAATGGATTGATCACCCATGATTCTAGTGATAAGAATTCTAGTGGTATTATTCCTTCTACTAGTAATGACTTAGCCACTGCTGTCAACAGTGTTGCTCTGGTTGGTGAACTTAAGACACCATCCCTTCCTTCTTCTGTCCATATCCCTTCCATCATTCCCTCTCAGTCATTACTTCCATTAAGAGATGAAGTCTTCAAAGAGATAAAGGATGTTGGAGAAAATGTTGCCATATCTTCACTTCATCTCTTTCAAGGGGATGTGGACCTTCCTCCTTTATCTTTTCATGCCTCCCTGGAGGAGAAGTGGGATGAGGAGGAAGAGCCAGAAGAAATTGAAACTGTGTTGAAAGTTGTCCCTCCTTCTTATCCCCAATATTTGGATGTATTCTCCAAGGTGAAAGCAGATAAACTTCCTCCACACTGCGCCTGTGATCACCATATCAAATTGGAGGGTCTTCTACCTCCAATTGGTGTTATCTACTCCTTATCAAATCAAGAGTCAGAAACACTGCGGGCCTACATTTCAGAGAATGTAGAGAAAGGTTTCATAAGACCAAGCTCCTCTTCAACAGGAGCACCTGTCCTTTTTGTCAAGAAAAAGGATGGAGGTCTTTCTTTGTGTGTTGACTACCGCAAACTCAATGCTGTCACTAGGAAGAACAGATACCCTGTTCCTCCTATGAACCAGCTCCTCACCGTATTCAACAGTTCCACTATCTTCTCCAAGATAGATTTGTGTGGTGCATATAACCTTCTGAGAATCAAAGAGGGGGATGAGCACTTAACTGCCTTTAGAACCAAATATGGTAGTTATGAGTATTTGGTCATGCCATTTGGTTTGACAAATGCTCCTTCTTCTTTCCAGAATCTTGTGAATGATATATTTGCAGATTTCTTGGATGTGTTTGCTGTGGTTTATCTAGATGATATTATGGTATTCTCAAGTTCTGAGGAAGAACCTGTCAAACATGTCACCTCTGTCCTCCAAAGACTCAGAGAGAATAATTTATTTGCCAAAGCCTCCAAGTGTGTATTCCATGCCTCAAGTGTGGAATACTTGGGCTATGTTGTTTCAAGTGATGGCCTAAAGATGGATTCTTCAAAGGTTCAGCAGATCCTCAATTGGCCTCAGCCCAGAAACATCAAACCCCTTCAATATTTTCTTGGCTTTGCCAATTTTTATCGTTGTTTCATTAAAAATTATTCCAAAAAAATCACTGCTCTCACTTCCCTCCTTAAAAAAGATTCTCCTTTCATCTTCAATGAGGAAGCTGTTAGTCAGTTTCAAGCACTCAAAGAAGCTTTCACCTCTGCTCCTATCTTATCTCATTTCAATCCATCTCTACCTACTATTGTGGAGACTGATGTTTCTGATTATGCATTGGGCGCTGTACTGAGTCAGGTAAATGACTCAGGAAAGCACCCCATTGCATTGGATAGTCGCAAGCTTCTCCCAGCTGAGCTGAACTATGAAATTAATGACAAGGAAATCCTTGGCATATTTTGGGCTCTCAAATGCTGGAGAGCATTTCTTCCTTCTCTTTCCAATCCTTTTGAGGTCTTTACAGACCATTCCTCCTTGCAGTATTTCATGTCTTCCAAAGTTTTTACTTGTTGTCAGGCCCGTTGGGCTGAATTTCTCTCAGAATTTTATTTCACTATCACTTACCGCCCAGGCAGGCTGGCCACTTTACCAGATGCCTTGTCACGTTGGGACAACGTGTACCCAGAGAGGGGGGTGGACTTCATCAGCAATAATCCTCAAAATTTTCATCAAGTACTTAAGCAAGATGGAATTCAAGAGTCAAGATTCTTCTCAATCAAAGTGGAGATTTTCTCAGATTTAGTTGACAAGATTAAAAAAGAAGTATGGCAATACAAAGACTATAAAGAAATACTCAAGGAACTAGCAAGAGGTGAATCAGTTCCAGATTATTCTCTTGAACCTCAAGCTAAGTTATTATTATTCAAAGATAGAGTGGTAATCCCAAGTAATGAAGAACTTCAACTCAATATTCTTCAAAAGCGTCATGACTCACCAATGGCTGCCCATCCTGGCCAGGAGAAGACCCTCAAGCTCTTCAAGAGGGATTTTTATTGGGCTGGCATGAATCAATTCATCAAGGACTATGTGTCCTCATGTCAGCAATGTTCAAGAAACAAGAACATTCATCACAAGAAGTTTGGACTACTCAAGCCTCTTCAAATTCCATCTGGTCCTTGGAATTCCTTATCAATGTACTTTATCACTCAGTTGCCCTTGTCAAACAACCTTGACTCAATTCTAGTAGTTGTGGACAGGTTCTCAAAAATGGAAATCTTCATTCAAACTTATGGAACAATCACTGCTCTGGACTTAGCTCAAATTTTCATTAGTCATGTATTTTACAAGCATAGCCTTCCAGTCAGTATTGTCAGTGATAGAGGATCTTTATTTGTTCCATCATTTTGGACTCAATTATGTCAGCAGCTCCAGATATCAAGAGATCTTTCAACTGCGTTTCATCCTGAAACAGATGGACAGACAGAGAGGGTAAATCAGATACTAGAACAGGACCTTTGGATGTATGTCAGCTATCATTGAGATGACTGGTACACCTGGCTCCCTCTGGCTGAATTTGCCTATAATAATGCAGAACATTCCTCAACCAAGCAATCACCTTTTTTCACCATTTATGGAAGAAATCCCAGTTTTGACTCAATCCATATTTCTCAAGACTCACCTGCTGGAAAGTTATTAACAAAACTCCAATCAGTACAGCAAGTTGTCAAAGAAGAATTAGAGTCAGCAATAAGGAGATTCAAGAAGTATGCAGATAGAAATAGGAAAATTCCACCTTATTTCCAGCCTGGGGACAAAGTATGGCTAGCTTCCAAGCATATCAAGACAACAAGACCCACCAAGAAATTATCAGAAAGATGGTTGTGACCTTTTGAAGTTCTGAAGAAGATTGGCAGCCATGCATATCACCTCAAGTTTCCTCAGCAATGGAAGTCAATTCACCCTGTCTTTCATGTGTCCTTATTAGAACAAGTCAAGCATTCAACTATCCCAAATCAACAGCAATCGCCACCATCACCAATCCTAGTGGAGGAGCAAGAAGAATGGGAAGTGACTCAGGTTCTGGACTCAAAACTCAAAAGAGGTAAATTATGGTATCTTGTAGAGTGGAAAGGATTCAGTGAGGACCCAGAAAGAACAACTTGGGAACCAGCTTCAAGCCTTACCAACTCACCAGACCTTGTAAAGGATTTCCATTCTTTATATCCAGACAAGGCTGGTCCAAATACCTCAAGAGTTTGATTATGGTGCTTGGTGGGGAGAAGAAGTTATGAAAGTAAGTTCCTCTCCTGGCATGCACCTTTAAGGGAGTATTCTACCCAAATGTTGTTGTAAGCATCACCTTGGCCACTTTGTGAGCACTTGTCAATTCTTTGGACAGGTTCAGGAAGCATACAACACCAATACCCTCTGATTTGGAACTTATCAAGATATGGCCCACTGTTTCTTTCTTTCTTTTTCTTTTCTTTTCTTTATTACCATTTCAATTTATGAAAATCATTATAATTCAAGACCTTCATTACTTCAAGTCATTTCTTGCAATTCATTTCAGAAGTCATCTATGGCAATTCATTTGAGAAATCATTTATGGCAATTTATTTCAGTTTTATGGTGCTTGGTGGGGAGTGGAAGTTATGAAAGTAAGTTACATCTCCTGGTATGCATCCCTGAGGGTTCTACTTCTTGTAAAACATTACCTTGGCCATTCTGTGAGCATCAAATGCTTGGTTTTCATTTTTCAGACACTTTTTGTCCAGAATCAAGCAGCTCACCACAAGGAGGACCAGCCATCAGGATTTTTCTTTATTTCTTTTCTTTACTCTAATTTTCTCTTATGCTTTTATTTTATTTCTTTCTTCACTTGTATAATTTTCTTTCTTTTATTTCTTTCAAACAGCATCCCCTCCCAAATCATGTATTGGGAGGTTCCATTATTTTTTCATTTTTTAGTATTTATAAGACTGGGGATATAATTCAAACCAAACACCAACAAGGAAAAGGAAAAACAGTTATCTCTACCCAAATCATCAAAATTTCTCTGGAAATCATTTATCAACTCATCTTCATACCAGGCAAATTTTTCAGCCATCTCTTCAGAAGCAGTACCTGGAATAGTCCTATCATTGGCATACATAATCACCTCTCTGCTATTTCTATCAACCCTCCTCAACAATCTGGACACAGAATCTTGATTTTCACTAGCCGTGTTGGGATCTTCTCTGGTAACCCGGATAGGCCAATGTTCTCTTCTTTGAAAAACTTGAGTGGCAGGAAACGGCAAAGGGGACAATCCATCTCTTCTTCTGCTGGAGCTGGTCACAGGTTGGAGTTGACAGGAGGTGGTTATGGGTGAGTTTCTGGGTTGTTGAACTGGTGATGGTCTTACTGCTGGATTCAAGGCAGGCCTGGTGGTGTGGGAAGTAGTTGGTGAAGGCGGAGGAAGGGTTGTAGGAATGGAAGCAAGCATTGGTTGGAAGGTTCTGGGAGTGCTGGGAATAAATTGGCTTTGGAATCTAGTGTTGGAAAGAGGTTGAGAAGAGGAATTTCTGGATGGATGGCCAACTGAATGAGGAACAACTTCAACTTCTTCACCATCCAACTCATCACTTCCTTCAGCATCTGGATCTGTTGGGGAATCAACAATTCTTCTTAGTTTTTTCACTACCTTCACTACTCCATCAGTATTGGTCCTTGAGATTGGGATTTCTGAGCTGTAATGTATTGGCCTACCACCGATTGGAATGGACCCTCCAACATTAGTCCACCTGGCCACATCCCTCTGCCTGGAACCAGTCACTACATCAAAATATCAGTACCAATTCAACCAAGATATGAAAATCACTCACATTGAGAAAATCCTGAGGTTGAATCAGGAGTGGGGAATTCCTGCCCAAAGGTTCCATCCTTTCTGCTCCATAAATGCCTCCTGACGTTGGACAAAGTTAACCCGGTACGACAACATGGCTTCTTTCAAAGAAGCAAAAATGGCATTTTGACAATCAAGGATTGTAATGTTGAACGCAATCCTTACCCTTGGCCAAACATTCAGTACAGGCAGGATCAAGAACTTCAACTGCTCTGAACCCATCATAGGTTTGGGAGGGATCAAAATGACCAGAAGATGCCATGGAAGGGGAAGATAATTGACTGAAGACGCCAGAACCACGAAGAACAGATGGTGGCGGTGCAGAAGTAGAAGATTCAGTGAGTTCAGTCAGCTTGAAACTCATGTCTGAAAAATATGCAAGCAGAAGATTCAAGACATTAGAATCAATCCACTCCATATCAACAAATTTTTTGACCTCAAGGAAATGGGGGCCATAACTCAATTATGCCCCCCTCAAAGGCTCTAAGGTGAAGGTTTATACCCCTTTGGGGCTGAACTCATCACCCAGGGCCTCCCCTTCAACTTTGGGGAGGCCAGGATCTTCATGGTCCTGGACCCCATCAATGGGTCCAGGCCATATTTGGTGAAGTTGGGTTTGCGCCAATTCTGGGCCCCTTGGTCACCCTGGGCCCCCAGCAAAATTGGGCCCAGGGGGCGTCCAATAGCCCCCACGGACCGCGGACTGTAGGACCCCAAAGACCCAAAATGGCCAAAAATGGCCATAGATCACAAAATCAATAAAATTCACCAAAATCCCAAAAAGGCCCAAAAGGCCATAAAAATCAAAATGTATCAAGATTCATCAGGGAAGAGGCCACAGCCCAAAAACACTTTTGAGGGCTGTTTGAGTCCATTTCCATTGACAATGGGGACAAGACCCCTTGGAGGAAATTTTTTTTCAAGATCTCATTGGATTAAGCCTTGCCCAATGAGTACACTTCATATACTCATTAGGCATCATTTTTTGAGCACAAGAGCTCAGTGGCCCTTATTTTGGGATATATCCCAAGGCCATACCTAAAAGGCAAGGTTGATTGAATCAGAAGAAAAGACAAGCATATTTTGAAGTGGAGTACTTACTCAAAATTTGAAAGAAGGGGGGAATCAATTTAATTTGACAGAGAAGAATTGAAGAAGGACTTTCAGGATAATGGTCAAGAGGAAAAGAAAATTAAAAAGAAATTTTTTGAAAAAATGTGGGGATATTGCAATGCCACTCAACAGTGGCAGCGTATTATGATGTTCAGGAGCCCACCAGTTTCAAGGGGGGGATACTGTAACAACCACTCACCACGGGTAAGGGTATTCATCAATACACCCACTCAAACACCTCAAATCAGCAGATCCAGTATCTGCATCAGCATTCAGTTTCAGCAATCTTCATTCTGAAACATGCATACAGTTTGGTACATCAATACAGCCTGTCAATACCTGTACAGGTTGGATTCACCCAATACAGTTTCAATACACCAGTATGAAACTGTATGATCACTCAAATACACAACACCTCTTGTACAGGTTCTGTACAGCTGTACAGGACCTGATTTGGCCAGACTCAATTCAATAATTCAATCCTCTCATGAAAATTCTTCCTCTGGATCAGGGCTGGTGTTTCTCACATATACCAGTCCCTCTTTCTCCCCCCTGGGGACTTTTCCCCAGTTAATTAATTTAGTTTATTTATTCTTTTATAATTATTTGATTTTAAGTTAGTCTTTGCATTTCTCTCTTTGCCTGTACAGTATGAGTTGGGTGGCCATATCCTTATTAACCCTTCTCTTTCCATTCTGACAGGTTGAAACAGTGGACTTGGACTTTTTTGTGGTTGGCTCTTCTATTCTTTATTCTTATTCTTTTTGTTGCTGCTTCTTATATTCATTCTTCTAGTAATTCATCTTTAAGAGTCTTAAGTGTATCCTTTCTTACCATATCTTTGAGCCCTCCATAAGTGAGTCCCAGTTTACTGAGTGCCAGGCCCTCTTCACTTCAAAGAGCCCCTGTGACATAATCTCAAGAAGCCTTCCAAAGGAAAAAGTCTAATAAAATTTCAAAGACACATATGAAGATATATATCAATTCTTTATTTTGATGGGTTGAACCATCTAATAGCTAAAACTTGATTAAATAATTAGAAATTCTCATATTTATATGGAATACATCTGAAAAAACTCTTTGAAATTCTCTTTCTGTTCTGTTTTCATAAAGGTTCAAGCTCAAATGATCATTTTCTTTATTTCTTATCTTTCAGCTACCAATCTCCTGATGGCTGTAGAAGCCATTTTTCATTCTATTTAATTTAAAATTTCATTAGGTCATCTTTTTGAAAAAAATTAGTCATATCAAAGTATCATATACAAAACCCCTAAGTAGCTTATCTTAATTATAATATTATTTGTACTTCTTATAAGCTTATTACCCTTATTTATCATCTTTAGTATTGAAGAGGACTAGTAGTATCAATAAAATATTTTATACCATATATTATCATAGTAATAATACATTATCCTTATCTACTGATATGTCATATGATTGAATATAAAGTATTGTAATAATTATTTCCAAGGATGAACTATGATATGTTATCAATATAAGCTTTATAAATATGGCTTTTTTAGTCTCGAAGAAAACTTATATTTTTCATCCAAAGTCTTCTTCTATTTTCAAAACAATATCTTAAATATCGGATTCCTTTCAGCTCTACTCTTAGAATCCCAATGTGCGCACAGAGCTTGGTAATATAAGGCTCATAGATCAAATTGAATTGGGCTGTGCATGAGAGAAAGATAAAGCTGTCTAGTTTGGGAGAATAAGCAGAAGTAACCTCAAATAGTTTATTTGAAGATAGTCTGATTTTTAAAATACATTGAGAACTATTCTTGCTTTCACTACACAATTTAATTCTACCATAAGTGATTTTAACTACAGTACTTATTAAGATCTTTTATTAATCAAAATGAGAATCTTTTTCTTGGTGTTGGAGAAATTCACTTTTTGAACAGTGCTTTTCCTTCATTGAGTTTTTATGTTTTTATCTCTCATACTTTTTATATATATTTCCTTTTGTATCAAACCAAAGTATCTCAATTTTGAAGCAACTGTTATTGTTGTAATATTCTATGTATGTATGTATAAACAATAAATGAAATTATATAACCAAATGAATTAATAAATAAAGTTTTTTGGTAAACACATTTAAGGTTTTAGGAAAACCATATAAGAGCTTAGGTGTTTTTACCAAAACCCTACGTGTGTTTACCAACACCCCAATTTTTCTTTGATACTTTAACACTTGGAGATACCAATTAATCTTCACCTGGACCACTTATCCTTAAATCTTCGAAAAAAAAGAAGTTTTAGCTCCTCCTCTGAATATTATTGTGACATTGTTTAATTAAAATCTATCTATCTTGCTAGATTTGGGAATAGCTTGGTGTAGATATGTAATTCCCGGTAAGCTTTTAATAGCTTCAATATAGGTTTTTTTATAATCTTTGTTTTTAGATCTTTTGCTTTTTTTGGCTTCGTTTTCTACTTTTTGAGTCTTTATTTTTTTTTTTGAAAAAGCACCTGGTAAATCCTTTGTTCAATTCAATATGTTTATTTATTCAATTACTATTTCATGTGTTGGGTTAGTCTTTTTCATTTTAGTTTTTGAGACATTTAATCACGAATATTTTCTATAAATGAAAGTATTGAAACAGCTCTAAGGTTCATCTTTTTCAGTCCATCAATAGGCTGTTTGTGATCACTTGAGTTTCAGCCTCCCTATTTTGGTTTTCTTTGACTTTTTTGTTGAAGTATTTGACGATATATGTAGTCTTTCAAGATACGACTAGAATATCTTAGTGGAAACAAGATAGCTTCCAGTTATGTCCACTGATTCAACAAACGCACGATGAGTGAGTAAGGAAAGATGCAGTCAGATCTTGAGTGTTGAAAAGTAAAGATAAAGATAATAAATTACATTTTATTTAAAGGGATAGCAATTAATAAGTCAGTAATATTGGGTAGTAGTGTTTTCTGATATGTTATAGTCATTTTTAGAGCACTTGGTGGAAATTGTTTGTTTCATGCTTCTCGCCAAAAGTAGGGAAGTGATGTGAAACTAGAAGCTTTGTTTTGTCATCAGGGTAAGTGAAATCTGGCCAATGACGATTTCCCATTCGCGGCTGTGTATGACACACGATTTGTTGGCTAGAATTTGAGGGCTATTCAAAATTGTTTTTTTCCATGTATTCCGATAAAATAGTTGAAGTAAGAATACGACTTCTTATCAAAGTAAAATGCATCAATAAAAGCCACTGCCCTTCGCGTGACCAAAGGTCATGTTGCTAGCCAAATCAAGTTTTTTTGGCAGTGGCGTCGACCGAGAATACTCAGCGGTTTCTTTCTTAGGAAAAAAACCTCATGGTAGACATGTGAGGACGGAAAGAGGCCATCAAAACGATGGCGAAGAAAATAAAAAAAAGAAGTGGTAAAGAAAAGCAAACAAGGCGCCACTATATTTTATCGCTGATACCTACCTCAAGGCAGTTGGGTTGCAAATCGCATGAATGCGCACCAGGACCACAAATCCTCAAAGCCGTCGTTACACCAAGGAAATTGTCGGGAATAGAGATTTTCCACTTGGTCCAAGTTTTGGCACCTGGTTTCTGTAATGGTCACGGCACGTTGACGCCTGAATCTTTTATTAACGCAATACGCAGAGCATGACTGTAGCTTGTGTAATTAAGAGAAGTATGGGGTGCCACAATCTGATCAGGTGCCAAGTCCGATGCAGGAGTCCAGAACAGAGTCAACTATTCATCTGATAGTGAAGCATCGCCTCCTCCACGTCCGATAATGGAATGGCTACATTAGCTGGGTCCCATGTGCGGTGGTTAATCGCAGCATCATTAAGCCTTGGCCTAACTCAAGAATTACGGGGCTTCCTTCCTTAAACTTGATGGTCAGTATTCTCGATTTCTAAATTCTAGTAGCGTGCCTTTTAATTAAGCTAGCCGAGATAAAGCAGCCGCCCGTGTCCCCCTAATTAAGAACTTGAATTAACCTCATACAGATACGCCACACAATCGTGCTACCGCACTTCTTTGCAAGGTTGGTGTGAAGGATAAAGTTGAGGGCGCTTTTATTATCACGGTGTTCCAGAAAATGATTGATTCCAAGAACAACATATAACCCAAGCCCAACTAAAGGTCATGGGAAGATTCATTACAATTCACCCTCTCCTAAACTCTTAAAAACTTTGCTGCTACCTTGTGCGATCACATTAAGCTTCAAACCTCTACAAGAATGTTTGGATTATCTTTACTCCTTTTGTTAATTAACATTTTATCCACATACCACGGTAGGTTTAGTTACAGTCAAATGAAATTCAATGAGAATGCATTGTCTTGACGTCACAACTTGCGAAAATTTCTTAGCCAACGCCTATCCAACTACTCATATCAAGCGTGGTGATAATCGTAATAAAAAGTAAGCTTAAACCTTTTCTGCGTAGCTGTGGATTTTTAGTTTGTGCAAAGCTTAAATGTTCTTTCTTACCCCCAAAAACCAACTTAGTGAACCGCAGAAGTGGAACTTGTCAAACCCTACTGGGGGACAAGGAAGCGGGCTTAATGACCCCAATAATCCAGGCGGAAGACGCAGAAAAGGAACAAACTCAAAATAAGAGCAAGTTATACACTTGAGGTGCGTAATTTTCCTGTTAGTAATCTTAAAAACACGACTCGTATTATGGCACAGTTGTGTTCTAAATTCATAGACACTGACAACGATTCATTACCAGAATCCGTTCAATCCGTTTCCAAAAATCAACTCGGGGAACTAAAACGGTGGCCTATTTTCATATTTATTATCGATTTTTTCTTGAAATAAGATTTGCATGTACCAGTTGTGGAGACAGGTTTTCCCAATGTTGGAAAAAAATGGGGTACCTTACATATAATTGATCAGAGGTCGAATTGTGATAAGGGAGAGCATTATATTATTAAATTTTATTTGTTTGTGGTAATATAGAGAGAGCTTGATTGCGTGAATTTCCTGGAATAAATTTCAATGGGTTATTCTACAGAGTTAGTAGACAATTCGAAGGGTCAAAGGCTACTCTCCTTGTAATCTTGGCGTAATTTTCATAGTCCTTTGTCTGATTTATTTTCTTTCTTTCTCCTCTTGAGTGATTCTATTTCTTAGTAGGTTTGTCTTCAATTACGCTTTGAAATTGGACATTTTTACGCAGTTGAAATTTCCTTGATATTTGAAATTGTTCATGACATACTTTTTAGGGTCATACAATTGCGGCAGCCGTTTTTTTTTGATTCACCCGAGATTTAATTTCCATCCCAGCTTGTATAAAATGAATTCTTATCCGTTCAATTTTGAGAATTGAACTCTTTTTCTGTCTCAAAAAAATTCATTAGATCAGGCTTCAAAATTTTTGAAGTTTCCTACCTCGAACTTGAGAAAATATAAGTTTTTGAAAGATAAAATCATTAATCCTAGAATAAGGAATTTCTTTGGATTATTAGGATTGGTAAAGCGAGTGCTACAGTCAATTTCATCTGTAGCTTCTACAATAGAAAGGTCATAAATTCAAAGGAGGAGCCACTCATAAATTTGCACCTAGTGCAAGAGAACGAAGGGTTCAGAACGTCTTTTCAAAACTAAACATCCTTTGACGTTTCCTTAAGTGATTTTATGCAAGAATATATATAGCCGAACCTGTCTTAAGCCATATGTGTTTGTGGACCACATTTGGCATGGGTTAGCACAGGTTATGGAATACCACAGGACCTATAAAAACACATAATGTAAATCCACGCTTTTTCGGCTCTTTTTTTTGTGAAAAACCTGTCTAAAACCATGGCTTAAAGCCATATATCTCATGATTACTGTAAAAGAAGTCTCAAACAACTCATTAAAGGAAATGAAATATTAAGCAAAATAATTTAGAGACACTAGGGATCCAAACTAAACTACATTATAGTAATAAAAATGAGAAATATACAGCTACAGTAATATTGACAGTAAATATCAAATTGGAGGCAATTAGTCCAGTGAGGAGCTTTGCTTTCAGCTTTGTGAAAGACTTCATTCGAGACTTCTGAGATATGATTCAAGTGCCTCATTGAATCTATCAACTTCCTTCGAGAATTTGAAGGCTGCATAAGTCAAAAGAAGCTATATTAACTTATGAACTTCAACTAGTGCCGCAAGAGGTATAATTTGTTCTTCCTGTTGATTTTTTTCAATCTCTTGACTGAAAGGTAGAGTTTCGTCAAAAAAATTGGCAATTGAGATAAAATAAAATTCATTCCCTTTTTCAAGATTCAAAATCTCTTGAATTTACATTTTATTTTGAGATGATATCAAACCCAAATCTTGAAAATGATTTCTTTCTTGCTCAAAAGAAGCCTCTCAATTGATTACCCCAAATTAATCTGCTTTTGGGTTTAATTGAGGTATGAATTTTTATGACTCTAAAAATTTCTGATTGTTGCTAGATTGACCGCATTCCATGCCAGAAAGCATAAGCACATTTATCTTAGTTTTTTAATGTTTTGGATATGATTATCCTTGACATTTCTATTATGATAATGTATTGCAAGTAAAATGAATCTCTTTTGGTATTGAGATTTGAAGGTATGGATGATCCTAGAATCCAGTGGTTTCACATAGGAAGTAATAATTTCCTGGAAAAGAAAAATCTTTATTATTGAAAGTCTTGGATGAGTTGGTTCTTGATCCTTAAATTGATTTAAAATTAGGGAAATTTAAATAATTAAAAACTAGGTGATGGTATGTAACATCCTTAGTTTTGAATTACAAATAAGTATACCTCGAATACATAAAATTTAATAATTACAAATAAAAACTTGAATCATAATTAAATAGTGAAGTATCAAGTTGATAAAAGAGTATTCAAAAGCCCTTCTTTTCAGGAAAGGAAATATTTTTTGGAATTAATCTTATTTTTGATAAAATGCATGTTCCCTGACAATAATACTTACTAGAAAGTGATATAGCTATAAAGGAAAGAGGCTTGAAGATAATATCTTCAAAATAAGACTAAAATGAAAAGTATCTTTGATTCCATAATGTAATTTTCTAAAATTTCACACATTTAGAATACCAAGATATTCTTAATGCATATTGGAAAGCTTTTGATTACTAACTTACCTATTTTGAAACTATGCAATCTTTTAACAATCATTTTCATTTAGATACAAAACTCGTTTTCATCAGACTATAAGTAATAATAAATGAATAAATATAGAATAATCATTTGATAGCTCAAGTCATGTGAGTAAAATTATACATAAAATAAGGAATAATCTCTTTATAAATAAGGGCCAATTTCTTTTACAATTAATTCATTTAAGGACCAAAAGAATTATCATGAAGTTTGGATTTTTTTTGTAAACAAAGTGTAAGTCTTTTATTGATACGTATGAATATGGATAAAAAATTAGTAAACATGTAAATGAAAATATGGCTTTTAGGTAATTTCTTGTAATAGGGTTTCTGTGATAAGAAATACTTGTTTGGAATTTAGCATGAATTTAATTCTTAATAAAAGGAAAAACTTTATATTTTGAATTGATAATATCATCAAAAAGAATGGAATACTTCTTTTAAAGATAGCTTTAAGTATGTTACTCAAAGCTGGAGTATTGAAAAGATATAGTAATGAAATTTAAAGAGAATGAACCATATCATTCCAAAAAACAAAAGTGAGATTTTGATCATGAATAATTAATTAATTTGTTCAAATTATTGTTTGTTTTATTTAGGCTTGAGATATGAAGGTTTCTAGAAATGCATATATGAATTCTTATCATTTATTTTGAAGAAAATATTTATAATATCTTAACAATATAGCTCATTTTTATAAGATTGATTCATAAAGCTTATTTATAGCTCCTCTAGCTATTAACTATCTTGGAGCTCTGAAGACTTTTTGTTTTCTTACTTTATTATTATAAATCACAAGCAAGATGACTCAAAATTAATGATTCTAAATATCATTATTTGAATATAAAATGTTTAATAATTTAAATGATATATAACCTTATATCAAATTCTCTACTACTTATGCTCTAAATATTTCCCTTTTTTTGGAAAACTTCTAATTACAACATAATTCAATATAAATTAGCTTTATATTTATTTGTAAAGTGGCTACAAAAAGGTTTTAATATCTCTGTTTTTAAAAAAGGAAATGAATATTAATTGATGATAGGATAAATAGAGATCATGAATTGAAATTACAATAAATAAGTAAAAAGAATTATTGTCTTTTAGTACTTGATAGGATATTTATTTCTTTTTGAATATGCTGGCTTTTAAAAAAAATTTTTCTTGCTATATAATTTGGAATATAAATATTTCAAAAAGCTGGGAGTTGGTTTGTAATTTTTCTTATAAATCAGTTTTTAAATTGTTTTGGTATAAATGTTACTTTAGTAGAGGATTTGTTAAAGATCTTACATTAGAAAAGCAAAATATAAATAATTAAAGAAAATTATTGTCTTTTAGTACTTGATAGGATTATCATTTCTTTTGAAATATGCTGGTTTTTAAAATAAAGAAGATTTTTTTACTATAAAATTTGGAATATTAACATTTCAAAAAGCTGGAATATAGTTTGTAATTTTTCTTATAAATCAGTTTTTCAATCGTTTTCTTTGCAATTAAATATGATTGATGATTTATTGTGAAATTGAAATTTATTATTATTAATTGAAGTATTAGACAATTTCTAAAATAACAATGCATTGAGAATATCTATTTTTATAATTCTACTGAAACATTGATATATTCTGAGAATATATTCAAGCATTCAAAATCTAATTTCATTCAAATTACAACAATTTTTTTATTATTGAGATTCTTTTGAATTCAGAATCATAAGAATTAGAAGGAAGTACTTTAGAAATTGGACATTGGACATCTAACCATCTTTCAATCATTTATCCAATAATAAACTCATTAGAGCTTGCTTAGAAATCAAGTTCATATGCATGAAATGAATTCTTTTCTTCAATTATGTCATCCAGATTTTTTTAATTACGTTAATCATGAGTGTATCATAAATAGTAATTGCATGAGTATCTCATTGGAAGGTTAGGTGTTGAATTCCATGAAACACCACTTGAGCCAAAGTACCAGTCTTATGGCTTGTAGGAATGTTTTTCTGACACCATAAGTACTTTTATCTGTTTTTGGAAGCTCTAAAAAATAAAAAACTTTGTTTCATGCTCAGGACAACTAATTTACGCTAGTTCCTCATAAGTAGGTGGTTCAAGTCTGCAATATCCTTGAGTTTTCATCCCTACAATAATCTTGATAAAGTCTACAAAGAATAGGCGAGTTTGTGATTTGGAACTATGAAGAAATGAGGAAAAAATATTGTTTATTGTTCTTTTCTTGGAAATTTTGCAAGACGAAATGGATATTTTTGAAAAATGCCTTCCTTTTGATGTTGGAGAGGATAAAATGATTATATTTGTTTGTTGATGAGTAATATTGAGCCAATATTTATGAGAAAACAGTAAAAAATACATATTGCAATCCAATATTTTATCATTAGGGATATTCAAACAGATAAGCTATGCAAATAGAATTTTTCCTATTCAAAGCTCCAATTTATGCAGATTAAACTTAATTAATATTTTTTAGCTTCATTAAATAGGGTTCTCTAGTTAATGAATTTATTAGGAAAAGTAGATTATTAAATAAGAATAAGAAGGGTCAATGGGAAAGAAATCAATTTCTTGTTTCAATATTTCTTCAGATATAAAATTTCCTCCTCCTGTAACATATGTTGATGCGGAGATATGAAGGAGTTATTGTTGATTTGTGAATTATGTCCCCTTCAACAAGGTTGGAAGAATATAGAAGCATCAATTTTATGTGATAAATTTCAGTTCATTTTTGGAAAATGAAAGCTCAAGTGTTGATATTCATTTAAATTAAGAATTTCATTGTATTTTGGGGACATATCATCAAATCATTTCCAAATCTCTTGGGGAATAAATTATGCAATTCATTGAGGCTCCAAATTATTTCTTGATATGAATTTTTTAGAATGAATGAGGAGCGGTGGAATTATTCAATGTGAAAGTTTTCATTGAATATGCAAATGTCAATTATATCAGAAGCTGGATTATTACTATTGTATTCACAAAATATTCATATGAGCTGTGTTAATTCACCAATATGAGTTAATTATGAGCTTAAAAAATGAAGCCACATATACTAATATTGGCTATATTACTTAGTGAAAATGAATTTTCTGCTATTTGAAAGCGAAATTTTACACAATTGATATATCAAACCTTGAAAAAACATTCAAATTGATCTATGAAAATTCTAAGGTTTTGCATTCAAATATTCTGAAGTCTAGCGAGAATATTTAGTTAATGTGGACATAATCAAATTGTATAAATTTGTGCATCTCAAGAAAATATTCATACAAAATAATTATAAAAAAGGCTGAATTTGTTTTTTTGAATTTTCACTTATTGTTTTTTTCACTTAAAAAATTGGGTAATATGGTAATATATTGTTTAAAATTTTGAACTGAAGTCTCATAAATATGTATATTTGGAATTTTGATATGGTTTTTATGTGTTTTTAATTAAAATATATCATTCTCCTTTGAAATAAAAAATGTATAAATAATTTGATAATTTTTGGTAAAAATTCATGAATCGAAAGTACAACAAGAATTCAAAAAGATATGAATTATTGAAATAATATTCTGTAGCTAATCTAATGAAAATCATTTTTTTATTTTTAAAAATACTCAAAAAATTGAATTAAGAATAGCACTAACATTCAATTCACTACATTTTGAGAAGAACATAGAACTATCAATATTATATTACACAAGCAACATAAGGAAAATGTATTTTTTCCTATATTGTTATAGGCCTGTAATGGATGACCTGGAATTGTGCTTTATTGGGTTTTCAAGGTAGATTTTCAAAATTGTGGCTCATTTCGATAAATTGTCTCAGAGATAGGTGGTGAATGGCTGTAAAAGTTAAATATGATGAACTTGAAAATCTACCATTTTTTGTTGTTTTGGTTTCTCATTTTCCAGTATTTTTGAGGAAGTATATAGCTCATTCTCCTTGCAAGTAATCAAAAAATGTAAGTTAACTCATTATATATATTTCAACAATATAAATGGGAAAGAATTTGGCAAAAGCTTATTTATATATTTCAATTAAAATCTCCAAAAAAACATGTATGTAGCAAAGATTTATTCAAAAAAAATATTATTACAAATTTTCAGCTTCTAGACGTGGAATTCCTGTGTGCAATAGACCGTCTAAATCCATTGGTATAACAGCTTACAATAGGATAACCTTAAAACTCAGGGTCTATCATGTAAGCAATATCGCTTTGAAATTCAGAGGCAAGAGGATAATAAGAAAACTTATCACAAAGAAGCTTCACAGAATTTTTTTTCATTTCACCCTCCCCATATGATGATTACCCATTTGATGTATCATTTCACAAAAAATTTCTTAAATTACCAAATTTCATATAATGAGGAGGTCAATTTATTTTCTTCTTTTATTTTCAAGAGCTGACAAAAATTTTCTAGATTCAAGAAATAAGAATTATTCCAGGTTGGGAAAACTATTTTTTCAGTTGGTAAACGGCAATTTGCTATAGATCTAACTACTAAGAGAAGTAAAATTTCTGCAAGGTGCTTTTGAGAGTTGATTAATTAAATTATTAATGTGTATTCTTGAAGCTTTGTTTGGTGGCCAACAATATTAATGTAGATAAAAATGACTTCATTGATAGCAGAAGTAAAGATGTGAAAATTCTGACCAAGTCCATCAGTTGGTACTCAAAATTCAGAATCAAAAAAATATTTCTTCATGTAAATGATGAGGTGTTTAAAATTGGAAGTTGCTATGCCTTTGATAAAGTTCAGAAGCTAAAGATAGAGCTCATGGTTATATAGCTCCTACTTTTTTCATTTTGTTTATGATGGTTGTGACCTATTGAGGCAAAGAGTACATTTTAGCATACTTTGAAGCCCCTGAAAAGGTTTGAAGATATGATTTTTCTGTAATTTTTGTGTTGATGATGATTTAGAGGAGTGGATATTCTGATTTAGCTCTTTTCATCAACTCATTGGTAGGGAGTATTATTTTTCCTGAAAAACTGTCTTCATCCCTCAAAACACAGAGTCTTACTGAAATGATAAAAATTAGTATTTAAAAAATCACAAGAAGTGGGTTAAAGACTGACCCTTTTTGGCTTGATCATGAGCTTTCTTGGGTTCTTAATTTTATCCTGAATTTAAAGGAGAATCTTCTGAAGTCTTTTTTCCAATAATTGAATGGATTACAAGGGTCAGGAATAGAAAATTCCGCAAAGAATATCTCACAGATTCTTTTCTTGGTTAGTGGTTTCTTGAAATAAGATAATATAAATTATCTGTCTGTTCTGGAGTCAAAGATTTGAACAAGGCTACATAAAAATCATTGGATATTAGCAATAATATTTCATTCAAAAATAAAAACCACTCTAAATTATTATCAGAGGTTGGAAAATTCTCCATCACCGTATACTTTTGTTTTTCCTTTTCATTTACTGAGGTTAAAGGCTTGGAAGTACCCTGGGATTCTTGGGTGACCATTAAAATTCCTGTTGTAGTGTTTCTGATGTGTTGAACTTCTGCTAAGAATTTTTCTTTAATGGTTAGACTAACTTGTTGCTGATATATAGAATGATACTGTTGGGCTTTGATGGATGAGGGGAGGCTTCTTTCTAGAGTGGGTCTCACAGATGAAGGAGTTGTATCTCTGAAAAGAGGCTTTTGTGGGATATTGGGGATATTTGGTGTAAGGGTGAGAGGAACCAGGCATTGGTGAAGGCTGGAGGGTCTATTAATGGAAGGTGAGGATGTTGGGTCTGGGTTTTGAGGATGGGAAGGTTGTGGATTAAGGGAGATTTTGAGGGGTATGGGAGGATTTCTGGCTGTAATATGGAGGATTAATAGTGATAGAAGTTTCAGAAATTCTTCTTATATCTTCATCTTAGTCCTCATCTTCACTACTTTTAAGTAAACCTGAAAGTCTTGATGAAGAGGCTTGGGATCTTGTGCCACTTCTTCCTGAACATATTGCAGAGTCTATATTATTTATTACTTGAAAATAAAAAAACATCATTAGTATTATAATATGTTTGAATATACAGTGATGCATATGTAGTAACAATTATATCCACCGTCTTAAAAAACCCTGATGTCCCTTTCCTGATAGAGCTTTCTGGATGATTATTTTCTTTTTGAAATATTTCTGGATTCATCTTTTCCAGGAAGTTGAGATTCTTGTGAAGATCTTGAGCTCTTTCCTTTGGCATGGGTTCAGGTAAGGCCAAATTTTCATTAAAATGTTCTGAGCTAATTCATCCTGACTTGAGGAGAATTACACCTGGGACTTTTGTTTTATCTGAGAGGAATTACTGCAAAAATGGGCTGAGGTGTACTGGGATGTATTATTATTTGTTTCTGTTCCTCCTTTTCAATTAGTATTTATATACATAATTCTTGAACATGATTTGAATCAGTTCAGAATCCTTTTCATCAAGCTCTGGGTTTTGAAAAATCTCTGCAACGTCTCCAGAAATATCCAATTGTATGGAGTAAAAAGAAAATTCGGCAATTTTGATTGAAAAAGAAGTCAATGTGTAGCCACTCACCTCTTGGATATTCAAATAGTGGAATGATTGCTATTGGGTGTATTGATAATAACTATTCATGAAAAAAACAGTTGGTGATGAGAGAGTGAAAGAGCAGAAAAAATGAAATTGAGGAAAATCTATCTGACTCAATCTTGAAATTTATTTTGCATATTTTTATTCAAAATGAATCTTCAATTTTATCTCATGTTCAACACAATTTATTTTAAATTTTATCGCATGTTCAACCCAATGCAGCTTATATAATCATACACAATAGTGAACACCATCTCATAATGGAATATCACTCAAAATTACCCCTCTCATTTTTGAAAAGAAGCAGAAAAAGTAATGGTACCCAATTTGGACCTCAAATTAAGTGGCTCAAATGTTTTATACAAAAAGAATTCATTTTTTTCGAATTTGAGCCACTTGGAAAAACCACCAAAGTATAGTTTTTTTCTTGTTTAATTATTTGTCCCATTGTTTTTTCAATTTTTTCATTTTTATATAATACTCTTTTTTTTATATTTTTATCTTTTCAAAAGTATTTTTTTGGATTTATTTGTTTTTTTCTTTTTTTATAATTTTTTAATCATTTTTTACTTTCTTAAATGTATTTGGCTTTCAGGGGCTCAACAAGCCCATGGAAGCCAAATTTCTTAATAAAATAATTAGAAATTAAAAAAAAGCTTAATCGAAGAAAATCTAAAAAAACAATTTTCTTCTTTTTATATTAAATTCGCCCAGGCAGCCAGATCCACCTACACCTCTTTTATAAGAAGTCAAATTCCATAAAATAAAAATTAAGATGGGTGATTTCTTTTATAAAAAAACAAAAAAAATTACACTTTGGTTCCTTTTAGAGAAAATGACAGTTCCATTAAGCTTATGATTAAAAAAACAAGTCAATGAAAATGAAAGAAAAAATTCAAAAAATAAATAAGAATAATTGAGAACTTTAATTTAAAATTAAAAGTACCAAAAAAAAATCAAAAAAATCAAAGAAAAAAGAAAAGAATTTATTTTTCAGTAAGAGTATTATAAAAAAGTACATTTGAAATTGAAATAAAATTTAATCAAAAATAAAATAAAATAAAATAAACATAGAAAAAAAAACGAAAAATTATAAATGAGCGACAAAAGAGACCAAAAACAAAAAATCTTTCCTTTTGAAATGAAAAAACTGAGAATAACAGAGGAATTTATGCAACACGGTCAACAAGCAAAAAATATAAAAGATTGAGGCAAAATTTGAATCAAAAGAGAATTAATACACAACAAACACTAAAAATTCATCAAAGTTTAGTCTTAAAAATTCAAAAATAAAACCGAAAAAAATAAATTAATAAAAAATTCCAATGAATTAATGAAAAATATAAAATTCATAATTCTAATATATGTGGGCACAAAATTCCTTTTTTTACATAAATATTCACAAATGAATGTTTTTAACATTTTATAAACCAGAATTTGTTTGAATAAAGTATCCTTTATGGACTGTTTGTTTTAAAAAAGGATATATCTAAAATTACCCTTAATTTATAATAAAGTCAATGATCAAAAGAAAAGGTTGGTTCATCGATGGATTAATTTATTTTTTATTTTCTTTTGTCACTTTTATTCTTTTTCAAGAATCTTAGTTTCTATTCAAAAGTAAAGTAGTTAATATTGGATTTGGTTGCTTTTTTATTTTCTTAGTTTTATAGAAAGAAACATTCCTTAAGATAAACCCTTCCACAAATATTTAATTCAAGTATTCCAGAAATTTTCTTCAGAGTTAGGCACACATACACTTATGAAAATTTTTGAGGGACTTTTTGTGGAAGATTCTTGGACACAAAGTAAATTTCCCTTTAATTTTTTTCACATAAATTTATAGAATTGTTAAAGATCCTTGACATGGCCTTTGCCATAATTATAAATATGGCATATTGATATGCATAAAATTAACCTTGGAAGGATTATTCATGCAAGGGTTAATACCTACCAAAGCTGTGTAATCATATCACAGCCTTCCCATAGGATTATATATATTTTTATCAAATGATATATTTAAGTAAATTTTCTTTTTATGTAGCATGATTCAACTTAGTTCAACCTTGCTTGAACCTTGGTCTAGCTTTCCCCAATTGTCAGGTCTGGGACATTTGACTTAATTAATCTATAGAATACTCAATTATACAAGTATTCAAAGATGCTTACGCATAAGCATTTTACTGTGAGTTCCATTTTTAAGCAATGTATCTTAAGATTTTATTTCAGAATCTACAAGATATTCCAGTTTAAACTATACTGGAAGTTACAAAGTGTTTTAGAAAAACATCAAATTCCTTTCAAGACAGTACCTTCTCTATATTTATTATCACAAATACTGGGTTATGTATCATTTCTCAATGAAACAAACATAAACTCAAAAAGTATTAGATATTTCATGTAAATTCAATTTTAGTGCATGATTATTTCCCCAAGAATCTTTTGATGGGTTTCTTCACTTCATATATAAAATTAAATAGCTTGTAAAAGATTTTGGATAATAAATGTTGTGATAAAGAACCTTTGGAAAACCCCCTCATTCAAAAATGATTCATTCATTAACAAGAAAAATAATAAATTAACCATATTTTGAAAAGATATTTCCAAATTCACTGCATAATACTATTTTACCAAGTATTCTATTTAAATTAAATACTTGGCCTTTATCAATTATTTGGAAAATTTGTATGCTTTTTAGAAATACCCTTGTGCTTTGGAGATATGAACACATATCCAAAAATGTAACAAAAAACTTTACAAAACTTATTTTTATAATAAGAATTGAAATTACAATCTTAAAATAAGTAAAAGGGCCATAAAAAGGTACAAGTTATTGATCATATAAGAGTAAAATGAATAAAAAATGTGGAATAAATTAAACAATTGGACTCCCCATCAACACCTTCATATATTAAATATCTATTCCATACCTTTAAAATCAATACTTACTGAGATAACCTGGATACATGCACTTTTATTATCAGTGCATATATTCATGGTTTTTGGCTCATATCTTTTGAATTACACATTATAAAGAGCTAATTAAAAAACAAATTTACCACAAAATAACTTGAATACTAAAGATATAAATTCTATTTGGCATTTTATAAGCAAGGTTAGGAACTATAAGGAGATATTAAGAAAAATAGCAAGAGCTGTTGAAAACTCAAAATCAAAAGTGGTCCAAGCTTGAGAAAGGTAGATATTCTGATTCTGAAAGTTCATACATTAATAATTAAATTTTTTCTATTATGATATTCAAGCTAAAAACCCTTGAAATTATGGTTTGAAGTTTGAAATAGCAAATTTTGACAAAAAGATGGATTACAAGGAAAATCATTAAAAATAGAGTTTTGATGATGTAATTAAGTCCTCTTGGAATATTAGTGAAGTTATTCTAAGCTATCAGAATTCACTCCTTGAGTCTCTGAAGCATGAATAAGGTTTAAAGTTAAGGCTTAACAATGATCATTTCTGATCATTAATTGCAACATTCTTTTACATTTAACAGTTGAATAAGAGATTAAACTGGTTTATATTAATATTTTCTGATTGAAAATTTTCAAAATCACAAACGCAAACCACTTTTAAAGCCTATTATTTCATCAATATTAGAGCTACAGTGATAACTTCAAAAAATAATTTGATAATGAGATAAGAAGGTTCAATACTGATGTAAATGTCACCAAAACTTAAGCTATTGATAAATTAGAGTGGGTACTATAAGTGAACTTCCACTATAAGGAAGGATATTTACTATAAAAGGACCTCTTCTTCATCTGTTTCCCCATCAGAAACATCGAATACAATAAAACATCAAATAAAGGGTAATTTTTTTATTCTTTAGATATAAGAATATTCTATTATTGAATAGAAAATATTAATATTTTATTAATTACTATCTTAGACATTTTTACTACAATATCTCATTGTTTTTGTTAAAGATCTCTTAAAAATCTATAAATCCATGTAAAAATAATAAAATTTGTGATTCCCTCTATTTTTTATTGCAAATACAATTGAAATAAGTTTTATTTGTATTATTAGGCATAAATTCATTCAATACTATTGTATTATGTGTTAGAAGTAAGCTAATTTGTCTTATTATAATATTTTTTTCTCTTATATTATTATTAATAATTCTATAATTAATGTAAATAGTATTTATATTAATTAACAACTTCTATATTTTAGATATTATAGCTATAAATTATTATTTATCATTAGTTAGCAATTCTTTACGCATTTATTAATTATTGGCAACATGAAGAAATTGCCATAAATTTATCAATTTGTTATGTTCTTTTTCTAATATATTGATATTATTTTACTATTTCTTAATAATAATATTTATTTATAATTATGATATTTATTATTTTAATTATTCATTAAATGAAGACATTAACATTGCAATAAGTGAGATATTAGGAATTTTTATTTATTGTTTGATAGTCAAACCTTACATTTGGGTCCTTGCCATGATATTTACTGAAAAGACCATATAAGAAGATTCAAATTGTTTTTATTTAATAATAATTTAAATATGTAATCAATTTGAAATCTATTGAGGAATTTTTAAAGTCAGTTTATTGTCTTGCATGTTCTTTTTGATATCCATAGACTTGCAAGAACTTTCTTTTATTGACTCTGGTAATGAAAAAAGATATTTATAAATTAAATTTATAAATTTATATTATAATTTGATTAGAAAAATCATATTATTTCTTATCATTTATAAATTAAAAATAAAAAAATAAAAATAAAAAATATATTTTTTTCCTTTTACTTAATTATCTTAAATAAAAGATATAAAAGAAATCTTTTACATGGAAATTCCCATATATTTGAAAAAGAATTATATTTATTTGTTCTTTTTTGTGTTTGAAGGTAACCCAACACAGGAAAATCAAACCACTGCTGAAAGCCTGGTAGAAGAAGCTTGCAAAAGTTCTCCAACACCAGTTGTTACTAAGAATAGAAAAGCTAAGAAATTGATTTTTCCAGGGCTCACAATGGAGGACTCTGAAGGTGAGCTCCTCTCTTGAACTTCCTTAAAAAAGAACTTTTCTTTTTCTGACTTCTTTTTATCTCTTATTTTCTCAAAATGGCTACTATAAGAGGTTCCCAATACTTCATCCCATTGGATTGAGGTTGACTCAGAAGTAGAAATAATCCCACAAAAGAGAAAATAGAGGGAAAAATCCTCAGTGGAACAGACTCAACACAAGGAAGTGCTTTATCCCAAAGGCAAGTCCCTGAAATGCCCATTATGTCTGAGCCTGAATTGGAACTAAATATGTGTCATTAAAACAGAGACAAAGCAAATTTAGAGGGCTCAGATAGAAATATAAATGAACCAGTACAAATAGTATTACACAGTCAAAAAAAACAAACACTGGCAAATGCCACCAAAACACACCAAGGAGTGATCAGCTCCTGGAACATCCTCAAAACGTTCCTAATGGAGGAGGAAATAGTGAGATCCTCCAATGGATGGTATCAACTATCATCCAAACCTCAAGTAAACAGAAGAAAGGATTGTCAAAACAAAAAGAGGAAGGAAAGCAAGGAAGAAGCCCCAGAAGCTTCTACCAGCATGCCACAAGCCAAAAAGAACTGCAAGAAACCACATTCCCCTGGTTACAGTATCACAATAATCCAAAAAGATGGCATAGGAAATGTCTTCAACATGGCCATAACTTTGATGGAATTCAAGGACAAAGAGGAATGAAGAATGAGAAAACCCTCTTTCCCAAAGAAATAACTTTGTCTCCTGATTCTTTAAATACTTTCACAGAAGTCAAAAAATAGCATATTAAATTTAAAATACATTGAAGAAATTCTATCATCACTAAAATAAATAAACAGTAATATATTATCTTTAAGCCAAATTGTTGTGCAGAATAAACAAATAGAAAATATTGAATTTATGGTTGAAAATAATAAACCAAGAATTTTAATTGACAATACTCCAAAATTAATACAAGGAGAAAAATAGTTATATAAATACATAAAGGATATAAAAGACAAAACTTTGATAATAAATCATCAACAGAGTATTTACAAATTAACAAAAAAGACAAACAGATTGTCATTTTCTGTTGAAACATTTGAAGAAAAGACTTCATCACACCAAAACCTACTTCTGGACCATATAGAAAATATGAATGAAGCAAGGATGAATCCAAAATATGATATTAAAAATTAAATCAGACTTATTACTGAGAAAATGGATAAAGTAAATGAGGTTAATTTGAATATGCAAAATTTATCAAAACCCTTTTCCCACTGTAGAACTCCTTTTAGTTTGGGATTGGATAGGGCAGTCCTTGAAGGGGAAATCACAGGAAAACAGTTTGAAATTTATGAAATAGGCCTGTAAAAAAGGGTGCTAATGGTGTTTTAGCTTCCCCTCTGAATTTACTAAACAATCTCCCTACAGAGCTCACAAATAAATATTTAAGATTGCAGCTTTACAACTAGAGAAGACTTTCAGAAGTCTCTATCATACCTAATAAATAATAATCCTAATGATAATATACTACTAGTTTAAAATGATGAATTTTTAGGTGACTCAAAGATAATAATTGAGTAGTTGAGTAGATAAATAGTAGATAAAATAGTACTGAGTGGTGACTTGGGTTATTTCTTTTGTTAAGAGTAATTGATTTTTTGAATGGGTAATAGTTCAATATGAGAATATGTAGTGACAGTGAGTATATCTGATAATTTGTTTATTGGTTAAATGGCTGTAATTTATAAATAATGTAGATCATAGTTTAAATACAATTTTGATAATAATACTAGTGGTTGCTGATAAGTAATAGTAGTTATATATGATAACACCACTATAATTCTAAAAGAAATACTGGTGAAGGTTGATGAATATTTTACTATTTGTATCAGTAATAATGGATGATAATAAATAATAAGATTTACTAATAGTAATGGTTATGAAACTACTAATGTTTATTTTATCTTGATTAGATAATAAAAATATTAATATTGTTTTCCTTCTAGTGGGAAAAGTATAATATGAATATTTTGTTGAATATGAGTATTTGACTAATAGATCAATTTATAATATAGGCAGACCTGCTGTTAGCTACAGCTACTTATAAATAACTATTGGTGTAATGGAATAATAATAATAATAATTTCTAGATTAACCTACTAGTAAGGGATGAATAATTATTCTACTTCTTGGTATATAATTACTTGCATAAGGCAAGAGGAGAAAATGAGAGAGAGAGGCCTCCTTTTATTTTGTGAGAAGTACTCATGGGCTCTCCATGTAAAGTTTCATTCTTGCCCTTGAGATAATTTTGCTGGTGTGAATTTTTGTAACAAAATTCAGATGACTTATCCGTTACAATGCATTAGTAAGCTTCCACAGCCTTGATGAATCAATTCTGGTGAGTAAGATTGAGATTGGTGTCATATTATTGAAATATTTTCACCATTTGTTTGGCAAAAATTAAGATTGAGATGTTTTTCTTGGTAGGTATTTTGATAAAATATCAGGTGACTTCTCCTTTAAACTGATTTATTCAGCTTGAACAGCCTTGAGGAATTAATGCTGGTGAGTAAAAGGATGAATATAGTGTCATGTGAATAAGCCCTTGTATAATTTGTTTGTAAGATTTATTTAATTCCAGGTGATCATTTTGTGTAATGTGGGGATATCTTTTTGAGTTTTAATTCCTGATTAATTTAATTTCTGTGTAATCTACAGTTTAGTGAATTTTCCTTGCATTCATCTAGTTAAGCTTTGATTGAGCTGAATTTAATGATCCTGAGGCTGTTTAATGTGGGAATAGCTTGTAAGCCGTAATATCTGATCACTGTAATTTCTGTGTAGCTCTGAGCTTAGTGTATTTTACTTGTACTAAGTTGAATCTCATATTTTCAGATGAGCCTTGTGTTTTATAAACTGTATTTTGATGATTGTAATTATTAATAATAGAAGCATCCTGATGGATTTGGAGTGGATATAAGACTACAATTCTACTTTTTCCATTTAATTTTGAGTTCTCTGTATGTATTGAACCTATATTGTTGATTCTGTAACCATTATATATAATTTTTCTTGTATAGCTCCATAAGATTGGATTCCTCTATTATTCAATCAATTATAGAAATATGTTGGCTGTCTTTATTCTGCATGCTAAATTCCTCCTTTACTGCATTCTATTTCTGCTATTACTGTGTTTTTTGATTTTAATAACATATTTTAATTTATGAATTCCTGAATTAGTCATTGTGATCTTGATTTTTTCCAAGTTTGAATTTCCAAAAGAATTTCTTGAAACTGGGAAGAAGTCATGGAATACCACATTCCCTCTCCATTCAATGCTGTCCCCAGAATTCCAGTTTCAAGTAAATTATGCTGGATTCATAAATGAGAATTTTCCTTCTTTGAATCTTCCCACAGTACAGCTGTATTGGTTTAAATGTGGGAGTTTGACGTTAAAACTGCTATAACTTTGCCAATTTTTAATATATTGAGCTCAAAGTTGGTTCATTGTGTAGCCCTGAATGGGATCTACACAATTGTACCTCATTTTGGCATGGCTAAAACTAAATATGGCAAAGTTATGCCATGTTCAATTTTAGTTATCCAAATATATTATTATCTCAAAATTCATATGGAACTTGTTTTCCCCATGAAATTTGATCTAGATGAGATATGGGGTAATCAATTGCACCATCAGATAGCCCTGATTGCACTCTTTCCAAAAAGACCCCACTTTGGGTATCTCACACTAAAGCTGTGGCAGCTGGATGAGAGGTGAATATTGTATTCACCCTTATTTGACCTTATTTTGGCCATAGATTCTATGGTTTTGGTGCTAGCTCAATCTGGCTAGTAGCATTGTATAGACCTGATCGGGAGCTTCAATTAGAATCCCCATTTGATGGGGTTCAGCCTCTTTCTCTGGATTTTAGATGAGAGGTGAAAATTAAGGTTTATGCTCAGCAACTGCTTTGAGCTTGAATAACTTTGTTATTCTTTTTCCTATGATTATGGGACTTAAATATTGATAAAGAGGTGAGTTTTTCCTTTGTTTTGACACCCTTTTAGCTGGTTTAGCTCAGCTCCATGTTTTGGTGGTATCTTGGCTTTACCATTGGTTTATGGTATTCTGGTAGTAATGCTTGTGCTGTGGTTTTGAGTCACAGGCTGGGACTCAAGGCCATCGCTGCTGGACAATTGACAATTGGGCCAAAGTGCTCTGGACTAAAGAATCAGAATTTGCACTCAATAAGAAAGCTAATTGATTTTGTGTGTAGAGAACCCCTCAAGTGAAATGGCTCATGGAGAACCTTGCCATCAACCAACCCTCCAGCCAATAATCAATAATGATTTGGGGGGCATTCTGTTCAGCCAAGCAATCAATATTGGATATTCTCAAAGGCTAAATGACATTGGCCAAAATAATATAGAAGGTTTATTGGACAGCACTTCAACCTTTCATTGAGCACATGGAAATGGACCCATGGATCATGGGACAACACTGCCTTGTTATTACGGAAGATAACGCACTTATCCACACTTCCAACCTCAGAAATGAATGGCCACAATGGCATTCAATCAACAAGATTATCTGGCTAGCACATTTTCCCAATCTTAAACCAATTGAAAATTTTTGGAAGACAATGAAGAGTCTAGCTGCAAACAATGGCTGAATTGCAAGTGGCAATCCAGTCAGCATGGGATGACATCCCTTGGGGTTTGTTTGATTACTTTCTGTTGTCCATGCCCCGCCAAATGGAGATGGTGATTGCTATGAATGGTGGTCCTACTTCATACTAGGACCACCATTCTGAATTTGTAAGTTTTCTCTCTTAATTGGCTCTTTTTAACATGGACACTGATCTGGTTTGCATCAAATAGTTTTTTCTTGGGTTGTTCCAAATATTATTATTACAGTCAAGATTCATTGAGGTTGCAAAAATTTATTGTATGTATTATTCTTGAATTTGGGATTTTTAGCTTTAAGTTCATTCCTTCTTTCTTTATTGAGGTATTTCTCTTCAAATTGCTCCTTGTTTCTATCATATTGATTCCCAATGTCTTTATTTTATTCTTGTTATGTGACCAGTACTCATGTTGTGTTGAAATTTCATATTGCCTTGCCAAATGGACTTGCAAGCTTGGGAATAGCTTTTTATTCTATGTACTCCAAGTATATTGCATCTCTTCCTTGGTGAGTTTTTCTTTTTTACTTTATTATGTTTTTTCATTTGGTGCTTTCTTTATTTCTCCTAGACATTTTAAATGCTGGGCTGAGAATTGATGATATTGTTCAGTTATTTTGTAGACTTCCAGGTTGCAATTTTCATTCCTCAAAGGCTGCCAATTGGTATAGCCTTCCTAGGTAAATTGGTCCTCTGTAAGCAAAATTCCTTCTTCTTCAAGTTCTTCCATATTTTTTTTTGATAAAGCATCTTTACCCTGTTTTTTGTCTGTCACTTATTTCTTCATTTTTGTTTATTTGGCTTATCTTGGCTTTGTTCAAGGAAAAGTAATTCATTACCAGATTCAAATTGGTCTTTTCTTTATCAGAGTGATGGTGTGGGGTAGGTGAGTTTTCTTTTTTTGCATTGGTTGAATTTCTTATAGGATTTGAACTACACATTCCATTTGGCTGTGGTTTGTTTTCCAAACAACTTGTTCTATATGATTTCTGATTTTGGAAGAATCTTTAGGTTTGGAGTTAATTGATTCTTTATTTTGAGTAATTTCACTTACTTTCTGGTGAAAATAACTTTTTTGATAGCTTTATTTTCATGTTGAGTTTCCATTGTAACCTTGCTGTTTGGGTTTAAAGTTTAAAGGTGCTGAGAATATTTTGGGAGTATTGGATCCTTATTGGATGTAGGAATATGAAATAGGTCATTTTCTTTTGGGAGATATGTATCTGATCCTTCTTTTAGGTCTTGAATTGGACCTTTGGACAAATCCTGTTCTGATTTCTTTGTAAAAATTTCTGAATTGTTTAGGTTTTGTTTGGTAATATCTTCCTTTTCCATAATAAGCCTTGGGTCAGTTTTTAAAATATTTGAGGTGGAAAGTTGAAGTTTTGGAATTTTATCATTGTTGCTTTTGAGTGATGCTTCTGGCCTGAGTAATTCTAAAAATCCAACTGGTGAACTAGTTACTTCTTGTGGTAAGAGTGATCTAATTTCATCCACATTATCTTTGATGTTGGTTTTTCTGGATTCATTCTTTGAAGTTTCTTGACAATAATTATTGTCATTTTTGGGTGATTATAAATAACATTTTCCAAGATTCTATTTAATTCTGAAGATTCTTTAGGTTTTGAGATGGAGTCAATACTTTCTTCCTGAACTATGGGGTTGTCTTGATTTTTGAGATCTTTATTTAGGGTAATTTTGTATTTGAGTGCAATTTACTTTAAGGAATTCAATTTCAATTTATTAGGCTGAGAGTTCAGACTCCTTGCTTCTGCTGTGATATTCATTATTGTTACAACTGGTTTTATACTTGAAGTCCAATTATTCTTAAATATTCCTTTTGATAGGGACTTTAATGCTTTTATAGATGATAGGATCTTGGTGAGTGGTTTTCTTCTGATGTCTTCAGGGTTCTTGAGATTATCACTGTTTATGGCTTGACATATTTGGTTACAAGTCTTTTCATTTTTGCTTCTTGAGATTGAAATTCCTGTAAGGTTTCTTTCTTTAGGATTTGAATTGATATCTTCTGTATTAACTGAGGCTAATTTGACTTTTATTTCCCTTCTGTCTTCAGATTCCTCTATTTCTTCTTCCTTAATTACTTGGTGAGGATGTTCTTCTGAAACTGCCTGATTGTTTGAAGTTGGTTCTTTTTCTACTGGAAATTCTTTCCACTCAACTAATTTTGAATCTACACAAACTTCCATTTCTGCTTGTGGCTCTTCTCTCCATTCTTCTTTCTGTGATTAAAAAGCTGATAAGAAAAATCTTCTTCCATCTGGCTCTATGTAGCTGAATATTTCCCCTTTTTGCTAAGAAAAATCTAATCTGATGTTATGGTTTGCAAGGAAGGGCCTTTCCAATATTTTGTGAACTGCTCCTCTTGCCACAAAGAGGTGAATATTTCTTTCTTCTTAATATCCAAGAGTTAATCCAACTTGGTGTACTAAGAAAAGTAGGCCATAATGAGGAAGTTGAAGTGACAACACCTGTTATTATTGCATGGCATAATGACAAGTCAAAAATGGTTGGGGATTTCAGAGCATTTAATACCTACACAGTTCCAGATAGGTATCCAATCCCTAGAATTCAAGAAACCTTGACTCAATTGTCTAAAGCCAAGTATATAACATCAATGGATGCATTGAAAGGTTTCCATCAGAATGTTTTGACGCCTAAAGCTAAGAAATTACTTAGAATTATCACTCACTGTGGTATTTATGAGTATCTTAGAATGCCATTTGGCATTAAAAATGCTCCATCCCATTATCAAAGAATGATGAACACAATATTTCCCACAGAATTGTCTGAAGGATGGCTTATCATTTATATTGATGATATTATCATATGTTCTGATTCATGGTCTTTGCACCTTGGAAGACTTGCAAGAGTCCTTTACAAGTTGCAGAAGTGAACATGAAAATTTCACTTAAGAAATGCAATTCTGATTTGAAAGAACTCAAAGCATTAGGACATATTGTTTCTGGTTTAAGCTTGGGGATTGACAAAAACGAAGTAGCAGCAGTTTTACTTAAGCCAATACCCCAGAATAAAAAAGAAATTATGTCTTTTCTTGGGTTTGCCAGTTATTATAGGCAACACTTGAAAGACTTTGCAATTCTAGCCAAGTCACTTTATAGAATCTGTGATCAACAGACTGTATTTGAGATGACACAGGAGAGAATTAAAGCTTATGAGAAGATAAGGAGAGCTCTTACAGAAGCACCTTTACTCCTCATGCCTGACTAGAATATTCCTTTTAAATTGTACATTGATGCATGTGGAGATGGATTAGGGGCAGCCCTACATCAAGTCCAAATTATTGATGACAAACCTACAGAAGTACCAGTTTGTTACATCTCAAGGCAAATCAAACCAACAGAAGCCAAATATGGTGCAATCCAAATGGAGTTCTTATGTTTGGTATGGGCACTTGAGAAATTACACTATTATCTTGATGGCAGTGTTTTTGAAGTGATAACTGCCTGTAATGCAGTAAAATCACTTCTTAACATGAAAACTCCCAACAGACACATGTTGAGATGGCAAATAGCCATTCAGGAATATAGAGGAAACATGAATATAGTCCACAAAGCAGGAAACATTCACAAGAATGCTGATGGACTTAGCAGGTGGGCATTAGCCAACACTCCTGATAACCCAGCTTATGTACCCTTGGAAGCTGAACCACAGATTCCAATTGAAGGGATTAATAGAACTGATATTGGGACTGAATTCTTTGAAGAAGTCAGAGAATCTTATAAGCAAGACAAGAATTGCCATATCTTGACTTCTTTTTTAGATAAAGACTGCAAAGATACATCTTTGGTCAATGCACTAGATGAAGTTTGGAGAAATTCCTATTCTGAAGGGAGATTTCACTTGTTTGATGGGATTATTTACCACAGAACCAAACATTCTTTTGTAATGACATTATGCAGCAGATTGCTTATCAATACAATTCTTCATGAATGCCACAATAGCATCTACTCTGGACACCTGTCAGAGGACAGAACACTTGAAAAAGTAAAGAACTGTGCATGGTAGCCATCTTGGAGAAAAGAAACCATTGAATATTGCCATACCTGTGACAGATGCCAAAAAGCAAACAGGAGTACAGGCAAGAAATTTGGACTTATGATCCATATTCAAGAACCAAAATCCCCATGGGAAGTTGTTCACATGGATTGGATCACAGCACTTCCTCCAAGTGGTGACAAAAGCTATAATTCTTGTTTAGTCATTGTAGACAGATATAGCAAGACTCCCATATTCTTACCATGTCATAAGGATGACACTGCTATGGACACAGCTCTTCTTCTATGGAGTAGAGTTATTTCTCATACAGGATTATTTAAGAATATCATAAGTGACAGAGATCTCAAGTTCACATCTGCACTTTGGACCAATCTTCATAGATTGTTTGGGACTAAGTTAACATTCTCTACAGCATATCACCCTCAGACAGATGGGCTAGCAGAGAGGATGATTCAAACTTTGGAAGACATGATCAGGAGATTTTGTGCTTATGGGTTAAAATTCAAAGGCTCAGATGGCTTTACCCATGACTGGTGCACTCTGATACCTGCATTAGAATTAGCATACAAGACATCAGTCCATTCTTCCACCGGACAAACTCCTGCTATGTTAGAAAAAGGATGGAATCCAAGACTCCCAGCAGACACACTGAGGAAAGACTTGATTGACATTCATCCTACAGCTTCCAGCTCCAAGATAATGCTTGATAAAGTAAAACATCATGCAAAACAAAGCATGGATGATGCTTTTGATTATGCAAAACAGAAGTGGGACAAGAGTCATAAAGTACCAGACTTCAAAGTAGGGGACTTAGCTCTAGTTTCAACCTTGAATTGTAATAATATCAAAGGCCCAAAGAAACTTAAAGATTCTTATGTAGGACCTTTTGTTATTGTTGCCTTACATGGAACCAATGCAGTTCAAGTGGAATTGAGTGGTTAATTGGAAAACAAACACCCCACTTTTCCAGTCAGCTTGATAAAACCTTATCAACCAGCTGATAAATAATTGTTTCCTCTAAGGAACCCAACTCCTTTAACTGTACCACCAGTGGAACAGAATGAAGACAAAAAGATAAAGAAAGTCATTAAAGAAAGGAGACTTAGGGGTAAAAATCAGAGAGAATATCTTGTCAGATATAGAAATCCAGTCCATGAAGATGAATGGCTGGCAGAATCAGAAATACTTGACTCAGATGAACTCTTAAGAAGATTTAGACATGAAAGAAGGCCACAAACCTGAATATTTCTATAAATGTGCTTTAAATTACTTGATCTGAGTAATGTAAAGAGGTTGGACAGTGGACATTAACCCCCCTTTGGGGCTTTTTATTATGTCTATCATTGATAAAATTGTAGTACAATTTCATTTTTTGGTGGGAGGAAATGTGAGCCTTGAGGTATATTGCACATACCCAAATAGGCCACAATTATCTTGGACAAGAGCTTTTGAATTATGCATAACTCATAAGTCATGCATATAACCAAAATTCATCATTTTTGATTTCAGAAAAGATGAATAACTTTTTATTGAGTAAGTAGATCCATGGATTTGAGGCCAAATTTGCATTCTACACAAAAATTAACCTAGGGTAGCTCCATACAATGAATAAGCTTAAATTAACTCTATGTTTTTTTAATATGGAAAATACTTCAACCCCACATAAAATAATTGTGAAAAATTTTGTTTTTCTTAATTTCACGCCAAAATAATGGGAATGTGAGAAATCTCACATTACATATACACTAAGAATAGTGTTATGCATGTTTTGGGCACTTAATATCATGGTATTCTTACATAGACCTTTGGTACAACCATACGGGATATCTCACTTTAAGCTTAATTTTCTATTTTGATGTGAAAAATAGGCAAGAGGGACAAAAGACATCAAAGAGAGCCAGGGTACCCAACTTCTGAGGCCTCAGAGGCATGGACAGCTCCAAAGCTTGGATCCATGGATGATCTTGGCCGAATTGTTTAACTAAAACCTTTTTGGAACTTGGTTACCATGTTACAACTACGGTAAATCTTAAGAAAATAGCAAATAACCTGCTATTTTGATGTGCCAAGGAGGTAAAGAGCTCCTTAGACTCCTGTAACCATGTCAACTCTTAATTATTTTCCATGGATAAACTCCAAAAGAGTAATTAAAACCCTTTTTGGACTTGTATCCATTGATTTACCTCATAGCAACCAGTGAAACACTGACATTTGCAATTCTACATAGAAATGAGGTAAAAACTTCAAAAATTCATTAAAAATACAATTCTTAATGAATCTTTCTGAAACTTTCAGGACTGATGGAGAACTCCCCTCCCTATGGTACAACCAAAGAGAATTATGGTTTTACTAGTAGAATAAAAGGTTTTACGTACAGTCCATTTTTGACTATTCTACGTGAAACACTGAATCTTCAAAAATTCACAGTAATTACAACCTGTGATGAAATTGCCAATAACATTGATAAATTTTAGAAATTAATGATTATTTTGGAATAAAAGAATATTTAAAGATTTTACTCCTTTTATTCTTAACCATATTGGGGTTGGTAGTCACATAAAAGCATCAATTAAGTAATTATGATAATCTTACATGACAAAAGATGATGCAATCAATAATCCAAAAAGGTTTATTGTTTTCTCACTCACTGGATTCGAAGTTTGCTCCATGGCACTCCTCTGTGAGCTGTTGTTGACTTAAAAGAGACCTTCTCTTGCTGGTTTTTCCACATTATCATCATGTTATTATCATTTATATCATTGTTACCAACAAGTAAGTATTAGTTAAAGCTATTATTAAATGTTTTAATTCTTTCAGAATCAATCAGAAAGACTTGAAGTAATAGAATCCACCTATATCTTGTTGTAATACTCTTCTTTATTCATTTTAATCCTTTAAATCCACAATTCTACATCAAATCTCTCTATCTTATCTTTCAATAAGTTCTTTGGAATATTAGTGAGTGATTTATCTTTAATTCTTAAAGTTTCTCTCTAAAATTAGTTTTCTTCAAGAATTGCCATTATAATTATTCCTGCAAAAGATAATTATATATTAAAATAATTTTATTATTTTAATAAAAGAAGGTTTATTATTAAAATCTTCTTGTAATTAATTCTTGTAGACAATTACTTGCTCACTGTTAAAATCACTAGTAGTGCTTAACATGTGAAAGAAATAATTCTTTAATTATTTAATTGTGGTTATAATAACACTTTGTTATTATATTTCATGAGAAAAGTCATAGTAATGTTGATTAATAGTAAGATTATCATCAGTTTCATAGACACATCTTACATTTGGGGGCCTGGCCATGTTTTTTGAACCTTGTACCCTTAATTAATATATTTTTAAGTTCTAAAATATATTAATTTAATGATATTTTTTTCTTTCATTTGAAAGTTGAAATAATTTTTATTTTCGAAATTGTTTTGGAAATCTTTTTCATTGAGGAATTTGGTTTAATTTTATACTGTTTTTACATGTGGCTTCTTCACATCCAAAAACTTATAAAGTTATTCTTTGAGTTACTCTGAATTAATTTTCATTCAAAATCTTAAATTTTAATTTTTTTAATATTAAAAAATATAAAACTTATAAAAAATCTTTAAAAATATTTTAAAAAGTATAAAAAATATTTTTTTTCTTTTATGATTTTTCTAGTGTCTTTAATCAAATACTGTGCAACTGGCAACAGACTCAGTAAAAAATATACCACTAGTCCAGAATCCGAAGACAGTATTGAGGTGCAAATTGCTAAAAGAGGCACCTTATTTAACTCAGAAAAGAATAAATTACCACCAAAAGGTGTGTGTTTATCTTATATTTTCATCTTTTTATCTTTGAATTGACATGAAAATGGTGCATACCAGAAATGGAAGCAACTATTCAGTCCAACCAGATGGATGTGAACAAGGAATAGGCAAGACCAAATCCAGAAGTGCGAAGTCTTCCTCAAGAAAGACACATTTGGAGGATGCCAGAGTTGCCCCCCATTCCCCAAGGTCTGTACCCACAGATTTTGATGTGAATTCTGCGCCTGAACTGATTCATGATAATATTTCCAGGGCTGAACCATTTTCAAGTGGCAGCAATAGAAATATATCAATGCCAATACAAAAATTGGTTCAGAGCAGCCAAAGAAGAGGAGTGGGAAATATGCCCAAGCCTTTGGCAGGGGTCCATTAACTCCTACTTACACATCAAGAGCTTTCTGGGTCAGGAGAAGACCATAGAACTCTTAGGAGGGTGGAGCCCCCTGTCTTGCAAAGACAAGGTCAAAAAGATAAAGAATTGGTTGAAGAACCAAAGTCTTTTATCCATAGACCAGAAGAAAGAGTTGGAAATGACTCCAGCTTTGGAGATAGAGGCACCAGTGGCATCTACCAGCTCCAAACCAGCTCCAGAAGCGCCCAAGGACAAGCCCAAAGGACCTCAAAAGAAACAGAGAGGTCCCAAGAACCATCAGGGCAAGGGCAAAGGCAAAGCCAATTGGCACAGACCTTACCCACAAGGGTACAGGATCCCCAAATTGGAGCCTTCAGCCGTGGACAGTGTCTTCAATATGGCCAGAACTCTTATGGAATTCACAGCCAAGGAGCAGGAAAGGATGAACAGGACTTTTCCACGCAAATAAATGATGTACATAGAAGTATTAGTGTAGAAATTGGCAAAATTGAGTCAAAGTTAAAGCAAATTACATTAGACATCAATGATTTAAAGAAAAATGACAAGCAACATTCTGATTGGCATCAAGTGACAACTGTCACCCTTGAGTCAATTAGCAATGCTTGTGAAAGAATTGAGACCCAATGTCAAAATAATGACACAGAGGATCCTTCCATTTTTAAAGTAAATGATAGACTTAAGACTCTTGAAGACCATGTCTTACAAATAGTTAAGAACACCAATCAATTTGCTATACATTTAGCAAAAAGTGACAGTGAAAGGCAGAAATTGAAGAATGATATAATTTCAAGTGTGAAGCAAATTCATAAGAATCATGAACCACATATGCCAAGACATTCTACACCTTTGACTGAAGAAAAACTTTCTGTCAAAGAAAGTTTGACTCCATTCTTAGGAGAAAATGCCTACTCTGCAAGAGATATTCCCAAAATAGAAGAATGGCCAACATTCTCTGGTGAAGGAGAATATAACCATATTGAATTCATCAAAACTATTGATATGTTGCAAGAAGACTTTAATATACCTGATGAAATCATAGTGGGAAAATTACACTGTTTGTTTACCAAAACTGCAAAGAAATGGTATTACAAAATGAGGATTGATCATGGTAAACATGACTGGTCTTGGTGGAAATCTGAAGTGATTACCAAATGGGCCAATAATTCTTGGAGGTTTAAAATGGAGAATGCTTTTGAAAGTGCCATTTTTAACTCAGAAAAAGACAAACTACTTACTTGGTTCTTCAAACAAAAAGACAGATTATCTGCTTTACACCCAGATATGTCTGACACTATGATTAATATGAAAATATTAAGAAAGTGTGGAGGAGAATTGGAACATGCTATCAAAAGCAGATGTGTGGAACCTTGTTCAACAGAGGACTACATTAATGCTATGGAAGATATCATTACCAGGACAAGAATTGGTAAAACTTGGATTAAAAACCCAATAGAGTCCAAAATAGTCTCAAAGATTCCTAGAGAGGAAAGAAGACCAGAAAGACCTGTCTTGAAGTGTCATAAATGTGGAAGTACTTCACATTTGTCCAACACTTGTCCTAAGAAGACAAAGATCAATGAAGTTCAAGTCATTGAAGAAATTCAGTATACTGAAGAGAAAGAGGAGTCTGATCAAGATTCTGCAGTCTCTGAAGATACACCAGTGGAGGACTATCCCATTGAAAACATTTCAGCTTTCTTTGAGGTCACAGAAGTCCATACCCACTTGCCACAGTACAGTGAAGATTGCTGCAACCTGATCAATATCCAAGATGCCAGAATGTGTAAAACAAAACCTGCTAGAGGAAAGGGTTATACTGCTGGAGCATCCTGTATCACATCAGTTCTGATGAGTGATATTGAAGCCAAAGTAAATTTGGATACAGGGGCATTTTGCACTTGTGTTGGCAAAGATTATCTCCAAATTATACTTCCTGAATGGAAAAACCATCTATTACCAATAGAAGGTGTACAATTCAGTAGTGCCAGTAACAATATGTACCCCTTGGGCATATTGGACACTAATATTGTATTCCCACATCCAGCAGGAAGTGTAAGAATGAAAACTGAGATTGTAGTAATGGATAATTGCACATCTCAGCACATCATTCTTGGAAATGATTACTTGAATATTTATGGTATTGATATAAATAACCATAAAGACAGATATTTCACAATTGGGGATAACAAAAGACAAAAATTTGCTTTTTCCAATATGCCAAAACAAATATCTGTGGTATCCTCTGTTAAAGATACTTCTTATAAAGATGAATTTGTGTCTAATCAGCTTATTGAAGCACAAATTAATCCATCATTGTCACCAAAGATGAGGAATGAACTTATTGACGTGTTATATACATACAATAATGCATTTGCCTCTGATAATGAACCAACAGGTGCTATAAGAGGACATGAAGTTGATATTACTCTTAATATTGACAGACCATATCCTCCAGTAGTTAGAGAACCAGCTTATCCAGCCAGTCCCAGAGCTAGAGAAGCCTTGGAGAAGCATATCCAAGAGTTAATACAACTTGGTGTACTAAGGAAAGTGGGCTATAATGAGGAAGTTGAAGTGACAACACCTGTTCTTATTTCTTGGCATAATGATAAGTCAAGAATGGCTGGAGATTTCAGAGCATTGAATACCTACACAGTTCCAGATAGGTATCCAATCCCTAGAATTCAAGAAACCTTGACTCAATTTTCTAAAGCCAAGTATATAACATCAATGGATGCATTGAAAGGCTTTCATCAAAATCTTTTGACACCTGAAGCTAAGAGATTCCTTAGAATTATCACTCACTGTGGTATTTATGAGTATCTTAGAATGCCATTTGGCATTAAAAATGCTCCATCCCATTATCAAAGAATGATGAATACCATCTTTCCAACAGAATTGTCTGAAGGATGGCTTATCATTTATATTGATGATATTATCATATGTTCTGATTCATGTTCTTTGCACCTTGAAAGGCTTGCAAGAGTACTTCGCAAAGTTGCAGAAGTGAATATGAAAATTTCACTTAAGAAATGCAATTTTGGTTTTGAAGAACTCAAAGCATTAGGACATGCTGTTTTTGGTTTAAGCTTGGGTATTGACAAAAACAAAGTGGCAGCAGTGTTACTTAAGCCAATACCCCAGAATAAAAAAGAAATGATGTCTTTTCTTGGATTTGCTAGTTACTATAGGAAACACCTGAAAGACTTTGCAATTCTAGCCAAGTCACTCTATAGAATATGTGATCAACAGACTGTATTTGAGATGACACAAGATAGAATTAAAGCTTATTAGAAGATGAAGAAAGTTCTTACAGAAGCACCTTTACTCCTCATGCCTGACTGGAATATTCCTTTTAAATTGTACATTGATGAATGTGGAGATGGATCAGGGGCAGCCCTACATCAAGTCCAAATAATTGATGACAAACCCACAGAAGGACCAGTTTGTTATATCTCAAGACAAATCAAACCAACAGAGGCCAGATATGGTGCAAGCAAGATGGAGTTCTGATTTTGGTATGGGCACTTGAGGAAATACACTATTATCTTGATGGAAGTGTTTTTGAAGTGATAACTGACCGTAATGCAGTAAAATCACTTCTTAACATGAAAACTCCCAACAGACATATGTTGAGATGGCAAATAGCCATTCAAGAATATAGAGGAAACATGACCATAGTTCACGAAGCAGGAAAAATTTACAAGAATGCTTATGGACTTAGAAGGTGGGCATTAGCCAACACTTCTGATAACCCAGCTTATGTACCTTTGAAAGCTGAACCACAAATTCCAATTGAAGGGATTAACATAACTGATATTGGGACTGAATTCTTTGAAGAAGTCAGAGAATCTTATAAGCAAGACAAGAATTGCCATATCTTGACTTCTTTGTTAGATAAAGACTGCAAAGATACATCTTTAGTCAATGCACTGGATGAAGCTTGGAAAAATTCCTATTCTGAAGGAAGATTTCCCTTGTTTGATGGGATTATTTACCACAGAACCAAAGATCCTTGTGTAATGACATTATGCAGCAGATTGCTTATCAAGACCATTCTTCATGAATTCCATGATAGCATCTACTCTGGACACCTGTCAGAGGACAGAACACTTTAAAAAGTGAAGAACTATGCATGGTGGCCATCTTGGAGAAAAGAGACCATTGAATACTGCCATAACTGTGACAGATGTAAGAAAGCAAACAGGAGTATAGGCAAGAAATTTGGACTTATGATCCATATTCAAGAACTAAATTCCCCTTGGGAAGTTTTTCACATGGATTGGGTCACAGCACTTCCTCCAAGTGGTGACAAAGGCTATAATGCTTGTTTAGTCATTGTAGACAGATATAGCAAAACTCCCATATTCTTGCCATGTCATAAATATGACACAGCTCTTTTTATCTGGAGTAGAGTTATCTCTCATACAGGCTTATTTAAGAATAACATAAGCTACAGAGATCCCAAGTTCACATCTGCACTTTGGACCAATCTTCATAGATTGTTTGGGAATAAGTTATCATTCTCTACAGCATACCATCCTCAGACAGATGGACTAGCAGAGAGAATGATTCAAACTTTAGAAGACATGATCAGGAGATTTTGTGCTTATGGGTTAGAGTTCAAATATTCAGATGGCTTTACCCATTACTGGTGCACTCTTATTCCTGCATTAGAATTGGCATATAAGACATCAGTCCCTTCTTCCACAGGACAAACTCCTGCTATGTTAGAACAAGGATGGAATCCAAGACTCCCAGCAGACACACTGAGGAAAGACTTGATTGACATTCATCCTACAGCTTCCAGATAATGCTTTATAAAGTGAAAAATCATGAAAAAAAAAGCATGGATGATGCTTTTGATTATGCAAAACAGAAGTGGGACAAGAGTCATAAATTACCAGACTTCAAAGTAGGGGACTTAGTTCTAGTTTCACCCTTGAATTTTAATAATATCAAAGGCCCCAAGAAACTTAAATATTCTTATGTAGGACCTTTTGTTATTGTTTCCTTACATGGAACCAATGCAGTTCAAGTAGAATTGAGTGGTGAATTGGAAAATAAACACCCCACCTTTCCAGTCAGCTTGATAAAGCCTTATCAACCAGCTGACAAGGAATTGTTTCCTTTAAGGAACCCAACTCCTTTGGCTGTACCACCAATGGAACAGAATGAAGACAGAAAGATAAAGAAATTCATTAACAAAAGGAGACTTAGGGGTAAAAATCAGAGAGAATATCTTGTCAGATATAGAAATCCAGTCCATGAAGATGAATGGCTGGCAGAATCAGAAATACTTGACTCAGATGAACTCTTAAGAAGATTCAGACATGAAAGAAGGCCACAAGCCTTAATATGTCTATAAATGTGCTTTAAATTACTTTATCTGTGTAATGTAAAGAGGTTGGACAGTGGACATTAACCCCCTTTGGGGCTTTTATTATTTATACCATTGATGAACTTGTAGTACAATTTTATTCTTTGGTGGGAGGGAATGTGAGCCTTGAGGTATATTTTACATACCCAAATAGGCCACAATTATCTTAAAAATAAATTTTGAATTATGCATAACTCATAAGTCATGCATATATCCAAAATTCATCATTTTTGATTTCAGAAAAGATGAATAACTTTTCATTGAGTAAGTAAATCCATGGATTTAAGGCCAGATTTGGATTCTACACAAAAGTTCACCTATGGTAGCTCAATAGAGTGAATAAGCTCAAATTAACTCCTTGAGATGGTAATATGTAAAATACTTCAATACCACATCATCAATACCACATAAAAGATCTGTGGAAAAAAAATTTCTTAATTTCATGCCAAAATAATGGAAATGGGAGAAATCCCATATTACATACACACTAAGAATAGTGTTATGCATTTTTTGAGCACTTAATATCATGGTATTCTTACATGGACTTTTGGTACACCCATAGTGGATATCTCACTTGAAGCTTAATTGTCTATTTTGATGTGAAAAATAGGCAAGGGGGACAAAAGACATCAAAGAGAGCCAGGGTACCCAACTTCTGAGGCCTCAGAGGTGTGGACAGCTCCAAAGCTTGGATCCATGGCGGATCTTGGCCTAATTGGTAAACAAAAACCTTTTGGGAACTTGGTTACCATGTTACAACTACAGTAAATCTTAAGAAAATAGCAAATAACCTGCTATTTTGACGTGCCAAGGAGGTAAAGAGCTACTTAGACTCCTGTAACCATGTCAATTCTTAATTATTTTCCATGGATAAGCCCCAAAAGAGTAATTTAAACCCTTTTTGGACTTTTATCCATTGATTTACCTCATAGCAACCAGTAAAACACTGATATTTGCAATTCTACGTAGAAATGAGGTAAAAACTTCAAAAATTCATTAAAAATACAATTCTTAATGAATCTCTCTGAAACGTTCAGGACCAATTGAGAGCTCTATCATCTATGTTACAACCAAATAAAATTATGGTTTTCCTAGTAGAATAAAAGGTTTTACTTACAGTCCATTTTTGACTATTCTACGTGAAACACTGAATTTTCAAAAATTCACAGTAATTACAACCTGTGATGAAATTGCCAATAACATTGATACCTTTGAGAAATTAATGATTCTTTTGTAATAAAAGAAGATTTACCGATGTTACTCCTTTTATTCTTAACCATATTGGGGTTGGTAGTCACATAAAAGCATCAATTAAGGAATTATGATAATCTTACGTGACAACAGATGATGCAATCAATAATCCAAAACGTTTTATTGCTTTCTCACTCCCTGGTTTTTTAGTTTTCTCCATGGCATGCCTCTGTGAGCTGTTGTTGACTTAAAAGAGGCCTTCTCTTGCTGGTTTTTCCACATTATCATCATGTTATTATCATTTATATCATTGTTACCCACAAGTAAGTATTAGTTAAAGCTATTATTAAATGTTTTAATTCTTTCAGAATAAATCAGAAAGACCTGAAATCATAGAATCCAACCATATCTTGTTGTAATACTCTTATGAATTCATTTTGATCCTTTAAATCCACAATTCTACATTAAATCTCTCTATCTTATCTTTCAATAAGTTCTTTGGAATATTAGTGAGTGATTTATCTTTAATTCTTAAAGTTTTTCTCTAAAATTAGTTTTCTTCAAGAATTACCATTATAATTATTCTTGAAAAAGATAATTATATATTAAAATAATTTTATTATTTTAATAAAAAGAAGTTTTATTATTAAAATCTTCTTGTAATTGATTCTTGTAGACAATTACTTGCTCACTGTTAAAGTCACTAGTAGTGTTTAACACGTGAAATAAATAATTCTTTAATTATTTAATTGTGGTTATAATAACACTTTGTTATTATATCTCATGAGAAAAGTCATAGTACTGTTGATTAATAAATAATTAAAAAATAATAAAAAATAATAAAAAATAATAAAAAATAATAAAAAATAATAAAAAATGATCAAAAATAATAAAAAATAATAAAAAATAATAAAAAATAATAAAAAATAATAAAAAATAATAAAAAATAATAAAAAATAATAAAAAATAATAAAAAATAATCAAAAATAATAAAAAATAATCAAAAAATAATAAAAAATAATCAAAAATAACAAAAAATAATAAAAAATAATAAAAAGTAATAAAAAATAATCAAAAATAATCAAAAATAATAAAAAATAATAAAAAATAATAAAAAATAATAAAAAATAATAAAAAATAATCAAAAATAATAAAAAATAATCAAAAAATAATCAAAAATAATAAAAAATAATCAAAAATAATCAAAAATAATCAAAAATAATCAAAAAAAAATCAAAAAAAATCAAAAATGATCAAAAATAATCAAAAATAATCAAAAATAATAAAAAAATAATAATAAATAATAAAAAATAATAAAAAATAATAAAGAATAATAAAAAATAATCAAAAAATAATCAAAAAAAAATCAAAAATAATACAAAATAATAAAAAATAATCAAAAAAAAATCAAAAATAATACAAAATAATAAAAAATAATAAAAAATAATAAAAAATAATAAAAAATAATAAAAAATAATAAAAAATAATAAAAAATAATAAAAAATAATCAAAAATAATCAAAAATAATAAAAAATAATCAAAACTAACCAAAAATAATAATCAAAAATAATCAAAAATAATAAAAAATAATAAAAAATGATAAAAAATAATCAAAAATAATCAAAAATAATCAAAAAATAATCAAAAATAATTAAAAAATAATCAAAAATAATAAAAAATAAAAAAAATAATAAAAAATAATCAAAAATAATTAAAAATAATTACAGAATAATCAAAAATAATCAAAAATAATCAAAAATAATCAAAAATAATCAAAAAATAATCAAAAATAATCAAAAATAATCAAAAATAATAAAAAATAATAAAAAATAATAAAAAATAATAAAAAATAATAAAAAATAATCAAAAATAATAAAAAATAATCAAAAAATAATCAAAAATAATAAAAAATAATCAAAAATAATCAAAAATAATCAAAAATAATCAAAAAAAATCAAAAAAAATCAAAAATGATCAAAAATAATCAAAAATAATCAAAAATAATAAAAAAATAATAATAAATAATAAAAAATAATAAAAAATAATAAAGAATAATAAAAAATAATCAAAAAAAAATCAAAAAAAAATCAAAAATAATACAAAATAATAAAAAATAATCAAAAAAAAATCAAAAAAAAATACAAAATAATAAAAAATAATAAAAAATAATAAAAAATAATAAAAAATAATAAAAAATAATAAAAAATAATAAAAAATAATCAAAAATAATCAAAAATAATAAAAAATAATCAAAACTAACCAAAAATAATCAAAAAATAATCAAAAATAATCAAAAATAATAAAAAATAATAAAAAATAATAAAAAATAATCAAAAATAATCAAAAAATAATTAAAAAATAATAAAAAATAATCAAAAGATAATCAAAAATAATCAAAAATAATCAAAAATAATCAAAAATAATAAAAAAAAATAAAAAAAAATAAAAAATAATAAAAAATAATAAAAAATAATAAAAAAATAATAAAAAATAATAAAAAATAATAAAAAATAATAAAAAATAATAAAAAATAATAAAAAATAATAAAAAATAATAAAAAATAATAAAAAATAATAAAAAAATAATAAAAAATAATAAAAAATAATCAAAAATAATCAAAAATAATCAAAAATAATAAAAAAAAATAAAAAATAATAAAAAATAATAAAAAATAATAAAAAAATAATAAAAAATAATAAAAAATAATAAAAAATAATAAAAAATAATAAAAAATAATAAAAAAATAATAATAAATAATAAAAAATAATAAAAAAATAATAAAAAATAATAAAAAATAATAAAAAATAATAAAAAATAATAAAAAATAATAAAAAATAATAAAAAATAATAAAAAATAATAAAAAATAATCAAAAATAATCAAAAATAATTAAAAATAATAAAAAATAATCAACAATAATCAACAATAATCAAAAATAATAAAAAATAATCAAAAAATAATCAAAAAATAATCAAAAAATAATCAAAAATAATAAAAAATAATCAAAAATAATCAAAAAAAATCAAAAAAAATCAAAAAAAAACAAAAAAAATCAAAAATAATCAAAAACAATCAAAAATAATCAAAAACAATCAAAAATAATAAAAAATAATAAAAAATAATAAAAAATAATCAAAAATAATAAAAAATAATGAAAAATAATAAAAAATAATAAAAAATAATAAAAAATAATAAAAAATAATAAAAAATAATAAAAAATAATCCAAAATAATCCAAAATAATCAAAAATAATCAAAAATAATCAAAAATAATCAAAAATAATCAAAAATAATCAAAAATAATCAAAAAATAATAAAAAATAATAAAAAATAATAAAAAATAATAAAAAATAATAAAAAATAATAAAAAATAATCAAAAATAATCAAAAACAATACAAAATAATAAAAAATAATCAAAAACAATACAAAATAATAAAAAATAATCAAAAATAACCAAAAATAATAGAAAATAATAAAAAATAATAAAAAATAATAAAAAATAATAAAAAATAATAAAAAATAATAAAAAATAATAAAAAATAATAAAAAATAATAAAAAATAATCAAAAATAATCAAAAACAATACAAAATAATAAAAAATAATCAAAAACAATACAAAATAATAAAAAATAATCAAAAATAACCAAAAATAATAGAAAATAATAAAAAATAATAAAAAATAATAAAAAATAATAAAAAATAATAAAAAATAATAAAAAATAATAAAAAATAATAAAACATAATAAAAAATAATAAAAAATAATAAATAATAATAAATAATAATCAAAAATAATCAAAAATAATAAAAAATAATAAAAAATGATAAAAAATAATCAAAAATAATCAAAAATAATCAAAAATAATCAAAAATAATCAAAAAATAATCAAAAATAATTAAAAAATAATCAAAAATAATAAAAAATAAAAAAAATAATAAAAAATAATCAAAAATAATTAAAAATAATTACAGAATAATCAAAAATAATCAAAAATAATCAAAAATAATCAAAAATAATCAAAAAATAATCAAAAATAATCAAAAATAATCAAAAATAATAAAAAATAATAAAAAATAATAAAAAATAATAAAAAATAATAAAAAATAATAAAAAATAATCAAAAATAATAAAAAATAATCAAAAAATAATCAAAAATAATCAAAAATAATCAAAAATAATAAAAAATAATCATAAAAAGACTAAAAAATAATAAAAAATAATAAAAAATAATAAAAAATAATAAAAAATCATGAAAAATCATAAAAAATATTAAAAAATAATAAAAAATCATGAAAAATCATAAAAAATATTAAAAAATCATAAAAAATCATAAAAAATAATCAAAAGTAATAAAAAATAATCAAAAATAATCAAAAATAATCAAAAATAATCAAAAATAATCAAAAATAATGAAAAATAATAAAAAATAATAAGATCAATAAAAAATGATAAAAAATAATCAAAAATAATAAAAAATAATCAAAAATAATCAAAAAAAATCAAAAATAATCAAAAATAATCAAAAATAATAAAAAATAATAAGATCAATAAAAAATGATAAAAAATAATCAAAAATAATAAAAAAGAATAAAAAATAATAAAAAATAATAAGATCAATAAAAAATGATAAAAAATAATCAAAAATAATAAAAAAGAATAAAAAATAATCAAAAAAAATCAAAAATAATCAAAAATAATCAAAAATAATAAAAAATAATAAGATCAATAAAAAATGATAAAAAATAATCAAAAATAATAAAAAAGAATAAAAAATAATAAAAAATAATAAAAAATAATAAAAAATAATAAAAAATAATAAAAAATAGTAAAAAATAATAAAAAATAATGAACAAATAATAAAAAATAATAAAAAATAATTAAAAATAATAAAAAATGATAAAAATAATAGAAAATAATAAAAAGTAATTAAAAATAATAAAAAATAATTAAAAATAATAAAAAATAATAAAAAATAATGAAAAATAATAAAAAATAATAAAAAATAATAAAAAATAATAAAAAATAATCAAAAATAATCAAAAATAATTAAAAATAATAAAAAATAATCAACAATAATCAACAATAATCAAAAATAATAAAAAATAATCAAAAAATAATCAAAAAATAATCAAAAATAATAAAAAATAATCAAAAATAATCAAAAAAAATCAAAAAAAATCAAAAAAAAACAAAAAAAAATCAAAAATAATCAAAAACAATCAAAAACAATCAAAAATAATAAAAAATAATAAAAAATAATCAAAAATAATAAAAAATAATAAAAAATAATAAAAAATAATAAAAAATAATAAAAAATAATAAAAAATAATCAAAAATAATCAAAAATAATCAAAAATAATCAAAAATAATCAAAAAATAATCAAAAATAATCAAAAATAATCAAAAATAATAAAAAATAATAAAAAATAATAAAAAATAATAAAAAATAATAAAAAATAATAAAAAATAATCAAAAATAATCAAAAATAATAAAAAATAATCAAAAATAATCAAAAATAATCAAAAATAATCAAAAATAATAAAAAATAATAAAAAATAATAAAAAATAATAAAAAATAATAAAAAATGATAAAAAATAATAAAAAATAATCAAAAATAATAAAAAATGATCAAAAATGATCAAAAATAATAAAAAATAATAAAAAATAATAAAAAATAATAAAAAATAATAAAAAATAATAAAAAAGAATAAAAAATAATAAAAAATAATAAAAAATAATAAAAAATAATAAAAAATAATAAAAAATAATCAAAAATAATCAAAAATAATAAAAAATAATAAAAAATAATCAAAAATAATCAAAAATAATCAAAAATAATCAAAAAAAATCAAAAATAATCAAAAATAATCAAAAATAATCAAAAATAATCAAAAATAATCAAAAATAATCAAAAATAATCAAAAATAATCAAAAATAATCAAAAATAATAAAAAATAATCAAAAATAATCAAAAATAATCAAAAAATAATAAAAAATAATAAAAAATAATAAAAAATAATAAAAAATAATAAAAAATAATAAAAAGTAATGAAAAATAATGAAAAATAATAAAAAATAATAAAAAATAATAAAAAATAATAAAAAATAATAAAAAATAATAAAAAATAATAAAAAATAATAAAAAATAATAAAAAATAATAAAAAATAATAAAAAATAATAAAAAATAATAAAAAATAATCAAAAATAATCAAAAATAATCAAAAATAATAAAAAATAATCAAAAATGATCAAAAAATAATCAAAAATAATCAAAAATAATCAAAAATAATCAAAAATAATCAAAAATAATCAAAAATAATCAAAAAATAATCAAAAATGGTCAAAAAATAATAAAAAATGATCAAAAAATAATCAAAAATAATCAAAAATGATCAAAAATAATCAAAAATAATAAAAAATAATAGAAAATAATCAAAAATAATAAAAAATAATAAAAAATAATAAAAAATAATAAAAAATAATAAAAAATAATAAAAAATAATGAAAAATAATAAAAAATAATAAAAAATAATAAAAAATAATAAAAAATAATAAAAAATAATAAAAAATAATAAAAAATAATAAAAAATAATAAAAAATAATAAAAAATGATCAAAAATAATAAAAAATAATAAAAAATAATAAAAAATAACAAAAAATAACAAAAAATAATACAAAATAATAAAAAATAATAAAAAATAATAAAAAATAATAAAAAATAATAAAAAATAATAAAAAATAATAAAAAATAATAAAAAATAATAAAAAATAATAAAAAATAATAAAAAATAATAAAAAATAATAAAAAATAATAAAAAATAATAAAAAATAATAAAAAATAATAAAAAATAATAAAAAATAATAAAAAATAATAAAAAATAATAAAAAATAATAAAAAAATAATAAAAAATGATAAAAATTAATAAAAAATAATAAAAAATAATAAAAAATAATAAAAAATAATTCAAAAATAATAAAAAATAATAAAAAATAATAAAAAATAATAACAAATAATAAAAAATGATAAAAAATAATAAAAAATAATAAAAAATAATAAAAAATAATAAAAAATAATAAAAAATAATAAAAAATAATAAAAAATAATAAAAAATAATAAAAAATAATAAAAAATAATAAAAAACAATAAAAAAATAATAAAAAATGATAAAAAATAATAAAAAATAATAAAAAATAATAAAAAATAATAAAAAATGAATAAAAAATGAATAAAAAATAATAAAAAATAATAAAAAATGATAAAAAATAATAAAAAATAATAAAAAACAATCAAAAACAATCAGAAATAATAAAAAATAATAAAAAAATCATAATTTTCATATACTTATTCATATATCAATCAATAAATAAATAAATATTACTCCATCAAACAAACAAAAAACTCAAGTTTTCAATATCAAATGTATATAGATATATATTTAATACTTAAGAAAAAAAATTTAAAAATAAAAAAAAATAAAAAACATATTTCTTTCAAATCATTAATTTGCAAAATTCTCTGTGTTTTTATATTTCAAGAAAAATATACATATATGCTCATTCATCTATTTAATTTGTGACTTTTGATAATTTATATTTGTATAGTTATTTAAATTCTTAAGCAGGATTTTCTTGAAAAAACATCCAGTTCAAAGAAAAAGATGTACAAAAAGAGTTAGTCAAGGCCACACAGAGGGTTCAAGTATGTGTATAGGTCCAAGTAGAAAAAATGTTGGGTTTTCTTGAAAATATGAATTAATTTGATGAGATGATTGCTTTAATTTTAGCCTCATCCAATCCTCTTCAATATCTGCCTGTTTGCCTCATTTCTCATTTTTGTAACATTTTTGCTATCAAAGGTAATTCTTGGTGCTGGTTAAATAATCTCATTCAGCTTGTATAATAACTGTTTTGGTTGGACAGAATCAATATGTAATTAAAGATGATAGTTTTCTTAATAGTAAATGTTGGTGTACTAAACCCCAAAGGCTAGGTTAGGTTATTTTTCCTGCACAAGCATGACAAGGAAAAGCCCAAAGTTGAATCTCAGAATGCCATAAATGAGAGTTTTCCTCACCCGCCTTGGCCAACATAAGAAATGGGTAAAGGAAGTCAATCCAATAGGTTAACCAACATTGAAGTTCATACATACCCATTAACTACAACAGTTTTTGCAATGACAAAGGATAGATGGAATAAAACTAAAAAAAAAAAAATTCTTGTTTTTATCACGAATAATTTTTGATTTGAAGTGTTTTGCAACAAGATATAGTGTATATGCTGATGTTCATTAAAGTAAAAATTGAAATGACATATAGTGAGACAAGAGTAGATTTATACGCTCAAAAAAGAGATCAAGTGTTAATTAGGGATAATTTTGATGGGTGCAAAGAAGCAGAAATATTTTCGTTTGATGTGATTGAAAATAAACTTGGGTTATTTGGAGGGTCCATCTGATAAACTAACTCTTTCTAGACCATCCTTTTTATCATCGGCACCCGGATAGTGTACAGGATCATAAACTTGTCTATATTCGGGTGGCATGGGATATTGGGGCGGTACGAAAGGCAAGTCTTGAGGAGGGGTATGATAAGCCATGGGATGGTAGGGCTCCATCGGATATAGATTAGCGCCATCTCTTGCTGGGGCTCGGCTACCATTTGAAGCTTGATTAGGGTTATCATTGAGTGCACCGGTGGTGGTCCGGCTAAATGATGGATCCAATAATTGATGATCTATTTAAAATGATAATAAGCAAAGGTTGGATGGATTGTAAAAGTTGATTTGGTTGAGCTAACTCACAATAAGCTGCAGCCAGTCCGGTAAATAACAATGCCAAACAACTCGTCAAGACTAGCCAACCTAAATCCCACCAAATTCCGCGACGCCAATCATCTTCACATAATTTCTGAGCTTCAGCTCCATCGATATTAGCAACTGCTCCTGATAATGTTATAGCTTGAGTGCCAGTTAATTCAGCTCGACAGGCATTGGTCAAATCACTTTTAGTTACAAAATGAGCAATCAATCGAATCAATTCAGCTGAAAAGGTGATTATAGCTGCGATTCCGGATAGGACAAAATAGGTTTTTGCTAAAACAATCTTGAAACTTGATAGATTAGTCAAAAAACATTTAAAAATCTAATGACTAAGATTTTGAGATAAATCTTGAGACGTACTTTTTGAGTGAAAGTTGCTACTAGTCCAAATGTTTCGAGTCCAGCAATACAAAAGAACAAAATTGACAAGACTTTAAAAAGAGAAAAGAAAAGGTCAATTATATAAAGATGTAGTGATGACTTTAATCCTTATAGATAAAGGAGATAACCAAACTGAGATCAAACATTCGCATTCGAGTGGTTTCGTTACCATCATTTTTGTCTTGAAGAAATCTGACTGCCAAAACAAGAGACCAAACTAAAAAAAAGAAGCATGAAATGAGAGGTTTGTTCCTAATGGTAAAGCTTGAGGTGAAAAAATTATAATAACTAACCCAGAGAGACTAAGCAGGTGAATGTAACGATGGGTCGAAGTGGTTTATTATAATTCCTGTAAGCAAATCGACGGGTAATTTGGTTAGAAAATGTAAAACGATCTCTCATGATTTCGATTTTGGGTGGTTGTGAGAGGTGGAAAGCAAGGTTGTTTTTGTTTGTTTGTTTTTAATGATAGGGATAATAGCGAAAAAAAGTTCAAGATTGTTTGATTGAGGGGAAGAAAGGGATTGTTTGACTGGATTGATTAAAATTTTTAATCAAACGAAATCAATCCCTGAAGACGAAAAATCTTTTAGCGATTCATGGTTAAAAATGTGACGCCAATATTTTGTGTTATGCAAATCTTGAGGTGAATGAATATGAGGATATTTATACCTTTAATTAAACGAGAAAGATCCGATTGGACAATCTGTCAATAAGGTTTTGAGCACGTGGACAGCTCGTTGAGAGGAGAAAGTTTCAATTTAAGGATTAAGCTTGTTATCCAACTTGATTTGGCTAGAACAAATGCTTTTGAGCCCAGTGATCTATCAAGAGGTTCGCTAAGAGTCAATCAATCAAGGATAATGTTATGAAAAGATTTAAGCGTAGTTGTGTGCCGTTTGAATCCGAAAAGGTTGGATATAAGTAGATAATCATATACAAGAAAGGGAAAAAACAGTTACGAGATTCTAACTGTAAAATCAGGGGTGGAAGTTAATGGGATAAAAGTGATATAGCCTTAAAGCTGAGAAAATATGAGTTTTTATTGTTTGAAGGTAATAATTGATGGTAAGTCTTGTTTTTGTTTTTTGATCGGATTAAGTTAAGAAAGAAATCATGATCAAGTTTTTGAATGGATAAGTTTCCTTTTGAATGAATACAGACAGAGCCTCTTGAGTTTTGACACCAAGACGTAAAAGACTACTGTGACAGGTGACTTGAATTAAATGATAACTTGATAATGTCAATGAGCCGATTGATCTTGAAGTTTTAGAGTAATATTGATTATTTTCAAGTTAAGTAAGAGACTTTAGTGATACCTTGGATGAGCCAAGATCAACTCAATCAACAGGTGATTGATGAGATGAATGATTAGTGCTTAAAGGATTAAGAAATTAGTTTAATCACAAGATGATATTTTTTGTTAATCCAAGATTTAAACTTAAGTAGTTTAATGATGAATAAAATCAATAATCTTTGAGATATGTAAATTAAATTGAGTGGGGATCCAAGTTTTTCCCCACTATAGGGTTTCAAATGAGAGTTTTTAAGACTGTAGATGAAATTTTTAAGCAAGGATGGTCATTTTTGAGACAAAACTTGATTGATTGCGTAGGAGAGTATTGTACTGTTTGTACAAATTACAATACAATAATTTGACTTTAAAACCAATCCTCAATTGAATCTGAGTCTGAATCTGAGTCTGAATCTGAGTCTGAGTCTGAGTCTGAGTGTGAATGATGATATGATTGATGATGACTTTAAGAATAAAATGATCTGAGAGATTTCAAACGAGTGAGAAATTTGATCAAGTTATCTTAAATTGATGATGAGAACGTTAAGATTTAAAATTAAAAATAAATCTCAAAGAATGAAAGTTGTAACAAATTGATGAGTGGGGATGATCGAAATTTTTTAATTTGATTAAGATGAAGATGAAGATGATAGATTAAAATTGAAATGAATTTAATTAATTTCAAGATAAATGATTCATTAGTTTCAAATTTGATGGAATGTTTCATTTTAAAATTTTGAGTAATTTATCATTTAATAAAATTTTCCAATCGAGTGATTTTATTTAAATTTAATTTTGAAATTTAATAATAAATTTTAAAAAAGAGTTTTAAATCAAAAAATCAAAAAATCATAAAAGATTAAAGATGAAATGAAAAAATAAAAAGATTTTTTAATTTAAATGAGAATTAAATAAAATAAATAAATTTGTAACTTACTGAGTCACAACTCGAACGTAAGGAGGAGGTAATGAACTAAGCGGTGGTGGTCTTGTTTCCATAATTTTGAATTAATTTGAATTTATAATTAATCAATAAAATCAGATAGGTGAATCTTTTTAAAATTAAAAAATTAAAAATTAAATTCAAATAAACCTAATCAATTTTAAAATTTTAAAAATTTGGGTTAGGTTGAATTAATTTGATTCTGATTAAATTTAAATTTAAAATTTGAATTAAAATTTAAAAGAATTTAAAAAAATTTAATCAAAAAATTACTGTGTACTGTTATACAGAGAGAGAGAGAGAGAGAGAGAGTACTTTAAAAAAAATCTAAAGATTCTAAAATGTAAAAAAATTTAAAATTTAAAATTCAATCCAATCAAATTCAAAAATAAAAACAGGAAATTATTTTTTCAAAAAATAAAAATAAAAATTTAAAAATAAAAATAAAAATTTAAAAATAAAAATAAAAATAAAAATTTAAAAATCTAAGATTAAATTTTTTTAAAAATTGATTGATTGAGATTATTTGTTTTGTTTTAAAAAATTAAATTTTAATTCAAGTGATGACGTGAAATTTTTAATGAGATGGGTTGTGAGTTTTTTTGATGTACCTGTGTACAGTATAGTATAGTATAGTACAACAACAAAGAGATTCAAATGATATATTGAGGATATTAATTTAAATTAAATTAAATAATTAAATTTTTTTAAAAAAACTTACTCAAATCAAAAATATCAAATTCCCTTTTTTATTTTTCCTATTTTCTTTTGGGTGAAAATTAATTTTAATCTTTAACGAATTTGAAATTTAAAAAAATTAAAATAATAAATTAATCGTTTAATTAATTCAAACTTACTAATTTAAATCGATTCCTAAAATTATTGTTTTTTAATTTAATAAATCGAATTTTATTTTTATTTTTTTTAAAAAAAGTCACTTCTTTTTTCTTTAAATAAATCTATTTAAACTTCTTGTTCTTTTTTTTTTTTTTTTTTTTGAGTTTATTGAATTGTATAAAAAAAAAAAAATTTTTTTGATTGATTGATTAATTTGAATGTTTTTTTTAAAAAAAGTTTTTTAAATTTCAAAAAAAATAATAATTGAAACAAATCAGTTGTTTGATTAAAGCCCGGTTTATGATTAGGGTTTTAAAAAAAAAAAAAAAAAAAAAAAAAATTATAAAACATTTTTGAGTTTAGGTTTCAATTTTAAATTTTAAATTAAAAATTAAACAAAAAAAATTTTTTTTTCTTATCAAAATTTTTTTTTTCATTTGTTTTTTCAAAAAAAAAAAAAAAAAAAAAATTATTTTACATTTAAATCTTTTTTAATAAAATAAATTTCATCTTTTTATCTTTTTTTAAAATGGATGATCCTAAACTCATGCAAATCATTTCTTTTTTTTTAACATCTTTTGGGAATTTCATTTATCATCCTACAGTCATTTAAGGCATCATCATCATAAATCAATACAACATGGGGAGTTGTTTACCCTAGTTCATTCAATATCCATGGAAATCTCAAATGAAAGCCAAGAGGACATTCAAAGCTTAACAATAGAGAAAAAAGTTGGGGTTACACTTTATTGAATGGGTCATAGGAGCTCATATGAAACAGTGAAGCACTTATTCAACATTGGAAAAGCAACAGCTTACAGGGTATCACAAAATGTAATTCACAAAATCTTATTATGATTGCATGATTTGAGTTTCATTTTCTATTATTCAAAATCTAATGAACTGGTTTGCAATCAGAATTCCAACTGTGAATAATCATACTGAGTGGAATGTGATTAGAGATTCTTTTAAGATCAGACAAGGACTTAAAATCATAATTGGTACCATAAATGTAACTCATATTCCAATCATTCCACCTCCAAACAATGAGTGGAATTTGTATATAAATCATAATGGTTGGAATTCAATAGTATTTAAATTTATTGTTAATTTTAGAAATTTAATCAAAAGTTTGAATAGATAATAAAATATTAAATAAATTTTTTATACATTGATCATAGATTTTTTGAAGTACTAACAGGCTTTGTACTTGATTAGTAGATTTTCTTTTTTTTTTGAAGTCTCAGATTTGAAAGGACTTATTGAATGATATAAAAAGATTCTCATAGGAATTTTTACTAATTAGGAATTCTAAATATTTATTTCTAAGTTACCAATTACTCACACCATCAAAAAAAAAAAAAATATTGCAAGAAACAAAGAATATCAAAAATTAAATAAAATCCACTCTTCAATATGATAAGAATGGGATTTTTTTAAGAAATTAATCACTAATAAAAAAATATTTCTTTAGAATAATTGTTAAAAAGGATTTTTTTGGAGATTGAAAAAAAAAAAAATTTTAATGCTTATTTATAACCTTAAAATATTTTTCCAATTAATAAAGTTAAGTTAATCATCGAATGAATAATTTTAAATAAAATTTTTGAATTAGAAAAAAAAAAAAAAAATACATATTTTGATTTTTAAAATTTATTTTTTTTTACTTATTAAAATAAATCATTTTAATAAATTATTTTAAATAAAATTAAAAAAAAAAATTAAAATTAAAATTAAAATAATTAAAATTGATATTTATTTTTAAATTAAATCAGATTTGGTTTCCAAAACTATTGAAATCTCAATCCTTTTTTTCAAATATTATAATTTTTAAAAAAGATAACATATGGAATTATTAACCCAAACACTCCAATAAATGTTTGTATTTTATTTAAAATTTTAATATAATGAAGATGTGTGTACCTTTTAATAACATCTACTCTAAGAAAAATTTTAAAGTGAGTAATTCTTCCTCATAAGTATTTAATAAGCTTTCAAGAGTGGAATCTCTCTATTTGATTTCAATTTGAAACTGTGATGTTTTAAACTCCATAACCTTACTTTATAATTTCAAAATTTCAATTATTATTATTATTATTATTTTTTTTTTTAAAAAAATAAATAATTTTTTTAATAAAATCAAATTTTCTTTGAAACAGATCAATAATTCCTTTCTAATTTTAAAATAATTAAGAAATATTTATATTTAAGAAAAATAATTTAATCAAATAATGTAAATATGAGTTTTTTTTTGATGAGATAATTTGATTTGAATATTAAAATATCTTTATATTGGGGAATTATAAGTGAAACTAAATTGAATTGGATACTTGATAAATAAGGTTTTAGGTGCTCCTTTTTTTTTTAGGTAAAACACATCAAAAACATTTTCAGATGGTATTAAAGAGGGTACTCATTTATAGATTACTTGTAATTCATTTATTATTTTTATTCAATTTCAATTTCAGTTTCAGTTTTTTTTTTTTTTTTGAATTTTAAAAAAATCTAATATTATAACTGGTTAAATAAATTAACCAAAAAATCACTTTATATAATTTTAGAGAAATGATCTTTATCAAAAAAAAAAAAAAAAAAGATCTATCTTGTTGATTAAATTTATTTAAATTTGATCAAAAAAATTTTTAGAAAAAAAAAAAAAAAAAAAAGATTCATTAAGATCACTTTAATTTAATATAAATTAATTTATTATAAAAAATTTCTCATTGAAATATTTTTTTTTTTTAAAAAACCATAAATTTCTCTTATTAAAGTTGAATCTAAACTTGTAAATTTTGTAAACATCATTAACATTTCCATATTAATCCAATCTCAATGTGCTTCATCTTCTATGGGACTGCACTCCTCTTAAAGAAATTGTTATTAATCTCTATCCTCTTACCTCTTTTGATTCTGCTGTATAACCATCATAAGTGAAAATAAAATTCCTTTAATATTTTTAATAATATTTATAAAAAAACTCATAATCATAATTAATTAATTAAAATCTTATTTTTTTTTATTAAATTATTAAATTCATCAAAAAAAAAATTTAATTAATATTTTATTCAAAAAAAAAAAAAAAAAAACTTTAAAATTTTCTTGATTTTTTTTTTTTTTTTTTTTTTTAATATATTTTAATTCAAATTCATTTATTCTTTTATATTAATATGAACATTTTCTTCTTAATTATTTTTAAAAAACTTATTCAATTTTTTTTTTTTTTTCATTCTTTTTTTTTTTTAAATAATTATTCTCTTAAGATTTTTTTTTTTTTTTTTTTTAATTTCTTTCCTAAAAAAAAAAAAAAATAAACCAAACAAACAAACAAGAAATTTTTACTTAATTTTTTTTTTTTTTCTTTTTTAATTTTTTTAATTTTTAATTTAATAAAATTGAAAAAATTATATATATATATATATATATAAAATCTTTAAACTTAAATTTGAATCAAAATAATTTTTTAATAATAATTTAAATAAATTTAAATTAAATTAAAATAATTTAAAATTGAATTAATAATCTTTATATATATATATATATATATATATATATATATATATATTTTTTAATTAAATTCTTTATAAAATCATTTTTTTTTAAAAAAAAAAATTAATCTTAAATTAAAAAAAAAAAATTAATTAAATCAAATTCCTTTTTTTTTTTTTTTTTTTTTTTAAAAAAAAATAAATAAAAAAATTATTTTAATAAATCTCTAATTAAAATGGAGTTTATTAAATTTATTAAATCTCATAATTAAAAAATCCTGAGTTTTTTTTTTTTTTTTTTTTTTTGCAAAAAATCTTAAATTCATTTTTTGAGATTTCAGAAATCCCAAATATTAAGAAGTTTAATATTTTTTAAGGTACAAAAAAAAAAAAAAAAAAAAAAAAAAACAGGTTTTTTTTTGGTACCAAATCCAATTTTTTAAATATTAAAATTATACCTTTAGGTTTTTAATAAATGAATATGTTTAAAATAAAAAACTAAGTAATGAAATTATAAAAATTTAATAAAACTTTCCTTCAATTGAATAAAATCTTAATAAACTTTTAATTTATTAAAGTATTTGATTTTAAATTTCATTTATTATATGACTTTTCTTAATTTATCATTCCAAAAGCATTGAAAAGGATACCTTTACTTAAGACCTTAAGCTCATTGAAGTTTATTGATGATCTCAACTCTGATAGTGATTTTGATATCCAGGAAGATATAATCTTATTAGATATGAGAACATCACAAAGATACATCAATCCTTGTAGAAGATATCCATAACATTACATGTATACAATTTAAGATTTACAAAAATTTTCATCTGATAAGTTTTGACAGCTATTTAAGACCACAAATGAATAATTTGAAAAATTTGTTTCAAAAATTCAAGATGATAAAACATTTCAAAACTCATCAAAAAACAAAAAACACAATCCTGCCATCAAATTGGCTGTGGCATTATCAAGGCTAGGATCAAATGGCAATGGGGATGCTTTGGGAAAGATTGGAATGTTATTTGGAATTAGAAATGGGGCCATTGTGTTTTAAACTCAAATAGTAATCCAGATATTAATGAAGTTAAAGATCAAAGTGATTGTGTGGCCAAAAATAGAACAACAAAGAGAGATGTCTAAAGTAATCCAAGCAGAAGGCTTCCCTGGGTGCATTAGCTTTATTGATGGGAGTCTCATACCATTATCACAATGTCCCCTTAATGATGTTTAAGCCTATTTTGATTGCAAAAAGAGGTAAGATTTTGAATTTTTATTCTTTATTTCATTTTTACTGATTTTTTACAATTAAGGTATTCTATATCAATACAACTGGTTTTCAATATTAAAAAACAGTTCAATTCTCTACATGTTGGTTGTACTGGGTCACTTCATGATTCAAATGTCTATCAACATATGAAAATAGCACAAACACCTCAAGAGTTTTATGAAAAGGATAAGTACTTACTTGCAGATTCGGCATATGCAAGCTCTTCTTGGGTTGTTCCAGCATATAAGGGAGTTGTAGCACAGAATGAAGCCAACCATTCTTTCAATTACTTTCTAGCAGAATCAAGGGTCAGAATCAATAATGCCATTGTAATTTTGAAGGGGCGGTGGTTTTCTCAAAGGAAAATTTGAAATAAAATGAGGGATGATAATGAAATTGAATATTTTGTTAGTTGGGTTGTTTCTTGCATGATTTTACATAATATGTTAACACAAATTGGTGATGAATGGTTTGATTTATATGAAGATGATGATCCACCACATGCCAAAAATCTGGCCAATAACAAAATTAGGAAAGATCTGGTAAATATGAATGAAAAAAATTAAACCAAATTACTTTGGAATAGAAAAATATTCAATTGTAAATTTCATCAGGACCATTTATTTATTTATTTAATTTAATGACATACAATAGAGTGGAAATGTTATTGGTAAAATAAAACTATTTAAAATTAATATTTTTTTTAGTTCTTTTTTTTTTTTGATCCTTCATATTTCTTTCAAAGTACCCATTGAATTTTGAATTAATTTCAGTGGGGGTCATTTTCAAGAATTTGTCACCTACATTAAATAATTTATGATTGATTTGAAAAGAACATCCAAAAATGAGTTATTTTTTCATGATGAATAATTTAAGGAGGAGGTTTTGTATTATGATGAACCATTATTGATGTCTTCCAAAGAGTTTCCATGATTAAAGGTTTTTTTGAAAAATCAATTGCCATTTTCAATTTGAGGAAGTTCAAGCCATGTCTAGAGGGGGTGAAGACAGTTGGAAGGGGATGGAAATCTTTTTTTGATACAAAAGGAAATATACCATAAGTCCAGGAATTGAGATCATTTAAATCTTGGTGCGGCTTATTGAAAAATCCATCTTGAGTGACAATGAAATTGGTGTATGATTTTAATTCTTCCTTTGGATTGGCAGAAGTCCATTCAAGTTGACTGAAATTTGGTAATTTGGCTTCTTCCATTAATGAGTTATTTTCATTAGCTGCTAATTTTAAAAAATGGGAGATTATTGAGTAAACAAATTTGTCATATTGATGAAGTTTGGTCCATTGCATGTTATCCAATTCAATTTGATGAGGAGTCAAACCTGGTTTTCTGGAGTAAACACCTAATAATATTGAAATTACTTATTAATTATTGAAATAAAAAGCAAAAAAGATCACACACCTGCAGATTTTCCAGAATCTGAACCAGAACAAAACCCAATACCTTTCATAATACCACCTAGGAGTTGCTTATTGGTTTTAATTTCTTGTTGATTTTGAGATAAGGACATTAATGTCATGATGGGGTTTTGAAGCATTTGAGAGTGTCCAGAAGAATTATCAAAAGGGGTTATTTCATATATTATGACAGGAAAAAAGGGATTTGTTGTTTTATCAATTAGTATATAAGGATGGGGGAGAGTGTTGAGAGATGGAAGTTTTAACCATTAGGCATTGGCTGATTTATTTTCAATTGAAATGGCTGAAAAGTTTTGATATTCTTTTTTTGAATGGCCAAGGTGAGACATTATTTGTTTTGAATCATGGATGTGTTGTCTTTGGCTTTGGGTGAGATTTCTTTTATGATTTGATTTGTTATAATTATCCTCATGATGTTCTATATTTGGTTTAGTCCTAACCATGAAATCAAGAGGAGGAATAATAACTTCATCATCTTTCAAATCATTCCGATGATGTGCTGAGTCTGGTTTAGTCCTAACCATGACATCATAAAAATGATTTGAAGAGTGAGAGAGAGGAGGAGAATTTTTTTTGAATTTCAAGGATGATGGAAGGGGGGTAAAATTGAATGACATTTAAAAAGAAACCCTTATAAATGAACCTCCCCTATATTAACAAATAAATAAAAAATTTAAAAAAAAATAAAAAGAGAAAAATAGGTCAGTAATGATAATCATAAAAAAAAATCAAAAAATAATAATCATAAATTCAATATGATTATGATTATAAATAAAAGAAAAAAAATCAATCATAAGTGATTTATAATGATGATTAGAAAAAAGAAAAAAATAATAATAGCGGGTCAGTAATCATAATGATCCAAAACAAAAAATATCAGTTAAAAAGGATTATCAGTAGAAAAAATAAAAATAAAATAAAAAGATCATGAATGATTTTTGATGATTATTTTTTTTTTTAAAAAAAATAAAACTTTGAAGTCAGTCATCATCATGATCAAAAGAAAAAACACATCATAAACTAATGATGATGATGATTCAAAAAAATAAAAAAAAATGAATCAGGTAAGTTAGGAATTTAAGACTTGTCTGAAAACAAAAAATAATATCAAGTGTTAATATCCTCCAGAGGCAATTAATAGTGAAAACATTTAAAATCATTCTGAATCAATTCGGAACAATTTTGAAGGCCTAAGGCCTGGAACCTCCCAGGAGACTTTGTGGGAGGTTCCAGGGTGAGTGGTGGGTGGAATGGGATGGGTAGGGTGATAGTGGTGGTGGATGAAAGGGTTGGGGTGATGTTGGAGTGCAGTTGGAGGTGGATGAACAGATAGAGAAGAGATCTGTTAAAAAATAAAAAAATGAGTGATTTACCTAAAATGAAAAGGGGAAAGAATGTTAGTATGAGTTATTTAAAAAACAGAACTTGAGTGAGAGGTGGAGCCTGTGAAAAAAAGAAAAATTAGAAAGACTTACCTGAATAAAAAAAATAATTTATTTGGAAGAATTTAAAAGAAACCAAAAAATTTGAAATTAAAAAGGAAGAGTGAGGGGTGAAGAAGTGAGAGGTTGAGGTTGTTAAAAAAACAAAAAAAAAGAGTTTACCTGTTTCAAAATGAAATTGAACTTTTGTTTGAATAATATTAATTAAAAAAAGTTCAATTTGAAATAAACAGGTGGGAGAAAAAAAAGTCACTCAAAATAAAAAAATGAAATTACACTAAAGAAAAAAAAAACCAAACAAAATAATCAAAATTCAAAAAAAAATTAAACTAAAGGAAAAAGAAAAAAAAGAAAAAAAACCAAAGAAAAAAAACAAAAATGTATAAAAATACATCCAAAATATTCCAAAAAAAAAATAAAATGCCTCAATTGATCACCAAAAAATTAAGATAAAAGAAAACAAAAATAAATAAATTTCAAAAACAATCAAATCACCTAAAAAGGGCAAGAAGTGCCCATCCACTTGTATTGGGAAAAAAATACAAAAGAAAGGAAATGCATAGGAACTCTTAAATTGAATTAGGAAAAGGCTTGGACTTTGGTATTTGTCACAAAAAAAGCTGATGCAAAACTTGCCCAAATTTTCAATTTTGTAATAAATTGAAATTGAATTTCACAACATACAATGAATTGCAATTTGGGTGCCCCAATTACACATAAACATAAGCTTTATTTAACAAATAACCAAATATAAAATGACTACATGATGTATACCTATTATGTCATTTTTTATTGATTAAAGTCAGAATGCATTCCAGCTCCGCAATTGGCCTGCTTGATGAAAATGCTGCTATAGTGAGATCCATCTGGCATTTCTTTTCCTTAAATTCCAATTCACGATTCCACTTTTCTTTTTTTGAATTCTTGTTTCTTGGCATGTTGCTTCTAATCAAACTCCATTTGCTTTTGCAACTTGACTTCTTCAAACTGTTGCTTGCTTTCTCTTCATTCTACCTCTCTCTGTCCCACTCCAAACAAGCATTTTCACTGGTTTCACAGGCTACAACGTATGATTTTTGTCAGTAAAATTGATCAGAGTAACCATAAATGCAAAACATATCCTTTTGCTGTGATTCAAGAAAATTTGCATATGTTTGTGCAAACATATCCATTGGCCTTTTCCTAGAACCACTCTTGTCATTCAAGTTGGGTGTCAATGATTGATTACACTTTTGTATTGAATGCGTTATGGATTTACTTTGATGGTCAAAGGAGAAATATTCAAAGATGGATTTCATAATTATCAGGCTTAAACATACTTACTGATTCATCTTGAAGGTTTTTCACTTGAAACAAGTCATCTTTGTTATGAAGCAAAGGAACCAGATTGAGTGGTGATTCCAAACCATTATTATCCTTTAAAAAGCAAATGGGCCTTGATTATTGGAGTTAAAAAGAGGAATAGATGATAACTTATCTTATCAAGAAAAAAATCATCATCATAATCACCATTTAAGCTGTCTTTTTCTTGCAATAAAAAGAGAACTAGATGATAACTTATCTTATCAAGAAAAACATCATCATCATAATCACCATTTAAGCTGTCTTTTTCTTGCAAATAATAGCATGCAATGGGAGTTACATTGGGCTTGTGGCCAAAGAGCACATCCATTTCAGCATAGCAAGGACACATACTTGCAAGCTTTTCACTAATTTATCTGAATCCTTTACTCTCATCTTCTTCTGTTAGTCCAGCCCCAGTTAAATTTTTGAATTTTTTTGCTGTCATATACTTCTTTATATATGTTCTCCATTGATCTCAAATTCTTCTTGAGCTAAGGTTTAGGTGATTTTGTGGTTTTTTGTTGACCTTAATGGCCATAAGCTGAAATCCATGCTGCTTTGATGACAGAGGTCTTTCAATAGATGTTGAGCCACTGGTACCAAAACATGACTTGAAATTGGAATTGACTGAAAGCCAATTAATTATGGTTAAATAATCTGTACATATTAAGTGATCTGATGGATGTGGCAGGCCAGAGGTGATCTTCATATCTGACTTGTTGTGTCTTGATTTGGAACAAGGCATTATTATATGGATGAAGAATTATAAATGGACTGTAAGCTGTTTGGTCAGATTTTCCAAAATGGAGTGTAGAAGAATATGTTGTACAGTTATGAATTGTGAGTACTCATTTGGGTTAGGTTTCACGCTGAAATCCCAGATGCATGGGATTTGGGAAATATACCAGGGGACTCAGTTGAGATTCCATGGGATTTACACATAAAAAATCCAGAATTTAGTGTTGGAATTTGGGTTCCAAATCCCATGTTATTTTAAGGCAGGATTTGGTGACTTTTACACCCCCTAGTGTGGTAAAATTCATATTAAAATAATCCAATCTAAAATTAAACAAAACACTTTGATACTTTCCTAATTACATAGAAAACAAACTAAGTGTTTTTTGTTGTTGTTCTTGATTTAAAAAGAATGTTTCAGATTGCCTAAATCTTTTTTGCTTTTGAATTAAATATTTAATTTATTATTCCTCTTTTTGCTTCATCCAGAAATTCATATTCCAATTTTTTTGTAATGTAATTTGGATTTCCTAATCATTTTCTCATTTATATTTTTACTAAGATTATTGACTTTAAATATAAATTGAGTTATTAATTAATTGATTAAAAATTTTAATTATTCATTTTTTTTAATTTAATTTTTTTTTTGATTTTCTAAAAAAAAACAAAAACGTCTTCTTTAAAAAGTTTAAATTTTTTTTTTACTTCAATAAATTGAAAATATTTTTTTTTGGGTTTTGGTAAAAACACATAAGAGCTTATGTGTTTTTACTAAAAACTTACGTGTTTTTACCATCAGTTGGTGAAAACACGTAAGGGATGGTTTTTAAATGAAATATGGCTATTTATGGCATTTATGATGCCATTAATGCCATTTGTGGCATTATCAATGCAATATTTCTGATTCCATTAATGCCATTTATGGAATCAACAATGCCATAAATGGCATTAACAATGCCATAAATGGCATTAACAATTCCATTTATGGCATTAACAGTGCCATTAATGGCATTATCAATGAAATATTATTGATTCCATTAATGCCATTTATGGAATCAAAAATGCCATTTGTGGCGTTAAAAATGCAACATTTCTGATGCCATTAATGCCATAAATGGCATTAATAATGCCACATTAACAATGCCATTAATGGCATTACTAATACCATGAATGGCATTACCAATGCAATAAATGGCATAATGCCATTTATGTAACACCATAAATGGAATTGTTAATTCCATTTATGTAATGCCACAAATGAAATTTTTGATCCCATAAATGGCATTTTTGATGCCATTTATGTTATAGTTAAGGCCATTAATTCCAATTTTAAGGCCAATGTCAAGGCCATTCATGCCATTTTTAAGGCCAATGTTAAGGCCATTTATGGCATTGTTAAATGCATAAATGGCATTGTCAAGGCCATTCAATTTATGGCATTGCTGTAATGCCATTTATGCCAATTTTCTGGCCATAAATGGCATCTGTATGCCATTCTTGATGCCATTTATGGCATTATTATGTCATTAGTGATGCCATTTATGGCACTTTTGATGTGATAAATGGCACTGTTAGTGCCAAAAATCAAATTTTAACTTCCACTCATCATAAATTACATTTTGAATTCAATTTATGTCATAAATGGCATTTTCAATTTAATTACAAACATGAACAAAAAAACATAAAAAAACATGGACTTTTTGGGCCTACAAATGCTCTTGCAAAAAAAATACCAAAATGTTGGGCTTCTGGTTTATTATTCTCAACATTCTCACCTTTATTTTAAAAGAAAAAATATGGAAATTCATAAGTGGGAACATTTGTAATGAATTTTTTCAAAAAAATGGGCCATTTTACCAAATTGCCCAAAATTGAAAAATTGGGCAAAAAAAAAATTTGAAAAAATTTGGGGACCTTCACATCCCATGTCGGAAAAAAATATGGCAAAAAAAAATGTTAAAAATTCTCAAAACTGAGCCTGAGGAATTTTTATAAAAAAATTAGGTCACTTACGTGTTTTGGCCATAATTTGGTAAAAACACATAAGGGCTTATGTGTTTTTACTAAAAGCTTACGTGCTTTTACCAACACCCTTTTTTTTGATTAAATTTAAAATAATTTAAAAAAAAAATTTCAAAATGCTTTTTTATTTTAAATTATTAGATAATAAAAATAATAATAATTTTTTTTAATTAAATTGAAAAAGAAAAAGAAAATTAAAGTATTTTTATAAGAATATAAATTACAAACAAAAAAAACAAAAAAAAAAAATCAAAATTTAAAAAATAATAAAATAATTTTTTTGTTTTTTTTTTTTGATTTAACATTAATTTATTTTATTTTCTTTTTTTTTAAAAAATCTTTCTGCAAAAAAAAAAACTAAATTATAAACTTAAACTAAAATTAAAAAATTTTATTAATTAAATAAATTAATTTAATTCAATTTAATTTTTGAATTTTTGATTAAAAATTAAAAAGCAATTAAAATGATTTTAAAAAAAAACAAACAAACAATTATTAATTAATTATAATCAAGTTATGATTTTTGAGATTAAAAAAAAAAAAAAAAATTCCAAATATTTTATTATTAAAAGAAAAATTAATTAACTAATTATTAAAATTTTGTAATAATTTTTTTTTTTAAAAAAATTTTTTTTGAAAGAAAAAACAAAAGTTATTTTTATCAATAATTCAATTTGTTTTTTTTTTAAAAATTCTTATTTGAAAAAGGATATTTAAGTTTAATAAAAAAACATATCATTTAGTATAAACTTCAAAAGGTTTTTTTTTCTTTATTTAAGAGATAAATTTTGATATAATAAAAGGTGTTAATTATATTAAAATCATATTATTATTATTATTATTATTATTATATATATATATATATATATATTCAAAAAAAAAACAAGTCATAAATATATCTTCCACCAAAAAAACTCACAAATCTATAATTCAAAAAACAGATATATTATTTATTTTTTTACAAAAAAAAAAAACCAGTCCATATTTTAAGTGAATTTTGAGACTTATTTTATTTCAAAAAAGAAAGTTTGGTTCTTTTAAATTTTAAATACTCCTATAAAATTTGAAAGATTTTTCAATTCTTATCATAAAACTTATTAAATCCTTAATTATTTTAATTTTTTTTTTAAATCTTATCTTTAAATATATTAATTACCTTTGATAAATATTTATCATATAATATTACGATCTTAAAATTTAAGATAAGATTTTAACTTTGAAAGCTTTATATTTAAAAGTTTTTTTATCTTACTCAAAAAAACAATTAATATATCACTAAAAAGTTGATTAAAAAAGAAAATTTATTTATTTATTTATTTTTTTTAATGGTCACTTGAAATAATTATTTCACAAAAAAATCAAACTAATTTAACCCTCTTTTTTTAAAAAAAATAATTATTAATGATCTTTGAATTTTTCAAAAAAAAAAAAAAGAAAAGAATTTTTCCTCAAAAAAATATTGGTAAGAAGTTTTTTTTTTCGCTTGTTTAAAATGGCTATTAAATTTTTGTGATTTCCCAAATTTAAAAGAAAAGACAGACATTTAGATTACAATATTAGATTTTTTTTATTATATGTTAATTGATTTATTAAAGAAAGCTTTTTATTTTAAAATTAATAATTTTTTCTTTCAATATCTTAGTTAAAATTATCAAGAAAATATTTTGAAAGTTTTATTTAAATTAAAAATTAAGAAAACAATAACAAAAAAATTGAAATTAAATTAAAATATAAAGAAATTGATTTTAATCATTATTATTTCAACAATTTTTTTTGAAAGAAAATAAGTATATATAAATATATACGCTTTGCTTTTTTTCTTATTATTTTATTTTATTTTTATTTTTTTTAGAAAATACTAATTTTCTTATGTTTTTTTTTTCTTTTCAATAAAAATTATTCTTTAAATTGAAAAACTTGTTTTTTTTTTTTTTTTTTTTTTTTTTTTTTTTTTTTTTTAATTTTAATTTTAATTTCAATTTATTACTAAATAATTTTTAAAAATTTTAAATAAAAAATTCTTTGAATAAAGTTTTCCTTCTTTTTCAAAAAAAAAAAAAAAAATAAAAGAAATTCTTTTTAAAAAAGTTTATTAAAAGCTATAAATCAAATAAAGAAAAAAAAAGATAGAGTTTAAATTAATTTTTTTAGTTTTTTAGTTTTTTAGTTTTTTAGTTTTTTTTTTTAGTTCTTTTTTTTAGTGATTTAAAAAATGTAATTTTATAAAAAAAAAAAAAAAGATTTTGTAGGATTAAAATTGAAAAATTAAGAATTTTTTTTTTGAAAAAAGTTTAAATTTTCAAATAAAGATCTTAAATTTTTCTTTTTTTTCTTTTTTTGTAAAACTAAGGAATTTATATATATTTGAAAAAATGAATAATTTTAAGATTTATTTGAAATTTTTATATAATACATCTTTTGAATTTTTAAATTCTGAAAAAAAAAATTGGTATCTTTTAGCCTATCAATAAGGAAAAAATTGAAAAAAAAAATATAGAGAAAAAATTAATATAATTAAAGAAAAACATTAATATAATAATAAAAAAGATTATTATAATAATAAAAAAAATTAATATAATAGCAAAAAAAAACAATTTTTTTATGAATTTGAAAAGAATTTAAACAAATTAAATCAAAATAAAAAAAAACATTTTTTTTTTTAATTCTTCTTATAAATCTAGATTATTGACACACATATATATAGGGAGTTGTTAAACACACACAAATAAGCCCTTATGTATTTTTTTATCAATTTATGGCCAAAAAAATTTGATTGAACTATTTTTTTTTTTTTTTTTTTTAATTTTGAGATTTTTTTCTCTTTTGTTTCAAAAAAAACAGAATTTCAAGATTCTCAATTTTTTTTAAAAAGAAATAAAATTCATTAGAATTTTTCTTTCCACTTATCAACTTATATATATTTTTTTTAGAAAGATGAAGTAAACAAACTTTCAAATAAAAAATATAAAAGTTTATAATTTTGGTAATGTTGTTTTTTTTTTTTTTTTTTTGGTGGGATTAGTTAAGGACCAAAAAGATGTGTTTTTTTTCCAACATTTTTTTTTTCATGTTTAAAATATGATTACTATTTTTAAATACAAGATCTCTACATGTTTAATAAAAAAGCAGAGACTTAGGTATGATTTAAACAATAAATAGGATTGAGGAGGGGGATAATTGGAATGAATTGTATATACAAAAAAAATCAATCTGAATCAGCCTTCAAAATAGTGTGTTTTTTCTCATGGGAGGTGAGAAATATTCTTAGAAAAATATAACATCCTGTGTTTCTTAAATTTATCTTCCCACCAAAGGGCTTTTGGTTGGGCATTCAATTCCCAATACACAGTAATGGGTGGAGCAGGGAAAACTTTGGAAGTGAAGATCTCCAATGGAACAAAATAAAAAAAGATATCCAAAAACAGATCAAAATGGATGTATTGTACTTCAGATGACAGAAATAAGGGGAAAAAGAGAAATATTTCCCTGTGAAACAAAATAAAGCTGATCTTTTGTACTTTTTTTCAATTGGATCCCCCATATCAGGAATGGACATCCACTTTCTCTTTGGAGCCTGGCCAAAATCTTCATACCACTGAATTATGTTCAGATGAGAGGATACTGAGGGTAAAAAAGTGTTTGTGGTTTCATAAAGGTCTTTCTTTTTTGAATTTCTTATGCCAAGTCACCGCTGAAATCAGCCCATTAATATTGAGTATTGTAAATGTAATGGGATACTGCTCTTTTGCCCCAGTTTCCATCACCTTGGACATTGATGGAATTTAAGGTGTATTTCAATATGAATGTTTTAAAGTCTTCTGAGACAAGTACCTAATAGAAATGGGTCAATAAAATTAATCAATATTAAAATAAAAAAAAATATTTTACATTAAAATGGATCAAAAAATCAAAAAGAGCTTGGATCATTAATCACTTTTGTGATAATTTCTTTGGAAATTCTCACAGGTTAAGTAAATTGCATAATAAATCTTCAAATTTGTTTCATGATTGTGGGAATTTCTTTGTGAGGTTCTGCTACTCTTGGACAATCTTCTGGACCTTCTCAGGGTGACTCCTGATTTTTCATATTCATTCAATTCAGTTTCTGAAGGTATTGGATCTGATGAATCAATTGATTTGTATAATGAGGCCTCAGAATATTGAGAATATTCAGATTAATCCAATTCCATAATTTGAGGGGGTGTAATTGACTTTGATATTGATGTTGTTGTGTTGATAACTTTTGATGGGGGTCTTCCTCTTCTCTTGGATTTAATTCAATGATTTAAAATATTGATGGATCTCTTTTATTTTTTATTTTTATTTGTATTTTTATTTTTATCTTTATTTTTATTTTTATTTTTATTTTTGTCTCCTTGAGGTCTTCCACAGATGTTTTTAAATTCTAGTGAGTCTTAATAATATTCTTAATCCTCTTGACTCTTGGGGATTTGATCAAAAAGGACTTTTTCAGTAAGAATGTCTTGAAAATTCTGAAGAATTGGGATTATTTCTTCCATTTATCTTTTTGAAAGGTCTTTCCCAATATCTTCAAAGATTATTTCTTTCTTTATAAAAAATTTGATCATCACCTTGATACCAGTTTAAGAAGAATATGACAAAGAAAATTAGTTTTTAGGAAAAAAAGCCAAGAAATTGAAGATTAAAAAATCCTGAAAGGTGAATTGAAATTTCACTGAGGATAGAAATCTGATACCTGGAGCCGTTGGAAATTGGAAAATGCCTGTGAAGTATTATGCTTTCAAGGTATGCCTTGCTAATTGTTGTATTTTTTGGTCCTTTTTTATTGGGGGGAAATTTTGTTTTGAAATTTTCAAAGGACATCCCAAGGGAATAATGAGAAAACTTGACATTGAGAGAAATTCTTGACAGGGAAAAGAATTTCTTTGGAGATTCTGTTGATTATTTCAATTAATTGTTCCTTTAGAGCTATGTTAAGGGTCCTTAAAACCTTCAGGAGAGTACCATTGGATGGTTGGAGACAAATTTTAACCATGGCATGGGCAACTTCAACCATTTAGGTGGAGCTCACACCCAGGTAGCAATGGTAGTTGGTCCAGGCCGGAATATAATACTCCTTTAGAGGAAGCCATATTTTTTCCAAATATTGCAAAACTTCAGGATTTTTGACTTTCTTTTGTAGCTTCTTCCAGTTATCTTTGAAATACTTTTCACTGGAATAATACATAACCTGAGAAGTGAATCCCAAAGTCATTAATAAAAACAATAATAATCATAAAATTGAAAGATAAAAGTAAATTACTTGATCATAAAGGCCAATTAAATTTTCAAAATAAGTTCCATTTCCTTTTTTCTTTATGCAATGGGCAGATACATCTTTATTGATGTTCCAAATTAATATCATGACTTTTAATTATGGGAAGAGCTTCAAGGCCAAATACCTTTCAATAAAAATACATGGAGGGGGGACAATATTGGTGTTACTGAGAGATTTTTATATGTATTGATTAAATGCCCAAGTATATTGGGGTTCAGTTTAATCCTTAATCAAACAAAAAGCCCCAGGAAAGGTCTCATTTGTTGAGATGAACCTCAAAATATGAAAAAGGGGAATTTTGTACTTATTTTTTTATAGGTAAAATACATAAGAATTACATGAGGAAATCCATGAAAAAGCTTTATGGAAAGAGGGTTAGTTAAAAACAAGGAGTTAATGTGAATTAAGTATTTCTTTCAGAGGAACACACAATAGTTGCTTCTTTGAGGGTGTCAATAAGAGCATCAATGGTCCTTCTTCCTTGCATTTTGTCTTTCTTGATTTTCTTGAATTGGTTGTAACTGTCTTGAAGGATTACAGGTCTTTCAGACTCCCTCTGGATCCATAATTGGGCCTGAATTTGCCTTATAATGAGAAGTGATTCAGAAATTTGAGAAATTTGGGATATTTCTTGCTCATTAAATTTTCTTAAAGCAGGATGTGCCATGATATTGGCCATGTTCAGGATCTTTGACTTTAAGAGTCCAAGTGGTACTTCTGGCATATTTTCTGGCATAAACTCTAAACAGAAAGTAAATATTTCTTGAAGTTACTGTTTTGGAGGATTTCTTGTGGGAATTTGGGGTCCCAGACCTGTCACAACCTATTTAAATTTGGTTGTGGGTCATATTGGACCTCAAGGTTGGCACAGCATACCCCTGTGTCCTGGAAAAATTATGCACATGCTTCCAAGAAAGCTTAAAGGTCTGAAATTCACCTTCAGTGGTGGTTTGAAGCATTATATAGTGAAAAGGATGTATAGATTTTGAAAAAAAGGGGATTTTGGGTATTTGGAATATGGAAATAACCTTTCAAAATTTGAAAAAGAAGGGATAAAAGGTGTGAAAAGTCAAACCAAGTGGGAAGAAGTGAAAAGAAGAGGTTCAAATCGAAGAATAATAGAAGAGGGAAGTTAAAAACAGGGAATTTAAGAGGCTTTGAGGCATGTTTTGCTGGAGGAAAATACAGTATTTGGGAAAAAAAAGAAAAAAAAGTGTGGCAAGATGTGGAAAATTTGGTTTTTAATGCTGTTTTTTGTGGGGGGGATGTGAAAAAAAAGTGAAACAAATCGGTGAGGGGTTTTAGCAGGTTTTTTTTGCTTCATATGAATTTGAAATTGGACCAGGGAGCCCCCTACATGTTTTTACCCAATTGCTTATGTGGTTTTACCAATATCCTATATATATATATATTGTATTTATAGTTAATTTATTTTATTTATGTATATCTTTTTCATAAAATTATTAAATAATTTTTTTTTGAAGTTTTTTTATTTTTTGATATTTAAAGCTTAAATTAAATTCAAATTATAATATTTGAATTTCTTAAATGAAGTTTATTCTTATTATGAATAAAGATTTTTTTTAATAAAAAAAAACTAAATTTTTGATTTAACAAATTTGTTAATTGTTAATATTTTATCTTATTGTTGAATCTATAATACTAAATTCTTTTTAATATTACGATCAATTAAATATTCAAAAATAATCTCTTTTTTTTTGGTTGAAGAATTTCTCAAGTTCAATTGAAAATTATACTAGAAATAAAAAAATTAATTATTATTTATTACTTGATGAGAAATTTTTTAGATTTAAAAAAATTAAATGAGAAAGAAATTTAAAAGAGGTTTTTTTATGGAGATTATTAAGTAACTCAAAATAAATTAAATTATCTCTCCTTTAAAATTTAATAAAAAAATAATTTATCATTCAAGAATATTTTTTTTTTACTTTACCATAATTTAATTTGAATTATTTTTTGATAGATTAAATATTTATAGGACTTGATTTTTTTTTTACAAAATTTTGTATTGATTATTTGGATAAAAACCCTTAATTTATTGAAAATAAATCTTTGAGATTATTTATTAGAAAATATTTGATTGATTATTTATTCCTCTAAATTTTCTTGAAGCTCTACTTATATTTAATACAGCTTTTTTAATGAAAATATAGATAAGTAGAGTCTAAAAGTGAAATCAGATGATTTTTTGAGATGAAATGACACAGGGAAGAAATGACTGGGAGAAATGTATGTATGATAAAGACAAAAAAAGAAATAAAAAATTGGTAACACATCTTTTTAGGGTGGAACTGGACCTAGAAAAGCATGAACAATGGTCTTCCATTTTCTTATTCCACAAGATAAGTGAAAGGTAAGAAGTGATACTTATGATTTTTACCCAATAATTAAACACCAGGATTTTTATTCAGCTTTATTTCTGGTTATATAAAGTAAGCCTTCATTTGTTTTGGGGTTTTATTTTCTCTTCCATCTTTAGGATTGTGATTTATAATTAAAAAAAAGGTGTTAAAAGTTGAAATTGGAAGATATTTCAAAGGATATTTTAGAGGATGAAGATGATGAAACATAGAGAATAATTTTTTGAGGGGAATTTCGAGGAGATAAAGAAACAGAAAATGATTAATGGGTGATTTATCTTTGCAACATGGACCTTTAGTTAGAGAATCATGGGAAATGGACTTCAAAAAAATGGTACCAAAAGCTAAGTGAAAGATTAGAAGCTATATTGATGTCTTTTTCTCAATAATTGAGTACCAATTTTTTCTCTGGATTCATTGTTTGGAAGAGGAATTTAGGAAAATCTATCAGAAAAATAGGTTTTTAGAAGAAAAATAAAATGTTTTTTTAAAAGAGCTTTTGGAGGATGAAGATGATTCAAAAAGGAGAGGTGATTCCTGAGAGTAACTCAAAGAAAATAAATAATTGGTTATGTGTCTTTTAAAGGTATATTTTGAGCTAGAGAACCTGAACAAGGGTCTTCAATTTTATTATACCACAAGCTATGTGAAAGGCAAGAAGACATATTGATATCTTTTATTCAATAATTGAGTATTATACTTTCATTAAGCTTCATTCTTGGTGAGATTAAGGTAGGGTTTATTTAAATTTTTTAATTAGGATTGTGAATTCTAATAAAAAACGCTATCAGAAAAATAGGTTCTCAGAAGAACAATTCAATGATGTTACAAAACGGATTTTGAACAATGAAGATTGAAAAAAGGAGAGAAATTCAGAGAAAATTAATGCAAAGGATTTTTTTGGGTAAAACATCTTTTTAAGCTGGAATTAGAGCTAGAGATCCTTGAATAATAGTATTCAATCTCTTGATAACACAAACTGAGTGTAATTTTACAAGTTATTTTGATAGCTTGTAAAAAAAGTGAGTAAAAGGCTTTTTTTCAAATTGTTTTCAATGAGATAAAACTTCCATAGATGGAGATTTTCTATCAATATAAAATTAAATTTGGCACCACATAAGATTCGATATTAATAAAATATAAGATATTACTCCAAAATCTATAGACCCAGTGCATTACTCTTTGGAATAAAAAAGAATAAAAATTGGAAAAAAGTCACATTTAATTTTGATTTCTCACACAAAAAAGTATGATAATATGTCAATATTAAATTCTGAGGAAAAAGATGTAAAAATAAATATAATAAGACCTCTTTTCTTACATTCCTAGTAATGAAATAATGACTTAATTGTTATTAAGAAAAATCTTCAAGGCTATGAAAATTTATTTTTAAAATAAAAAAACATTGAATTTTTCTAGATCTTAAACATGGTGATTTGAGGATATAAATTCCATCATAAGATCATAGTATTATTTTTGGAATACAAGTGCTCCATCATTTTTATTTTCTTCATTCTTTCATTAAAGGTAATCTTTGTTTTTCTTTTGTTTAGAAATTCATATCCTCATTCTTAATTTTTGAATTTCTCATTGACTCCCTTTCTTGAGTTTTAATTTTTAAGCTTTCCCAGTTTTCTTCTTTTTTCAATTCCAGATCTCCTTTCCACTTCTACAATTGGAGCTGTGCCATGACTTATGTATTCTTGCCTTTAAGTTAGCAAAAAAATTTTTTTAGCTATTACTCTAAATAATTGAGATATTTTATACCTTCTTGAGAATTAGAAAATGCTTCATATTTACAAAATACAAGTAGCTTTATTTTATTTTCATGTCTTGTTGGATTTAGATTGTATGTATTTTATGCCTTTTGTTTTGAATAATAGGCAGGAAAAATTCCATTCTGTTCAGGTTTACTTCTTTCTTTAATTCAATTAGGCTTTCAATTTAAAACTCCTTGGTTTCAAAATAATAATCATCTCCAAACGTCTGATTTTAACATTTGCTCAATATTTTTAGAATTACAATTTAATTTCACAACATGTAAATCTTCAAATTCTTAATAGTTTATCCTAGAATTGAATCTATAATTCTAAATTATTTTCAATCTTAGAATTGATTCAATATTTAAAAACAATACTCCTTTTCTTTGTCAAGGAATTGTTCAATTTTAATTTATAAATGAAATAACAAATGACCTATTTTTTATTACTTGATAAAATTATTTTTTTAGATTTGTAAAGGTAAATGAGAAAAAAAATTCAAAGAGCTTTTTAAATGAAGATTATTAGTTTAAAAGAAATTATTAAGTAAATGTAAATAAATAAAATTATCTTTTCTTTTAAATTTAATATAAAATAAGCTATTACTCAATAATAATTTATTTTTACTCTATCATGATTTAATTTGAATGATTTTATTGGGGATTTAATATTTAGAAAGCATGAAAATTTTCCCGAGTTTTTTCATTGATTCTAAAGACAAAACCTTCAATTTATTAAAAATAAAGTTTTGAGATTATTTCTTATAGCTATTTAATTAATTAATTTTTCTTCGAAACTTATTTAAATCTCTATTTATATTTAATACAGATTTTTTTACTAAATAAGAATAGATAAGTAGGATCTGAAGTTAAATTAGATGAGTTTTTGAAAATTATTTAGAAGGATGGAAATGAAATGACAGAGGGAAGTGATGACTGGGAGAAATGTAGGTGTAATAAAGACAAAAAAAGGAAATAAACAATTGGTAAAACATCTTTTTAGGGTGTAATTGAAACTAGAAAAGCATGAAAAATGATCTTCCATTTTCTTATGTCACAAGATAAGTGAAAGGTAAGAAGTAATATTGATGGCTTTTACTCAATAATTGAGCACCATATTTTCTCTTCAGCTTTATTTCCTGTGAGATGAAGTCAGCCTTTAGTTATTTTCGGGTTTTATTTTATCTTTTGTTCTTAGGATTGTGAATTATAATAAAAAAAAGTTATTAAAAAGATAGGTGTTAAAAATTGAAATCAGATGATTTTCAAAAGATATGTTAGAGGATGAAACATAGAGAATCATTTTTTGAGGGGAATTCAGAGAAGATTCAAAAACAGAAAAATGATTAATGGGTGATTTTTCTTCGCAAGGTGGATTTTTAGTTAGAGAATCATGGGAAACGGAATTCAATTTCCTGTAACCACCAACTAAGTGAAAGAACAGAAGTGATATTTATGACTTTTTCCAAATAATTGATTATCCATTTTTTTTTCAGATAAAGGTAGGATTGATTTGATATTTTCCATTAGGATTATTAATTTTAATAAAAAAGCTATTAGAGAAATAGGGCCTTGGAAGCAAAATTAGATGGTGTTTTGTGAGCCTTTGAGATATGACCAAATATACAAAAACAGTCACAAAAAATATCATGAAACTCATTTTAATAATAAGAATTGAATTTCAATTCTTAAAATAACCATTAAAATAAGCCAAAATTCCCTTCAAATGCAGAAATTATTGATTATCTCAGAAACCAATTAATAAGAATGTAAAATTAAATACACCATCAGATTATCCCTTCAAAAATACATATATTAATCTGTGATTTCATATCTTTAAACCAATACTTACTTAGATACCTGGATATATGCACTTTTATGATCAATTCATATATTGATGGATTTTAGCTTGCAGTGTTTTGAATACTCATGATAAAGGAATTATCCAAAAGCACAGTTACCACTAAATGACTTTAAAAGTACATTTATAAAATTTATTTGTAAATTTATAAGAAAGATTATGGATAATAAAGAGAAATTTACCAAAATAGGAATACCAGTTGACCACTTAAAATTCGAAGTGATCAAAACTTGAAATAAAGTAGATATTTGGAGTCTAATACCTTATATGTGAGTTATCAAATAATTTATATCATTATATTAAAGGTATAACCTTATGAAATCATGGTTCGAAGTAGAAAATAGTAAATTTTTACAGAAAAGATGAATTACAAGAAAAATAATCAAAAAATTTGATTATTTCATAAAATACTCTTTAAATCTTTGGAAAGGATATTACAAGCTATTATAATTAACTCTATGAACTGAAGCTTCATGAAAAACTAGAAAGTTATCAAGTATTAATGTTAAAGCTTAAAAATGATTGTTTTGATCTTGAGCTATAATCTTATTTCAAGTTCAACAATTAGATAAGAGATGAAACTGGTGGATATTAGTATTTGATGATTAAAAATACCCTAATCCACAAAATGAAATATTTTACAGGATTAAAATGTCAGAAAGCTGGAGCTATAGTTATAACTCTAACATATGGAGTAATAATTAGATGAAAAGGTTTAATAATGATTTAATAATCATTAGACCTTAAAATATTGATCAATTACAGTGGATAGAATCATTAAAAAGTCTGCTATAGTGTATCTGGTTACTAGGAGTAAGGATCTTTACTCTATAAGGACCCCTTCTTCCTCTGTTTCTCCCTCAGGTGCATCAAATTCAATAAAGTATCAAATAAACAAGTAATCCACTTTATTCTCTCAATATAAGCTCTCATATTGTAAAATATCAAATTCTTAACCCATAGTCACTTAAATTCATGTTATTGCATAAGTATTTCATTATTATTTGTTAAGTTAACTTAAAAAACTTTCAATCCACATAAACATAGTTAAAATTGTATTTCCTCTATTTTTTATTGTAAATACATACTAAATAAGCTTTAATAATTTCTTTAGGAATAACCAACTCAAAATAATTATATTAAGCATTAAAATTAAGTTTTTTTATCTTATTATACTATTTATTTCTCAAATTTGCTAAAAAATCATCTTTTATCAGTATAAATAGTATTTATATTGAATTATAACTTTAGTATTAGTAATATTTCAGCTATAAATTTTCTTTATTGATAAATGGAAGTTTCTATGCATTCATTCTTTTTGGTAACAATAACAGATTGCCATAATGTATGAATTATTAGTTTATCATACTAATTCTATAATATAACCTATATTATTTATTCTTTATAAAGAATATAAGATATTTTATCCCATAATTATAATGATATTTTATAATTATAATTATTTTAAATATAATTATTAATTATCATTAATAGAATTGGGAGTAAAATAAGTAAAATATTTAAAATATTTACTTATTGTTTCATAGTAAAATCTTACATATTTCAAAACAGCTTTTGGAGGATCAGGGTTATGCAAAAAATAGAGGTGATTCCTGAGAGTAATTAAAAGAAGATAAATAAAAATAGAAAAAAAATCTATGGTTATGTGTCTTTGAAAGGTAGATTTTGATCTAGAGAATCCTGAACAATATTCATCAATTTCCTGATACTACAAGCTAAGTGAAAGGAAAGAAGTGATATTGATGGCTGTTACTAAAGAGTTAAGTATAGTAATTCAATTAAGCTTCATTATTGGTGAGAAGAAGGTAGGCTTGATTTAACTTTCTTAATTAAGGTTTTTATTTTGATAGAAAAGCTATTAGACAAATAAGGTCTCAGAGGAAAAGTGAGATGATGTCTCAAAAGGGACTTTGGATAATGAAGATGACACAACAGAGAGAAATCCAGAGAATATCAATACAAACAGAAGAAGATCAATTAGTAAAACATCTTTCAAAAAATTGAATTGGAGCTATAGAAGCCTGAATAATGGTCTTTTATTTTCTTATACCACAAAATTGGTGGAATCTCATGAGCTAGTTTGATAGATTTTGAAAAATAATGAGTACCAGGATTTTCTTCAAATTGTGTGTTAATGAGATAAAAGTTCAATATATGAAGAGTTTTTATCAATTTGAAATTTTATTTTGAACCAAATAAGCTTCAATATTAATAAGATATAGGATATTATTCCAAAATATATCCAACCAGTGTGTTACTCTTTGGAATAAAAATACAGAAAAATTATAAATTTTTTTTAAGTGTGATTTATTACACAAAAGAAATATAATAACCTTTACATACTTAATTCTAGAAAAAAAAGATTCAAAAATAAATATAATTAGAGCTTTTTTTACAAATTATTTGTAATTAAAAAAATACTTTAATGGTTATTAAAGGTTATTAAAACAAATGTATAAGGCTATAAACATTCATTTTCAAAATAACAAAACTTTAATTTTTCTCTAGATCTGAAACATGGTTCTTTGCGGAAATAAATTCCATTATCATATCACAGTATTATTTTTTATATAGAAGTGCTCCATCATTTTCCGTTTCTTCATTCTGGAATTAAAGGTAGTCTTTCTTTTGCTTTTATTAAGACTCAATATTCTCATTCTTCAATTTGGACTTTTCCATTGCCTCAATTTCTTGAAGTTTAACTTTCAAGTGCTCCCAGTTCTCTTCCTTTTTTAATTCCAGCTTCCATTTCTGCTTCTCCAATGATAGATGTGCCATTTCTGATATATTATCTCCTTTAAAGTAGAATAAAAATAATTTTAACCATAATTATTAATAATTGAGATATTTTATACCTTTTTCTTGAGAATTAAAAAGTTTTCATATAAAAAAATACAAATGGCTTTTCTTTCTTTTCATGGCTTTTTGGATTTAGATTTTATATATTTTACGCCTTTTGTTATGAATAATAGGCCAAAAGTTTCCATTCTGTTCAGGTTGACTAGTGTTCTTAATCAAAAAATTATTTGCTTTCAAAATCATCATCATACAAAAAATTATGGTTCTAATATCTTCTCAATATGTTTAGAATTACAGTTCAAGAGAACAAAATGTATTCTCATTACTTAATACATTAATATCTTCATAATAATAGTCAACCTAAAGATGTCTATAATTCATTTCATAAATAATATAAGTAGTTGGTATTATATGTAATTCTTTGGAAACCAAAATAGGAGCCAAGAAATCCGCTCAGCTATGTTGTGAATTAAACTCAGAAAGAGGTTGTGTACTTGGATTTTGGCCAAAAATAAGATCCATTTAATTATGAAAAGGACTTAAGTATTACAGATTCTCTTCAGATTAACTGATCCCTTTTTCTGAATAACTTTAATCAATACCAAATCTGGTTGAGTCCGATAAAATCTCAGCCTTCATATACTTGGCCTTATAGATATTAAATTGTTAATTCATTTTCTTGCAGCATAGTTGCCCCTTTGGATTTACTTTAATATTCAGTTGTTTTGACATAACTCAAAATCCATTAATTTTAATTTAAGGAGGACTCCAAATATGGGTGTACAAATAAGTACCAAAGCAAGAATAATGATCCTCCTTATTAGGTAGCCATGTGGTAATAATTTGGTAATTTTCTTGTTTGAGTTAAGGTGTTGGAGTCAGCTTAGATGTGCTTTTAGGGTAAAACCTTCCGGTTTATATAAAGAAAAAAATTTGAGCTGAGGATTTTAGGAAAAACTCTAGTAATAAGAAATTAATTTGTCAATTATTTCAAATTATAATTATTTGGCTTAAAAATAAATAAAAAATTACGAAAAAAATAACATTGGAATAAAACAGGGGATGTTTGAGAATTTGCTTGTTTGGGCAATAGGTTTGATACCAATATTATAAAGACCCCTATTTTTTCTTAAAATTGGAATTTCCTTGAGAAATTATATATTAAGAAAAATCAGGGGCTTCTTTAAATAGTTTTATTTGGGTAGTTTTGATAACCCCTAATAAAGGGAGGGTAAGGGGTTACCCAGCTAAATTTCTTTCAAAAAACTCCATACCATAATTCATTTTTTTTAAGGTTATTATTTATAAGAAGTATTTTGAAAATCATTAAAAAAATTCTAAAAAAAATATGATGATTAGAATAAAGTTTTTTTTTCATTTATTCACTTGAAATAATGAATGAGGTTTCCTTTCTAATAATTTTCATAAAAAAAATTTAAAAAATTTAATTGTTAGAAAAAGTCAAGGATTTTTTTGTTCAAATTTGTTTCAATTTCAAATTTTCCAATCTAATTAAAGAATGAAAAAATGATAAACTTTCATTTTTTTTTGATTTGAGAAATTCCAATGAAATTAATTAATGAATTTTTTATTTAGAAAAAATAATTATACAATCTATAATTCTAATTTTAGTTATATATATATCTCTTTGATTTTCATTGTATTTTTATGAATTATTGTTAGGATGTTTTACAAAATGATATTTTCTTTGTTTTCTTTGATTTTTTCAGATCTTAATAGGTATTTGGGAATGTTAATTAATTAAATTTTAAATTTTTCAAATTTTTATTTTTATTTTTATTTTTATTTTTATTTTTATTTTTATTTTTATTTTTATTTTTATTTTTATTTTTATTTTTATTTTTATTTTTATTTTTATTTTTATTTTTATTTTTATTTTTATTTTTATTTTTCATTTTTATTTTTATCTTTATTTTTATTTTTATTTTTTTCCAAATTCTCATTTTTAATCTCTTTTTTTAATTTTATTTAATTAATTTCTATTATTCTTTTTAAAAATTTTATTTTGTCTTATTTATATTTCACAAATTATTAAATTTTTAAAACTCTTATTTTTGAAATTAAATTCTTTTCTTTTTCTAAATTTCTGATTTAAAAAAATATTTGAATCTTTAAAAATAATCAATTTTTTTGAAACCTCAAAAAATATCTAGAATAAAATTTCTGATCATTTTCTTAATAATAAAAACATAATAATATAAGAAATAGCATATATTTGAACATTATTAATGGCTTTGAGAAAGAAAAATATCCTATTCTTAAATTCTCAACCCAATTAATTCCATGGTGGCAAAAAATTATGAATTTAAAAAGGTTAAAATTCTATTTTAGAGCTTTTGAACGTCAAAGAAACCAATAGTTTCAAAAAATTATATTTCAAACTAAAAAAAAATGAAATTAATTTTTTAAAAGATTTTGAGACATTTCTAAAAATAATTGAAAAAGAGAATAATAATTTTTTCATTTTATTTTACTGGTAAATATACCAATATTGATTCAAAATATTGATTTGAATTTGAAGAAATAAATAAATATCATTTCAATTTTTCAATATAATATTTCTTAATTAATTTGTTAATTTTTATTAATTTTCTTATTTATATTGAGAATTTTCTTTTATTTAAAATGATATTTTCATCTCTTAATTAATTTAATGTATATATATATATATATAGTCATAAATAGTATAAATAATCTATTATAATTGAAAATAATTAAGAAAATGGAAAAAATAAGGAGTAAATATTATTTACTTATTCTAAGATATATTTCATTCATTTCAAATCTTTCTATCATTGCAGGATTATAAGGAGATTTTATGAAATTTCCTCTCCTTTTTTCTTTAGAGGAATAATAATAATAGGGTGTTGAAAAAAACACTGAGGGTTCCAGTGGAAACACATAATCTCTTACATGTTTTTACCAATATATGGACAAAAAACATGTAAGAGTTTATATTTTTTTAATAAATATTTAAGTGTGTTTACCAAAGCCCTAATAATAATAATAAATTTTACAAAACATATCAAATCTAACATTGAAAATATTAAAAGTTTCATTTTTTTATTTTTTGTTTCCTTTTTTGATTGAAATTCCAGTATTATTTATTTATTTGTTATTTTATTTTTTCCATTTTAAGTCTCTTCTTAAATCTCACAGCTTAATTCATTATGTTTTTATTTCAGCTACAAAAAATATATATATATATATGTTTACTAAATATTCAAGCTGAAATGTGAAAAAAGGGTATCAAACCTAAGTAAATTGGAATTAAAAAAAGGGTATCAAATCTGAGTAAATTGGAATTAAAAAAGGGATTTATTTGGGAACCAAAAAAATCTGAAAATCAGACATTAAAAAAGGCTTATTTGGGAACAATACCTGACTATTGACAGGTTAGTTCTTATTTCATTAAAAAATCATATTTTTTCAGGAAAAAATTACTTAATATAGATCAAACCACATAATTATCAAAAAAAATACAAAAATAATTCAAAATATATCCCTAATTAAATCATACCAAAAAAAATAAAATTGAATAGATTATTAATAAAAGGATTGGGGGTTTTAAACCTTCAAAGTATCATATAAAAATAACTTGGAATTCTTTCAGCTCAAACCTACCCTGAAAATAAAAAGAATCCTAAATATTTAATTTTGAATTATAATAGTTTCCAATCGAGCCCCCTTGTATTTTGTGAAAATTTGTTTTTTTTTGAAAATATGATATTTTACTTTTTAAAATATATAAAGAAATACAGAAGAACTTTTTGAGACCCATAGCTGTTTTTGAAAAGTTTTTTCTATGGATTTCAGAAGGTTATATGTTTTATTAGGATTACCCCCAATACCCATATTCTGAAACCCATTCATTTCTTAACATCAATTTTTGATTACCTTCCCAACCCCATACTTTTTGGGAATTTTTTCACTTAAATTAAAGATAAAACTTCAATCAAAATATACAATAAGTTAATTTCTGATATACTATACTACAGTACTGTATGTTCCAAGCCATAATTAATTTAATGCATTGATACAAAACATATCAGTAAATGTAAGGATTGAATCAAGTATTTTTGTAATATTATAGAAGGTGAATCTGTTTTTTATTATTTAAATCATGGAATTATACAATACTTCCATATTATTCAAGAAATTCACTAAAGATATCAACTTCTTTGGTTTATTAGTGAGAAGTAAATCATAAGAAAGTTTAAATTTGCTTCTTAACTGCGCTAACTCTCATCATTTAAAATAACCTCAGTGGTTAGTTCATGGTTGAACACATACTTATTGGATTGGTTTAAAAACTCCAAAATTTAAATTTGATTTTGTGGAGTGATAAGGAAAGTTTCTTGAAGTCTAGCTGTAATTTTTTCAAGTGAATCTTTGGCTTTAACAGCCTAAAAATAATCAGGTATGTTATTGAGCTTTGGAATTATCTTGGTTTGATCCCAGAAGTTATTGATTTTTTCGGGCTTAATTGTATTCCAAGCCAAGTGACACATATTCATGTCATTTAGTTGATCAAAATTTTATATGAAGCTCACATTTATGTTAATTATTTTACTGAGCTATTTCTAGGGAGCTGAATCTTTGGAAATGTTCAGACTTGAATGTGGGAATGATACCAGCATCTAATGGCTGTATATAAGGGGTTAGATTTGGTGAAAAGAAAACTATGTTAATATTTGACACACCCTCTTGAAAAATCTCAGTGCCCTTGAAATTATCAAGCAGAAGTAAAATATTGTTTTTTCTTCTCTCAAAAATAGCTTTTCCTTCTAATAAGTCCGTTTGGAAATATTTATCAGTCCATCCATGCTTTTGAGTTGAATTAGTGTTGATAACCAAGTTGAAAGCCATATTTTTTATTGAAACATTGGCAATTTTAATTTGCTCCATTTAATACTATTGAACATGATTTTTGACCAGTGGAATTTCCTTTAAAAAAAATTTTAATATTTATTATATTCATTTACATCCATTATGATGAAATGGTTCCAGCCCTTTATCTGGTGGAGTTCTAAATTCCACCTAAAGTGATTAGCTCTTTAATACCATATAAAAAGCTCTGAATAAAATTACCAATGCATAAAAGAGTCCAGTCTTTTCTATTCTGAATATTTCATTGGGGGTTTAAGGAAATAAGATTCAGGATAAGGGATTAATTTCTTCTTCTAAATTAGCAAGGTCTGTTGAGGTGGCATTACCATGTTGTTTGTAAATCTTGAAATTTTTGTGATTCTTAAAAGAATAAATCCATCAATTTGAAAGATGTCGCCACTTCTCACTTAGAATATTGAGAATTAGTGAAAATTATTTCCACTTTGCATTGATAAGATTGCCCATGATCAAAAAAAGTTTTTGAATTTATTTCTGAACCCACAATTAAATAATTTCTTCATCATTGCCATGCTTGACAGTTCCAATGTGTTTCATTAGAAGTGACGCAGAAGAAACACTTTCTTTTCTTATTTTTTCTTTGTAGTTAAACCAAGCTGAAATTTGGGGATTCTGGAGCAATAGCTGAGAATCAATCTTGCCATAATTTACTGCAGTTTCCAATTGATTATTGAAATCACTATATTAACAGTCCCAAATTTTGATCTTTTGTGAAAATTTTTGTAAAGGGCTTCTGGTTCCCATTACATATGGCTTTGGATTTTTTTTCTTTTTCTGGAAATAAGTGTGTTTTTGATCTAGTTCATGTTTGTGGTGGTTTTTTCAATCGAATTCTTCAATGATTTGAGCTGCATTCCTTGGAGAGGTATTGTTTCCATGTCTCAATTATTATAATCCAGAGCTCTCTACACTTCCATATTCTCATTGATGTATCATTATTATCAATCAATCCAATATTCTTCAGCTTTTTTAAGTGGTGTTTCTTTTGCTTTTTTTGAGTAGTTTTTTTCTATTCAATAGAATTTTCTAATTGCTATAGGCTTTCTTCAAAATAATTGAGTTCATATTCACAAGGCATGTTGCTAAAATATATAGGAATAGAACGACAAAAAGAGGAGAAATACAAAATAAATGGTGTTTCCACAACAGGTATAAAAAACTGGATTAATTTGGTTTTCAGCCAAGGAAGTTAAATGCTCTGTGGGAAAGCATTGGATTTGGAATTTGACTGTACTGTATGTATTTCATGTACAAAAACATTCTCAGTAAGGGTATATATGAGTTATGGGCTATAGCATTGGACAGGTTTATGAGTTGAAGAACTACTAAAGCAGGCCACTGACTTCTTGAATGGGTTTGACTATGGGTCTCAAGAGGTATGGATCTCAAAAAGGTTTTTTTTGTAAATAAATCCAACTTGACAAAATTGTATTATATGAGAAAAAAATCATTATTCCAAAAAAAAACCTTAACTTGTTATCATTTCATTCACAGCTTTACTTAATTCAAGCTCTCACGTAATTTCTGCAAAATTTATAAAGATTCCAGTTTCCTTTAAATTTTTCTCAATTTTTTGTTCTGAAATCTAGGATCTATCTATCTATATATATATTTTGAAAAAAAAACAAATCTTGGGAATTGACCAAATTACTCTCATGATTCTAAAAATCATTATATATTTTTTATTTTTTTCAACTTTCATAAGCTTCATTAAGATTGTAAAAGTTTAAAAAAAATAATAAAATGGATATGATTTTATCTTCTTTTTTTTTGAAAAAAGAGAGATTGGTTATAAAATGAAAAAACTTCCTTTTTTGAATTATTGTATAGATAGAAAAAATTATTTATTTTTAAAGAAAAAAGAATAAATTCAAGATCTTAGAGATATCATTCATCTGAAAATAAGATTATTTAATGGAATAATTTCATTGTTTAAACACTAATTTGATTCTTTTCAATATAATTAACAAGTTCATCATAAAAAGAAGTATCAATTATGATATTTTATCTTTAAATTACATGAAAATTAAATTGATAAAACTAATTGAAAAATATTTACAATTAATTAAAATAAAAAAGGAAATATTAAGATAATTTAATTTCTATTTATTAAATAATTTTTTTTAAGGTTTTGGTAAACACATGTAAGCCCTTGTGTATTTTTGCCAATTTATGGCCAAAACATGTAAGTGGCCTGTTTGTCCAAATAAATTTCTCAGCCTCAGTTTTGAGTATTTTTTCATTTTTTTGCCATATTTTTTCCTAAATAGTGTTTCTAGATCCCCATTTTTTTTCCAAATTTCTACAATTTGGCCAATTTGGAAAAATTGCTATTTTTTTAAAAAAATAATTAAAAATGTTTTTCACTTATTAATTTCCTTTTCTTTAAATTGAAGGGGAGAATATTGAGAATCAAAACACAGAAGTGCATATTTTTGGGAATTTTTTTTTGGTGGAACAAGTGAAGGCCCAAAAAAATGTGTTTTTTTCCAAGATTTTTTTTTCATTTTTGTAATATGACTATTTTTAAGTACAAAAGTGCCACATGTTTAATAAACAAAGAGACTTATGTGGTATTTAAGCAATGAATAGGACTTAGGAGGGGGTAATTGGCATAAATTGTATATACATAAAAATCAATCTGAAGCAACCTCCAAAATAGTGGTTTTTTCCTGATGGGAGGGGAGGTGTGAGCCTTAGAGGTAATTTCATATACCCAAAATACCACAAATACAAAATTAACATATAAATATAAATAAAATAAATTTATTTATATTATTAAAATGAAAATCAAAATATAAATATAAAAATTATATTCACAATTAAAAATTTAATTACAATTTAAAAATAAAATTACATTAAATTTTGAAATTGTAAAATTACATTTATACTTGAAAAAATTAAGTAAAAATTAAATTTTAACAAAATTGTAAAAAAATAAATAAATTTGGAAAAAAGTTAAATAGAAATTATTATAACTTTTTATCCAATAAATAAACATACAATAATTATTTCACCATTGGATTCCTCATAAAAAATCAGGTGGGGTCACCTCTGAGTGAAAATCTTGTAGCTCAACTCTAAATAAGCTTAAATTAAGTTTTTAGTATTTTCTGTATGAAAATTAAAAATCCTCAAAGCTTTAATTTAATTCACATCACATGTAGTATTAATCACCAAAATTTGTGTTAAAATTGAGGTGTTGTGTATATTTTAGAAGTTATGAGGAATTAAAGTATTTTCAATTGAAATGTCAAAATGTGCATGTGTATTACATAATTGAACTTTGATTTACATATGAGGTATCAGTTATTACTTTATTGAACTGTACAACTCAATTGAATTACATATGTAAATTATAAGTATACTACATGATGAGGAATTAAAGGAAAAATAAATTGGAAAGATTAAATTTGGGGGGGAAAAGGAACTCCAGCTCTAAGGGGGAGTTAGACCCCCAAATTCCTTGCCGACAGGCGTGGGATGTCAAAATTTATGCAAAAGTTCATCACTTTTGGCCTGGAATTGAGTTACAGGGTCTGTGGACTCAATTGATGATGAGGTTTTGATACCAACTGGGGTAGTTTTAGCTGTTGCCAAGAGGGTAAAATTACCCTTAAGATAAAACAATCATAGTAAAAACAGTTTTAACTGGCTTCTACGCCTCTTACACACATTCTGATGTGTTTTGAAGTCTCTAGACCAGATATTGCTATAGTAATGGCTGATTTAAGGGTCTAAAATGGCTAAAAATGGCTTAAACCAGCCCTTTTTTGGTCCAAACCGGGGTTCAATGATGCCATAATTGGCTTTTCTGTTATCAGACTGTTTTTCACGACTGACAAGAGTAAATTTTACTTTTGGAGTAAGAAAATTGATGGCTATAAAAGAATGTCTTCTTTGCCCCACTTTTCTCTTCATGTTAAAATCTTTTCCTTTTATAATTAGTTTAAACATTGTTAAACCAATCAATAAAAGATTCCAACCACCTTTATTAAGTCATTCTAAACCTTTTAACCACGTGAAAAAATCATTATAATAATTTTTTGTAACTTTTATAATCATTTTTACCCATGAACCACCCCAAAAGTGAATCAAAGCATCTTTCATCACTGTAAACTTTGTCACTTTGTTCCCAAATTCACTCTGGTCACTTTTGGGAGTGTTTTCTCTTTAATATTCTTTTATAAGCCTTTGTTCTTTAATTAATTGCTTGCAGTTCTTTTCTCAATTAATTCCAATTGAAATTGCTCTTGAAGAAATTTCTTTTGTAGCCTTAAAATATCTCTTGTAGAGTATTTTTTGGATAAATTTTTATTGTTGGTAAAACAATAAATCTTTATAATATTATTGTTTTATACTAATAAAGTTATAAACAATAAAATTGGCGTGTTTTCTCTGAAAAATAATGTTTCTTACCATTTTTAATTGATTTTTACCTTATACAAATTTTGAGGACAGGAAAAGTACTTGATTTTTAATCAAAGTTTCATATTCACACCTTACAGGAGGAATATTGTACAAATATAACATCCTGTTTTTCTCAAATTTATCTTCCCACCACAGAAGTTCTGGTTGGGCTTGAAATTCCCAATTCACAGTAGTGGGTGGAACAGGGAAAACTTTAGAAATTCTGATATCCAATGGAACAAAATGAGAACAGCTATCCAAGAAACAGATGAAAATGGATGGATTATCATTTAAAGGACAGAAATAAGGGGGGAAAGAGAAAGATTGGACTGTGGAATAAGAGAAAACTTGTATTTGTTGCCTATTTGAAATTGGGTCTCTCATATCAGGCATGGACACCCACTTTCTCTTTGGAGCCTGGCCAACATCTTCATACCACTCAATTCTGTCCAAATATGAGGATAATGAGGGAATCAAATTGTTCATGGCTTCATAAATGTCTTTATTTTTTTTAATTTCTTCAGAAAATTCACCTCTAACATCAGCCCATTGATCTTTAGTCTTGTGAATGTAGGGGGATACTGTTCTGTAGGCACAATTTCCATCACCCTGAACATTGATGGCCTTGAAGGTGTATTTCAATATAAACTTGGGAAAGTCTTCTGATCCAGTTACCTGATAAAATAAGGTCAAAAATCAAATAAATATCATAATTAACCAAAGAAATATACATCAAAATGAATCAGAAACTCACAAAGCGCTTGGACCATTAATCACTTGTGTGATAATTTCTTTGGCATTTTTCACATATTAATTCAATTGAATCACAAATCTTGAAAGTTTTTTCAGGCTTGTGGTGATTTCCTTGTGAATCTCTGCAACTCTTGGCTAATATTCTGGACCTTCTCGGGGTGACTCCTGATTTTCAATTTTCATTAAATCCAGTTTCTGAAGGTAGTGAATCTGATGAAGTTTTTGATTTGGATAATTAGGCCTCAGAATACTCAGATGAATTCACTTTCATAATTTGAGGGGGTGCAATTGACTGTGATCTTGATGTTTTTGTGCTTGTCACTTTTGATGGGGGTCTTCCTCTTCTCTTGGATTTACTTTCAATGATTTCCAATATTGAGGGATCTCTTTTATCTTTATTTCTGTCTCCTTGAGGTCTTCCTCAGATACATTTGCATTATGGCCAGTCTTAATAATATTCTTGATCCTCTTGACCATTGTGAATTTTATCAAAAAATACTTTTCCAGTCAAAATGTCTTGAAAATGATGAAGAATTGGTATCATTTCTGCCATTGGTCTTTGTGAAAGGTCTCTCCCAATATCTTCAAATATTATTTTATATTAATTATTGCTTTCTTTCTCAACACTTTTATTATCACCTTGATAGCAAGTCTGAGAAGAATATGGCAAAGAAAATCAGTGAATATGAAAAGACTCAGAAATCGAAGATCAAAAAATCCTCAAAGGTAAATTCAAATTCCACTGGGGATGGGAGTCTGATATCTGGAGCCTTTGGAACTAGTAAAATGCCTGTTTCTTCTTGTGCTTGCATGGTATTCCTTGATAATTTTTGTATTTGTTGGTGCATTTTTCATTGGGGGAAAATTTGGTCTTGGAATTTTCAAATGCCATCTGAAGGTAATAATGAGACACCTTGCCATTGAGAGCACAGATGTGTGGAGGAAGATTCTTGACATTTAAAATCATTTCTTTGGAAATTCTGTTGATGATTTCAATTAATTGTTTCTTGAAATCCATGTGAAGAGCCCTAACTACCTCCAGGAGAGTAGCAGTGAACTTCTGAAGCCAATTTTAACCATGGCATGGGCACCTTCAACTCTTGATGTGTAGCCCACACCCAGGTGGAAATGTTAGTTGGTCCATGCTGTAATATAATACTCCTTTAAAGGAAGCCAGTTTTTCTCAAAATATTTCATCACTTCAGGATTATTGAATTGCTTTTGTAGCTTCTTCCATTTATCTTTGAATGACTTTTCTCTGGGTAAATACATAACCTAATATATTAATCCCAAGGTCATCAATAAGCACAATAATAATAATACAAATGAAAGATAGAAGTAAATTACTTGATTCTAAAGGACCACATAATTTTCAAAATCAGTTCCATGAACAATTTTCTTTGGGAAATGGGAAGATAAATCCTTTTTGATGTGCCAAATGAATAAGATGACTTTTGAGTCTGGGAAGAGCTTCTTAAGACAATTTTTCAAGGCCAAATACCTGTCAATAACAATTAATGGAGGGTGTAAAATATTGGTGTTGTTTAGAGCTTTTTATATGTGTTTATTCAATTTCCAAGTATATTAGTGTTTAGTTTCATTCTTCATTGAAAAAAAATCCCACAAAAGGTCTTATTTGTTGAGCTGAACCAACAATATGAAAAGGGACATTTTCTACTTAGTGGTTTTATTAGTAAAATACATAAGAATAATATGAGGAAAGCCATGAAAAAGCTTTATGGAAAGGGGGTGATTTAAAAACAAGGAGATGATGTGTCCCTCAGTATCCCTTGCAGAGGACCACACAAAATTTTCTTCTTTGAGGGTTTCAATAAGAGAATCAATTGTCCTTCTGACTTTCATTTTTCCTTTCTTTATTTCCTTGACCTTGCTGTAAATGTATTGAAGAATTACAGGCCTGTCATACTCCCTCTGGCTGCATGATTGGTCCTGAATTGTCCTTGGAATGAGAAGTTATTTAGACATATGAGAAGTTTGGGATGTTTCTTTCTCATCAAAATTTGTGGAAGCAGGATGTGAAATTATGTTTTCAGTGGAATCATGGCTGCATTCAGGATTTTTGACTTTATGAGTCCAAGTAGTACTCTTGGCATATTTTCTTGCATAAAGTCTAAATTGACAGTAAAGCTTTCTTGAAGTGACTTTTTTGAGGAGTTCTTGTGGAAATTTGGGATTCCAGACCCACCACAACCCATTTCAATTTGGTTTTGAGTCATATTGGACCTCAAGCCTGACACATCATACCCCTGTTCCCTGGAAACATTATGCAAATTCTGCCAAAGAAGCTCATGAATCCAAAATTCACCTTCAATGGGCAGTTGAAGAATTAACTAGTGCAAAGGGTTTGTAAGTGAAGAAAGGAGGGATTTGGGGATGTGGAATGAGGAAAGAACCTTTTGAAATATGAAAAAGAGGGGATAAAATGTTTTAAAAGTCAAAAAAAGTGGGTTAAAGTGAAATTAATTGGTTGAAATGTTGGATTAATAGAGGAGGGAAGATGAAAAATAGTAGTTTGAGAAGTTTGGTTTGCACCTATGAGATATGTATGACCTACTAAGAATGCCACAAATAGCTCTATACACAGTTGATTTAGTCTTAAACAGACATATTGATTTAATTTAAAACAATAAATAACAAAAAATGAACATAACTTCATTTTGGATAAGCAAAGTTATGGTTACTATTTTTTATTTGGATTTTACACCAAAAATAACCTAGGGTAGATCCATAGGGTGTTATACCCAAAAATAGTTATTTCTTATGTTATTAGAAGATTTAAGAATTTCACAGTACAATTGCAACTTTTTCAACATTTTTTAAAATTGTTGAATTTAAAGTTGTATAAGGTTTGTGAAAATTTACCAAAATCTTAGTTAAAATTGAGATGTTGTGTATGTTTACTGAATTGGCTAAGTATTTTCAATACAGAATGTAAATACTGCATGAGCTCAATTTAAAAGGGTTTAAGGCCATACTATTGCTTTAAATTAATAAAATGGCAAAATCCACACAGAAAGGTGGGACAAAGGAAAAAGACCAAATAGAGCTGTGTTACCCAGCTTTTGGGATATGCAAGGACTCTGTTAAGGTTTTCCACCTGTATTGGAGGATTTTTGACCTTATTTAAGCTTTAATATCAGAATTTGATCCAACCTGGAGGTTTCAACTGGTTTTATCCCAATTTGGGCAGGAATTTCAAGCTGCCAAAGGGTAAATCCCAATATGCAATCTTGAAATAAAGGTTTTAAGAACTCTCAAAGATTAATTAAGCTGAAACCTTTAAGTTTACAACTATCAAAACTTTATCAAAAGTTAATGTTTGGTGTTTATTGCTATTTTATGTGGAAAAATAGCAATAAATTCAAAAATTCATTGAAAATCCAATTCTTAATGTATTTGCTTGAAAATTTGACACAGCTTAAAAATTGTTGCTATTGGCTTATAAATTAAATTGTAATTAACTTTTTGAAACCTGTTCAATTGCTAATTAGCCTTGAAAATAACAATTTTAATTATTCTTAAATAATATTAGGACTTATTTAGATATTAATTAAACATTAAGTTTCAGAGATTTTTGCTTAAAACTTCATTTTTAAGTTCTTAATGTGATGAACCTTAATATAAATAAGCTTATTTTATATTAAAACTTAAAATTACTTATACAAAATAGGATTAAAGCTACTTGGAGCTAAGAATAACACTCATAACTTCAAATTGGAATTGAAAATAAGTTACTATAATTCAGGAACCTTATTTTTTTTAAAAAAATGAGTTTTGACCTGAGAACACCCTCAGTATCCTTTATTAATCATGAGAGCTTCTTTGCAGGAATAATAAGAGCCTAAACATCACCGTTTTTGCCAAAAACCAACATCATTCCAATTATATTAGACATTTAAACAGGTATAGCTTTATTCAATATAAGGTCTTATTATTAAATTATTTTCTTAAGTACTTCATTCTTTATAAATCTTAATTTAAATGACTGAAATCATAGAAATTATATTATTTCTGTAATTACTAATAATATATTTTATTATATAAAATTATTTTCTTAAATAGCTTTTAGAAACACAAATTCCTCTTAAAATCTCTTAAATCTTATTTTATCATAAAGAATTTGTTTTTATCTCCTAAAATATTGATTTTTGGTGTTCTTTTTATTAGTTTTTTATATAGAATCTTTTTTATAAGAATTATCTCTGCACAGTGTGTGTGATAATTTCTATTATAAATAATCTTTATATATTATTAATAAATCATTAAATATCATTATTTTCCATGTGTAATTGTCTTGTTAAGAGCTTTACACTTATTGCTATAATTGTCAGTGACTATAACAATAATAGAATAATTATAATTTATTATAATTATTAAGATTTTTTTATTATTAAATTATTTAATAATAATTTAAATTCTTTTTTTTTATATAATTATTTTTAATAATTATATTAATTTGTGGTTATAATATTTAATTATATTGCATTTTCTACTGAGGAAAGTAATAGTACTCTTTATATTTGATACTATTATCAATATTTTCATATAAAAACCTTGCATTTGGGTTCATGGTCCTGATTTTAACAAATTTTATGGAAATAAATTATATCATAGACCTTATCTTACTGTTTTTTGACATAAAATTACCATATTTACTTTAATATTGGCTTGCTTGGGACTTATCCCTTATAAATAACATTTATAATATTAATAAGGTTATTTTTCTTAATAATATTTTTTAAAAATATACTATTAATTGATTTGGAATAAATTTTTATTTTATAACTAGTGGCTTTTTCACATCATAGACTTTAAATTTATTCTTTGAGTTAATATAGTAAAAAGTGAATAATAATAAAAAATTTATTAATAAGCTATTAATTTAATATTTATTATTTCTTTAAAGAAAAGAAAAAATCAAATAAAAAAAATTAAAAAATTAAGAATCTTTACTTAAAAATATTTTTCTGTACTTTTTAGACATTTTTCTTTATTTTTGATGTAATTTTCCATAAATTACATTAAAACAACTTTATCCAATAAGCTGAGTTAATAAGTTATTTTTATGATTTATTAATAAAATAACTTATATTATTTTTTTTCTCTAGTGTCATGCATCAGAGAAAACTCTTCTGACTCTGGGATCTTAGAGTCCATAATTGAAATTTAAATCAGCCCAGCACTAAGGGGTTTAAGTACAAAAGAATCCTTTAAAGGTCCAGAAGTTGAATTAAATCAATTTCTTAGTCCAATTTTATTTAAAATGAGGTTAAATGACTCCTACTAGAGGCAGGATTAACTACTCCATCCAATGAAATGGATCTCCACAAGTAAATTCAAGTCATAAATCAAAAAGACAAGAATGTCACCCCAGAGGAGAGGCACAAATGGAGGATGCAAGAGCTTCCACAAGTTCCCAAAACATTATCCATAACCTTTGAAACTCTTCTTGAGAGTATATAAGGTGACATAACTGCTATCCCTGTTGTCAAACCTAGATCATTTCCAACAGGCAACAGTGGAGATATACCAGTCTCAGTGCAAGAACTGGTTTATGGTGAAAAAGAAGCAGGAGTGGGAACTTCTTCCAAGTCTTTGGATAGGAAAAATGAACTTTTATCTTCAATTGAAGAAGCTTAATGGCCCATAAAAGAAAGAGGATCTTCTTAGGGGTTGGACACCTATGTCTTTCAAGGGACAGGTCCAAAAGATAAAAGCCTGGTTGAAAAACCAAAGCATTTTGTCAGAGAACCAGAAGAAATAGTTGTCCCAAAAGAAGGACAGAAGCCCAATAGAAGCTCCTCAAGCCTCCACAAGCAATAATCTACCTCAAAAAATTCCAAACAAGGGCAAGAAATCACCAAAGATCAATCAGAAGGGCAAGAAAAAGTCAAAGGTAAAGTCAAAGCCCAAGTGGAACAAGTCTTACCCTCAGAATTACAGAATTCCAAAAAGGGAAAAGACAGCCATATAAAATGTGTTCAATATGGCAAGGACTTTGATGAAATTAAAAAACAAGAAGGATGAAATAATTAATCAATCCTTTCCAAAGAAATAGACCTTTTGAAGCTTGTATCTCATACTGGAACTTTTAATAAAGAAATTCTAGCAAAGTTTAAAAATTTTGATTATATCCAACAAAAGTTGAGTAGTGAAATTTTACAATTGAAAGATTCACAAAAGACAATTAGGGGTATAGAAAATGTAAATAAAGATAATATTTTGTCTTTGATGCAAATTTGTAAAAGAATTGAGTGCAAAGTTAATTTTCTCAATAAACTAGATGATAATACTATTTATTTTATTACAAAACAATTAAAATATTCAAGAATAAAATTTCAAAACTTGGAAAATTAAACTGATGACAATGAATCTTTTTTCCAATAAAAATTGGGAAAAAAATGATAAAGAAATACTTAAATTGAAAGAAGACATTCAATAAAGTATTAATAATATATCACTGAAAAATTAGTTACCAAGACAATCCCCACCAATTCTTGACAGAAATGTGTTGAACTTGAATAATGACTTGAATCATATGATTTCAAGAAATTCTGAGGTAGAAAATTCCTGTAATTTCAAGGAAATTCCCTTATGAGAGGAATGGTCAACCTTCATTGGTGAAGGGTAATATAATAATATGGACTTTATGAAGATAATTGATATTTTTACAGAATACTTTAGCATACCATATGAGTACATAAGTGCCAGATTACACTGGTTATTTACCAAGTCAGAAAATAAATGGTATCTTAAGATAAGACAAGACCATGGTAAACACTAATGTCCTTTGTAGAAAGAACAACTTATTTCTAAATGGGAAAATTACTCCTGGATATATAGAATGGAAAGCTGTTTTGAAGAAAGAATTTTTAATATTTAGAGTGAAATTTGCATTTCCTGGTTTCTTAAACAGAAGGACAGATTAACTTCCCTTGATCCTGATATTTCTGAAGAAATAGTAAATAAAATTATATTAAGAAAATTTGGTGGTGACCTTGAGCATGCTATAATAAGCAGATTTATTGAGCTTCTTTTCTACAGAAGATTCTATCAATTCCATGGAAGACATCACTACCAGAACAAAAATAGGTAGAAATTGGTATAAACCTCCAATAGATAATACAACTAATGGGAAACCAATTTCAAGACCAAATGAACCACAAGTAATAGATCCTTTGAAATGTCATAAATGTGGAAGTATGCCTCATTTGGCTGATACTTTTACAAAGAAAACAAGAATTAATGAGATAGAAATTGAAAAAAACTGAAGGCACAAAAGAAAAAAAATATGTATCTTTAAATTAAAGCTATTATTAGCCTTCTGGAGAAGAAGACCTACCAGATCAACTTAGTATAGAAAACATTAATTAATCCTTTGAATTCACAAAAGTGCATACTCACTTGCCACAATATAGTGATTAATGTATGGATCTCATACATGTGCAAGATGCCAAACTTCAGAAAACCAATCCTTCTAGAGATAAATTTTATACATCTGGATCATCTTTTATCACTAATCTTGTAATAAAAAACAATAATCCAAAATGAATATTGACTTGGGTTCTTTCCACACTTGTGTTGGAAAAAATTATCTTTACAGAATTTATACCAATTGTAAGGAACAATTGATTTAAATTGAAGGTATAAAATTCAAAAGTGCTAGCCAAAATATGCACCATTTGGGAATTTTTGAACCATTAATGATATTTCCTCACCCTTCAGTAAGTTTCATACTGAAATTTAAATTTCTTGTTATGAATAACTTCACTTCAAAAAATTTCATACTAAGAAATGCTTTTCTCAATTTTTATGAAATTTATATTAATAATTACAAAGACAGATATTTAACTATAGGTTAAAATAAAAGGAAAAAATTCAATTTTCCTCTAGATAAAAGAGAAATAACTTTAATTACATAATTAAAAATATTAATAAGGAAAAATTTGTGACAGATCAATTTATTGAATCACAAATTAGTCTGAAAATTAACATTAGAAATGAAGTAAAACCTTATTGAAATTTTATTTAAATATAGAGAACCCTTTTCTTCTGATAATGAGCCACTAGGGGCTATTAAAGGCAATGAAGTGGAAATTATGCTTACTGTTTAAATACCTTACCCTCAAATATTAAGAAGACCAGCTTTCACAGTTATCCCCAGATCTATAGAATCATTAGAAATTCATATTAATGAGCTGATGAAACTGGGATTTCTTATAAATGTTGGACATAATGAGAAATTAGATTTCACAACCCCTTTAATCATTAATTTTAATAATTAAAAATCAAGTATGGTTGGTGATTTTAAAGCATTTAATACCTATTATATTCCAGACAGGTACCCAATTCCTAGAGTCCAAGCAACTTAGACTCAATTATCCAAAGAAAGATTAATTACTTCCATGAATTCCCTTGAAGGTTTCTATTGGAATTTTTTTACACCTCATGATAGGAAATTATTGAGAATTATTTCTCATTGTGGTAATTATGAATACTTGAGAATGCCTTTTTTTATTAAAAGTGCACCCTCTCATTATCAAAAAATGATTAATACCATTTTCCCACATGAATTATAAGAGGGATGGTTGATCATTTATATTTATGACATTATTATTTGTTCAGAAACCTGGAGATTGCATTGAGAGAGACTTTCATTAGTACTTAATAAAATTATTCACATGAACATAAAAATATCTCTCAAGAAATTTAATTTTGGATTTAATTAGTCAAAAGCTCTAGGAAATGTAGTTTAAGAACTAAGCCTTGGTTTTGATAAAAACAAAATGGCTGTAGTATTACTGAAGCAAAGGCCCCAGAACAAGGAAGAAAAGATTTCTTTATTAGAATTTTCCAGTTATTAAATGAAACACCTTAAAGATTTTAAAATCCATTCCAGATCCTTGTAAAGAATTTGTGATAAACAAACTGTCTTTGAAATGACACAAGAAAGGATTAAAGAATATGATAAGATCAAGTATGCCTTAACCAGTGCACCATTATTATTAATGCAAGACTAGAAACTTCTTTTCAAGCTGTATATTAATACATGTGATGAAAGTCTAGGTTCATCTCTTCATCAAGTTCAGATTTTCAATGAAAAGCCTTATGAAGGTCCAGTTTGTTTTATCTCAAGAAAAATAACACCTACTGAGGCTAGATATGAATCAAGCCAAAATGAGATCCTTATCCTTGTTTGTTCTCTGGAAAAACATCATTATTATCTTGATGGTAGTGTTTTTGAATTAATTACTTATTTTAATTCAGTGAAATCACTTCTTCAAATTAAAACTCCAATTGGAATATTGCTATACAGGAGTATAGAGGCAATATGACCATAGTAAATAAATCTGTAAATATTCACAAGAATTATTATTGCTTGAGTAGATGAGAATTACCAAATACACCTTATAATTCTTCTCATGCTCCTTAAAATTCAGAACCTCAAATTACAATTTAAGGAATTAACATCACAGATGTGGAAACAGAATTCTTTGAAGAAGCTAGAGAAAGCTATAAGCAAGATAAAAATTGCCATTTTATTACTTCTCTAATTGACAAAGATTTCAAAGATGCAGCATTGGCTAATTCTCTAGATGATATTTGGAAAGCATCTTATGACAATGGAAGGTTCCATTTATTTGATGGTATGCTATATCATAGGTCTAAACAAAAATGTGTACTGGTCTTATGTAGTAAAATTTTAATCAACACAATATTACTAGAGTGCCATGACAAAACTTATTTTGGACATTTGTCTTAATACAGAACAATGGAAAGAATTAAGACATGTTCTTGGTGGCCATCTTGGAGAAAAAGATGTCATTGAGTACTGTCATAGTTGTGATAGGTGTCAAAAGTCCAATAAAGCTACAGGTAAAATATTTGGTTTAATTATTCATATCCATAAACCAAGAAACCCATTTTAAGTGGTTAATATGGAGTGGGTAACTGCCTTACCACCTGGTGGTGAAAAAAATGTACAATGCATGTCTTGTTATGGTAGAAAGGTACAGCAAGACCCCAATCTTTTTACCATGTCATAAAAATTACACAGACATGGATAAAGATCTTTTAATTTGGAAAATATTAATATCTAATCTTGGTATTTTTAAAAATATCATTACTGATAGAGACCCAAAATTTACATCAGCTTTACATACTCTTTTGGGTACAAAACTATAATTCTCAACAGCTTACCATCCACAAACTGATGGATTATCAGAAAGAATGATTCAGACCCGTGAGGAAATGATCAGAATATTTTTTTCTTATGAAATGGAGTTTAAAGATTCTGATGGCTTTACCCATTATGTTTGTAAACTTATACCAGCATTAGAATTGGCCTAAAATACTTCCATCCATGCTTCAACAGGAAAGAATCCTGAAATGTTGGAAAAAGGATGGAATCCTAAAATTCCAGTTGATACTTTGAAAAAAGATTTAGTTTATATTAATCTAACTGCATAAATATTTAATCTATTGCTTGAAAAATTTAGGCATCATGAAAATTAGAGCATGAGTTATCCCTTTGAAAATGCTAAACAAAATTGGATTAAAATTAATAAGACCCCAGATGTCAAATTGGTGGATTTAATACTTGTTTCAACCTTGAACTTTAACAATATTAAAGTCCCAAAGAAATTTAAAGATTCCTTTTCAGTACCATTCATTATTGAAGCCCTTCATGGGAAAAAATTCAGTACAAGTGAAACTGTCAGGAGAACTGGAAAAGAAGAAATCCAAATTTCCCTGTCAGTCTAGTAAAGCATTACACTTCAAGTAATAAGGAATTCTTTCCTTTGAGAAATGAAACACCCTTATAAGTAACACAAATTGATCAAAGTGAAGAAAAAAAACTGTTCTAAAAGTCTTGAAAGAAAGAAGACTTAATGAAAAAAATGAAAGAGAACAATTAGTCAGGTACAGAAACCCAAAACATGAAGATGAGTGGCTTTTAGAAAGTAAAATACCTTATTCCCAAAGGTTTCTCAGAAGATTTTAGCATTAGAGAAGACCAATTCCTCAATAACTTTTTTTTTTGTGTGCTATACATACTTAAAAGTATAATTAGAGAGGTTTAACAATGGATTGAACCCCCCCAAATTTAGTTGGAGGTATACTATTAAGGAAAAATTGTAGTAAAATTCTTTTTTGGTGGTAGGGAATGTGAGCTCTGTGAGATATATATGACATACCCATAAGTCCAAAAATAACTTTATACACAGTTTATTTAGTCTTAAAAAGACTTATCAATTTAATTCAAAACAAAAAATAAAAATAAATTTATTTTGTATAAACAAAGTTATAATTATTATTTTATTTTTAGATTCTAAACTAAAAATAACTTAGGGTAGACCCATATGGTTTTATACCCAAAAATTAATATTTCTTAAGTTATTAAAAGATTTAAAAATCTCATAGTTCAATTTCATTATTTAAAAAATTTTTGAAAAAAAAATAATTTAAGCTTAAATAAGCTTAAATTCAAAGCTTCATGAGGTTTTTACAAGCTTACCAAAATTTTATTTGAAATTGAGTTTTTGTGTATATTTGCTGAATTGACTAAGGATTTTCCATACAGAATTTAAATCCTGTATGAGCTCAATTTAAATTTTTTTAAGTCCATAGTATTACTTTAAATAAATAAAAGGGCAAAATCCAAACAGAAAGGTGGGAAAAAGGAAAAAGACCAAATAGAGCTGTGTTACCCAGCTTTTGGGATATGCAATGACTCTGTTAAGATTTTCCACCTGTATTGGAGGATTTTTGATCTTATTTAAGCTTTAATATCAGAATTTGATCCAACCTTAAGGTTTCAACTGGTTTTATCCCAATTTGGGCAGGAATTTCCAAAAGGTAAATCCTAATATGAAAGCTTAAAATAAAGGTTTTAAGAACTATCAAAGCTTAATTAATCTTAAAAGTCTTAAATAAGCTCAAAACTTTAAATTTAAAAGTATCAAAACTTTATCAAAAGTTAAGGTTTGGTGTTTATTGCTATTTTAAAAGTAAAAATATTAATAACTTAAAACCTTCATCAAAAATTAAAGTCTTAATTTATTTACTTATAAATTTCACACAACTTAAAAATTTATGTTATCTTTTTTATAAATTAAATTTTAAGTATTATTTCTTAAACATTTTTAATTTTTAATTAACCTTGAAATCAAAAAAATTTAATTATTATTAAATAAAATTAAGATTTCTTTATAAATTAATTAAAAATTCAGTTTAAGAGATTTTTTCTTGAAACTTTTTTTTTTTAAGTTTTTTCATGTAATTAAATTCAATATAAAATGGGTGTTGGTAAACACATGTAAGCTTTTAGTAAAAACACATAAGCCCTTACGTGTTTTTACTAAAAGCGTAAGTGACCTTAATTTTCAAAAAAAATTCCTCAGGCTCAGTTTTGAGGATTTTTTTAATTTTTTTTTTTCCATATTTTTCCCGACTTGGCATGTCAATAAGCACAAATTTTTTCAATTTTTTTTTTTTTCCAAATTTCACAAATTTGGCCAATATGCCAAAATGGCATATTTTTTTCAAAAATTCATTTAAAATTTTCCCACTTATGAATTTCCTTCATTTTTTTTAAAAAAATAAAGGGTTCAATGTGAAGAATAAAGAACCAGAATCCCATAATTTTGGGAATTTTTTTGGGTGGGACAAGTGAAGGCGCAAAAAGAGTTTTTTTTTCAAATGTTTTTTCCCGTCATTGTAATATGCCTATTTTTAAAAAGTGAATTTAATAACTTCCCACTTATGAATTTCCTTCATTTTTTTTTTAAATTAAAGGGTTCAATCTGGACAATAAAGAACCAGAAGCTCATGAATTGGGAAATTTTTTTGGGTGGGACCACAAGTGAAGGCGCAATGGGTATTTTTTTTTAACTGTTTTTTTTCTTGTGTGTAATATGACTATTTTCAAGTACAAAACTTCCACATGTTTGATAAAAAAGGAGACTGAGGTGGGATTTAAGCAATAAAAATGACTGAGGAGGGGGATAATTGGCATAAATTGTATATACAAAAATCATTCAATCAGAATCAACCTCCAAAATAGTGGGTTTTTTCTGAGAGGGGGGAGGAAGATTGGACAAATACAACATTCTGTGTTTCTTAACTTTATCAGCCCACCCCAGGGCTTGTTTTTGGGCATGAATCTCCCAGTTCACAGTAATGGGGGGGACTGGATAAACTTTAGAAATGATGATGTCCAATGGAACAAAATGAGCACAACTATTCAAGAAGCAGATGAAAATGGGGGGATTATCATTGGGAGGACAGAAATAAGGGAAAAAGGAAAAATATTGGGCTGTGGAATAAAAGAAAACTGGTCTTTTATACTTATTTGCAATTGGATCCCCCATGTCAGGCATGGACATCCACTTGCTTTTTGGAGCCTGGCCAACATCTTCATACCATTCAATTCTTTCCAAATAAGAGGATACTGAGGGAATTAAGGTGTTCATGGCTTCATAAAGGTCTTGATTTTGGTGAATTTCTTCAGCCAAGTCACCTCTGACATCAGCCCATTGATCTTGAGTCTTGTAAATGAAGTGGGATACTGTTCTGTAGCCACAGTTTTCATCGCCCTGGACATTGATGGCCTTGAAGGTGTATTTCAATATAAACTTGGGCAAGTCTTCTGAGCCAGTTATCTGATAACATAAGTTCAAAAATTGAATAAATATCAAAATAAACAACATAAAGTTACATTAAAAAGAATCAGAAACTCACAAACAGCTTGGAGCATTCATCACTTGTGTGATAGTTGCTTTGACAATGCTCACAGGTCAGGTCAATTGCATCATAGATATTCAAGCTGGTGGCAGGCTTGTGTGGTTTTCTTTGTGATGTTTTGCTTCCAATTGCCAATCTTCTGGACCTTCTAAGGGTTACTTCTGATTTATTTAATTCAGTTGCTGAGGGTAGTGAATCTGATGAACTGATGGATTTAGATAATGAGTCCTCAGAATCTTCAGAATCTTCAGATGAGTCCACTTCCATAATTGGAGAGGGGACATTTGACTGGGATCTTGAAGTTGTTGTGCTGGTCACTTTTGATGGGGGTCTTCCTCTTCTCTTGGTTTGACTCTCAATGATTTCAAATTTTGAAGGTTCTCTTTTGTTTTTATTCTTGGCTCCTTGGGGTCTTCCACGGATATTCTTGCATTCTAGAGGGTCTTCATAATATTGATCATCCTCTTGACTCTTGGGAATTTGATCAAATTGGACTTTTCCAGTCAAAACATCTTGAAAATGTTGGAGTATTGGGGTGATTTCTGCCATTGGTCCTTGAAACAGGTCTTCCCCAATGTCTTCAAATATTTTCTTGGCTTCATTCTTTCTTTCTTTTTCAACACTTTGATCATCACCTTGAAAACCAGTCTGAGAAGAATATGACAAGTAAAATCAGTTAATAAGAAAAAAATAATAAGAAGAAATTAAAAAACCCTCACAGGCAAATTCAAATGCCACTGAGGATGGAAGTCTGATAATTCAAGCCTTTGGCGCTTGGCAAATGCCTTTTGGGTCTTATGCTTGCAAGGAATGCCTTTATAATTGTTGTATTTGTTAGTGCATTTTTCATTTGGAGGAAATTTTGTTTTGAAATTTTCAAAGGCAATCTGAAGAGCATAATGAGACACCTTGCCATTGAGGGCACAGATGTGTGGAGGAAAATTCTTGACATGGACAATCATTTCTTTGGAGATTCTGTTGATAATTTCAATAAATTGTTTTCTGAATGCCATGTGGAGTGCCCTGACTACCTCCAGGAGAGTACCAGTGGACTTTTGTAGCCAAAGTTTAACCATGGCATGGGCACCTTCAACTCTGGAGGTGGATCCCACACCCAGGTGGCAATGGTGGTTTGTCCAGGCTGGCACATAATACTCCTTTAGAGGAAGCCAAGTATTTTACAAATACTGCAAGACCTCAGCATTTTTAACTTGCTTTTGAAGCTTCTTCCAGTTGTCTTTGAAAGACTTTTCAGTGGGTGAATACATAAGCTGAGAAAAGAATCCCAAAGTCATTAATAAAGACAATAATAAGAAAAAAAGTGAAATAAAATGACATAAAATGAAGAAGTATATTACTTGATTCCAAAGGCCCATAAAATTTTCAAAATCAGTTCCATGACCAATTTTCTTCATGCAATGAGCAGATACATCCTTGTTGATGTGCCAAATGCATAGCATGACTTTGGAGTCTGGGAAGAGCTTCTTAATAGAGTTTTTCAAGGCCAGATCCCTGTCAATAACAATAACTGGGGGGGGAACAAGATTGGTGTTGTTGAGGACCTTTTCAATGTATTGATTTAATGCCCAAGTATATGAAGTTTCATTTTCATTCTTCATCAAACAAAAAAGCCCCAGAAAAGGTCTTATTTGTTGAGCTGAATCCAACAATATGAAAAAGAGGCATTTTGTACTTATTGGTTTTATAAGTACAATCCATAAGAATGACATGAGGAAAGCCATGAAGAAGTTTTATGGCCAGGGGGTGAGTAAAAAACAAGGAGGTAATGTGTCCCTCAGAATCCCTTGCAGAGGACCAAACAAAATTTTCTTCTTTGAGAGTGTCAATAAGAGCATCAATGGGCCTTCTGCCTTGCAGTTTGTCTTTCTTTATTTTCTTGACTTGGTTATAAATGTCTTGAAGGATTACAGGCCTGTCAGACTCCCTCTGGCTGCATAATTGGGCCTGAATTTGCCTTGGCATGAGCAGTGATTCAGACATTTGAGCAATTTGGGATGTTTCTTGCTCATTGAATTTCCTGAAAGCAGGATGTGCCATGATATTTTCAGTGGCATCATGGCTATGTTCAGGATTTTTGACTTTAAGAGTCCAAGTGGTACTCTTGGCATATTTCCTGGCATAAAGTCTAAAAGGACAGTCAAGCTTTCTTGAGGTGACTGTTTTGGAGGGGCTTTTGTTGGGATTTGGGGTGCCAGACCTGTCACAACATATTTCAATTTGGTTGTGGGTCATATTGGACCTCAAGGTGGACACAGCATACCCCTGAGCCCTGGCAACATTATGCACATGTTGCCAAAGAAGCTCAAGGGTCTGAAATTCACCTTCAGTGGGGGGTTGAAGCATATTTTTAATGAAAATTATGTATAAAAGTGAAAAAAAGGGGAATTGGGGGATTTGGAATGGGGTAAGAACCTTTCGAAATGTGAAAAAGAGGTGAAAAAAGGTGAGAAAAATGAACAGAAGTGGTTAAGAGTGACAGAAAGTGGTTTAAATGTGGGATTAATAGATGAGGGATGGTAAAAAATTGAAAATTGAGAGGCTTGAAAGCAGGTTGTTGTGGTGGAAAATGCAGTCTTTGGGGGAAAAAAAGAAAAAAAAGTGTGAAAAGCTTTGCAAAATGGCTTTGGTAATGCTGTTTTTCCAAAAAAAAACAATGGTTTGGGGTGGGGATAATATGGATTATTGGGGTGTTTGGGCTTTTTTTTGGGGGGGGGGCTGGGCAAAAAAATCTGAAACAATTTGGAGTTAGAGAGGTTTTGTGGGGAAAAAACCTCTTTTGGGCATGTTTTGGCCCAATACAGGCATGGTTGTGTTTCATTTTTAATTAAAAATGGGCGCAGTGCACCCCTTACGTTTTTTTACCAAATTATGGCCAAAAGACGTAAGTTTTTAGTAAAAACACGTAAGCTCTTACGTGTTTTTACCAATACCCTATAAAATAAACTTATTTTATATTCTATTAGTAGTTTTTTTTAATATTTTTGTTTTTTACTTAATAAATTTATTTTGAAACTTTAAGTTTTTAAATGAAGAATTTAGAACCAAAAAATCCTTGTCTTTTGTATATTAAAATACTTTAGATTTTGAGGGGTGGTATTTCTAAAAATCTCAAAAAAATTAAATCTAGTATATTTTCTCAAAAAAGGAAAAAAAAATTGTAATTTATGGTTTCATAGGCTTGATACTTGCTAATATATATATATTTAAAAAAAAGAGTTTGAATTGAATCTATTTATTAATTTTATTTATTTCATTCAATCGATTTCTTTATATTTTTTTTTTAAATATTTAAATATTATTTGACTTAATATTTCAAATTTTAAATTATTATTACTTTTTTATCAATAATATTTTTTTTCAAAAAAGGTAAACTAATGAAAACTCTATAATGAAATATATATTATTTTATATCAATTTTTTATCATTAAAAAAATTCAATTTAATTTTTTTTTTTGATTTTAATTATGATATTTTCTATTGATTTATTCAAAAATTAAAAGCTTCAAGAACGTTAATTCCTTAATAAATATATCAGATCTTATAAAAGTTCTTTTTTTTTTAAAAAAAAAAAACTTGAACAAAAACTCCATTTTTTTGTTGTTATTTTTGAAAAGGGAAGAATTTTTTTTAATGAAGTAAAAGAAGGATTCTTGTATTTTAATTATTTTTTTTTTGGTTTTCAAATACATATTTTAAAAAAAGAAAAGAAATTGAATTTTTTCAAAAAAATCACTAGTTTAAAAGTCCAATTTCTTTTTTTTTTTTAGTAATTATTTATTAAAAAATTGATTTAAAATGTTTTATTTTATTTTTTTGTCTAAAAAAACAAATTTAAATCATTATGGGATTTTTGAATAACAAAAATACTTTCAAAATTAAAACCAGAAAAGCTCTTTATAAGATGAATATTCTAGAATTAAAGATGGATAATATGAAGCAAATTCAAAAGAAAAGAAAAAAATATGACATTTTATTTACTTTTGTATTGTCCATTCCATATCAATTAGTTGGTTTTCCACTAATAATGCAAGAAAGTCAGGGAGCCTGACATTCCAGTAAAAACTTATTCTTTTTCAATCTCAAGAAGCTTGTAAGATGTCAGCTGAGGTTGGATATCAAAAATAATTTGGATCATATAGCTAAATAATAGTCTTACAGAATTCTTTAATGAATAGAAATGATGTGGTTTTAGAAAGCCATAGGTACTCATATACTTGATCGACCAAAAGCCTCATATGATAGTTTTTACTTTTCTGAATTAATTTTGTTGTAATCTATCCAATTTGAATCTTCCAGTAATTTCTTTTCTTTTTCTAGAAATAAGAATAATCTTTTTTATTTAGTTTATAAAGAAATTTTGAGACATGATAATTGAAAACTCCTTTGGAAATTCTCATCATTATAGACAGTGTCAATTTTGAAATAGACTTTGTATTGGTATTGATATCCATTATGATGATATTAAAAGGCATTTCAGATCTTTTGAGTTTTAGATTCTGTTATATTTAACTTGTACTTTACATTACATTTTTGAAGAACAATGTTGTTGGTATTCATGACATGGCAGTTCCTGTTGTGGTTTGTTAGCGGCTTTAATTTAGTTTGATAAATTCACATTCTCAAAAGAAGACACAATGAATGAGAAAGGCATGAGATTAATGACAGAACGAAATAAAGCTTTATGCGAAATAAGATCATTAAATTCTCAACTACCTTTTTGAGCAATTTCGACAAGAAGCTGGGAAGATAGTGACACAATGAATGAGAAAGGCATGAGATTAATGACAGAACGAAATAAAGCTTTATGCGAAATAAGATCATTAAATTCTCAACTACCTTTTTGAGCAATTTCGACAAGAAGCTGGGAAGATAGTCTGTAGTGGCAATGGTGATGCATCTTTGGAGTTTGACACTCCAGTTTTCTCTTGCATATCTATGGGTACCATGCATTGCGTACCATCCATGCGAAAATAATTCACTTATGAGTAAATTTATATCAATATATTTCTTCATGGTATTGTCCCGTATTTTTTGATATACTGTACTGTACAGTAAAATGAATTAATAATTTTCTTGATGGAAATAACGTGAGAGAGGATTGAATGAGAAAAGAAAAGATACAATCTCGGACTCGGAGGGAGTTGATGAAAGTTGTTTGAGTTTAAGATTTTAAGATAGACTTCAATTAGAAGCACTGCCTCAAGGAGATCTAGCTAGATAACTAATGACTCGGACCGATAAATAAGATAAGTCCTTATTGTACTGTATAAAGAGATAAGGCACAAATCAAATGATTGGGGTTACTAGCTGCGGATTGCGGAGTGCGGAGTTTGGTTTGTAGTGGGTAGTAAGCAAAGCAGTCTAAGTCTGACTTTGTAGCGGAGTTGAATTTGATTAGATTGGGGAGATAAACGAGATATTTGATTGGCTTAATCAGACTCAGAATCAGACTCAGAATCAGACTCGGTTAATTTAATAGCATATATACTGTACTCTACTGTACTGTACAGCCTAAACTCCCTAGAGAGAGAGGAGTTTGGATTAGTAAGTAGACTGTATAGTACAGTATTTTCAAAGTTTGATTAAATTAAATTAAATTGCTAATCAAAAATTTAAATCTACCCTGACCTCAACCAGTTTGAGTGGTCAATTTGGTCAATAAGGAATTAAATTAATTTACTATAAATTCTGTCATTGGAGATTAAAATTGATAAACTTATTCTTCTACCTGATCTAATTCTTTAATTCATCTTAAAATTTAAATCCCAAAATAAATCCTAAGAGAAGTTGTTAGAAATTTTTTTAGAGAAATTCTTAAAATTTTCAAAAATGACCAATAACAAATCACTCGATCTTTCTTCTTACTTCTCCGATTTACCTAATGAATCTAATCATTCCATCAACTCAAAAAAGCGTTTAATCAAAACTTTCTATGTTAAATCAATTCATGTAAGTCTTCTAAATCTCTATTTAGATCACCTACAAAATTGGACTAAAATTTAAATTTAAATTCCTATTAGCGTAATATTAAACCTAAAAGACCTTTTTATCGTCATAAAGAATTCATTCATACTAGAAATTCATCATCATCATCTTCTTCTTCTTCTTCAAATCAAGAACTTCTTTGGGTCAATCAAAAATGGAATAACTTATTAGATCGTCAAAGACAAATTGAAGCTAACGTCAGAAGAACAATCTTAAATAGAGATAGATTAAATCCTCTCGTAAGTCAAATCTTCTTACTTTCTAGTCTCAAAAATTAAAAGTAATCTTTTCGAATCTTTAGGAACTATCTCAATGGTTAAACTCCGATGACACTTGTAATCTACCTTTACCTAGTTTAGGTGTTAGATTAAGAATGATTTCAAATGATTAAAATCTTTAAATTTCATTCAAAATCAAAAAATTCATTACATTTCATCAATTTAAACAGACTCTTAGAATCTTACACTCATGAAAAATTAACTTTCACTCAAATATTTAAAAGTAGAAAAAAAAAACTCCTGTGACTTAAAACCAAAATCACTTGTCGTTTTTATCTCATCATTGATAAATTTTTCTTTCAAAATTTAATATTACTCAAACTTGTTTTAAAAAATGATCAAGTCTTAGTACAATCAATACATTATCATTTTCGTTTTTTGTCGGACATGATCAATACTGCAAAAATAATTTAGAAATAGACGAATGCATCCAAAGATAGTACATTGTTTACTTTAATCATTGTTCCTAGTATCATCATTTCTTGCTGCCTCTTTTTATTAGAAATTTTAAAGTCACTCAAAATAACTCTATCTTAATTTGATTTGGTGCTTCGAGAGAGCACAATCATTTTTGTCGTCTACACGTTTCAATATAACCTCTGACGTCGTTCCATTCCTGATTTGGAATTCACCGCCAACAAAATTCTTCAGAATCTCACTTACAATTAAAAAAATCCGTTTTCTGGAAAAAATTACCAAAAGATGTCTGCAAGCGAACAAAAAAAAAACGCTGTATTTTTTTTGCTGCGGAGCAAAAATTCTCACGCGCACAAGATACTCAAGGTGACACATCAAAATAAAAAATTGATTCGCAAAAAGGAGACAAGAAAAATTCAATAATTACAATAACAATATTTAATCGAAGAAACTTTCATTTTTGGGTTTCTTGAAACAAAACAATGTTTTTTTTATTAAAATAAGAGCATAAAAATAAACAAAAAACTAAAGAATTCGTTCTTAATAATAAAAAAATATGTTAAATAACATAAAAAACACATTTATTAGCTAATGTGGAGTAAGTTAAGAGAGCAAGCAAGAACTGACCATATAGAAATGGTGGTCTTAGTAAGATGTTGAGCCATCATTCTGTGCAATAACCATTTCCATTTGGCATTGCATGGATAGTAACAAGTCATCCAAAGTATGACAGGGGACATTGTCCCATGCTGATTGGATGGCCACCTGCAATTCTTCAATTGTTTAGGGTTGATAGAGTTTTCTGATGGCACTCTTTATTATTTTCCACGCATTCTCAATTGGTTGATATTAGTTGAGTGGGAAGACAATTTCAATTTTTGGATTTCATGTCATTGGTGCCATTGATTGCTGAGAATTGCAATGTAGATAGGGGAATTGTCTTCCCATTATCCAGGGTGCTTTCAGCATATGGCTTATTAAAGGAAGGGGAACCATTAATTAAACATGATGTTATTTATCCATTAAAGAAAGAAATCCTTTATTTTTTTTGTGACAAAAATTCCAGCCCAGACCAGGTGTCACAGGGGCTCTTGGACAGAAATACAAGAGTGGCCTGGCACTCAGCAATCAAGGAACTCACTTGGAAGACTCCAAAGAATAAAGAAAAATAAAAATAAAAGAATAAATTCCTCTAAGAAATATGCAGGTACAAGATGAGATTCAATAAGAGGAAAGAGAAGCCAAATGGCCAAAGAGCCAACCAAGTAAGTCCTTAATCAATGTTTCAACCTGCCAAAATGAACAATGGAATTAGTAAGGATATGACCACCAAATATCCATTGACAGTCAAAGAAAGAATAAGAGAAAAGGTGCTAAATGACTGACTTGATAATATTAGTATTCACTTAACAAGAAGATAAGATAAATAAAGATAAAATAAAATCAAAGTATATTAATTAACTGGGAAAAAACCCCCCAGGGTGGAAAGGGTAGCCAGTATATGTGAAAAACTGGGAGCTTGAGTTCTTCAGGCTATTGAGGCTGTATTGATTTTTTTGGGAATTGATACAGCTGGCTAATATTGAAATTGAAATGGGTTGATTGAATTTCCCATACTTGAAAATGAAATACAGTTCTTGATGGATCCAGACTGTATTGAAATAAATATGGTTGCCAAGATGGATTGAGTGGAGCTTTGACACTTGACAATTGAATGAACTGCCTCTTGAATCCCTTGAGAATGGTTGAACATTATTGCCTTGGAGGAATACTGTGAATGAAATTATCCAATGACATCTTGATGGCATGATTGGTCTTTGACACTGAAACACTTGCTCTTGAGCCTTGATGAGTCCTCTGAATGATTGGGTGCCTTGATGACATGATGATATGTTGGAGTATTGAAATGACCATTCGATATTGCCACAATTGAATTTCTGTTGAAAAATGATGCATAATGATATATAACATCATTTATGGCATATTGGTTCATTGGAAAGAAGATTACGTCCAAAGGTCTTGAGATGGAAAGGCAGAGGGGAAAAAGATGGATGTGATGGCTTCAGAGCTTGGAAAGGTGTTTCTGGGTCCTTTGGCGTTTTTGGCCACTTTTGGGTTGTGAGCCAAAAACTGGCCCAAAGGGCGGGAAAGTGTCTTTTGGACACTTTGCGTCAAAGTGCGCAAATGTGCATTATGAGCCCAAATGTCCAAAAACAGCCATTTGGGCCATTTCCCCTGGTTTTGAGGGAAATGGCCAGAAATACCCAATTGGGCATAAATTGCCACTATGGCTTCTGGATTGAGGTGAAGGGCCATGAAGGCCCCAAAAGACAAATGGTCCATAAGATGATGACATGGACATATTGGCCACTGGTGATGGATATGGACAATTGGCCATAAAAGGAATGTGGCTTGATATGCCATACGGAGATGCAAGGAGGTGAATTGCCATGGTTGTGACACCATGACTATTTGACCACTAAGTTCTCTAAAAGCCAGTTCTATTGAGGAGTGTGCCATACTTGAACTTGGTATGCTTTCTTTCCTAAATTGAAATTTTATTTGACTATTCAAACTAATTTTTCCCAATAATCAATTCCCCATTTCACATTTTCTTGAGAAAAAAAGTCAGGCTTTAAAATCTTGTGGTCAAAGGTAAGACTTTCTTAATGCCTTACCTAAATTTTAAATCTCTTGTTGAAATTTTCTGGCTGAAAAATTCTTGTTAATCAATTTTTTAACCTTAGAAACTGTAATCCAATATTGAAAATTGATGATTTGGCTAAGATTTCATTGATAAAAATCCTTTAAGATAGTGTGTAATCAACTTTTTTTTTAGGTTTTCACCATGCCAATTTGTTTCAATTTTTGAGATTTTATCATAAATTTTTTGTAAGAGGTACCTCAAATAATTTGGAAATTTATTGATAAAATAACCCTACTTAATAAATTTCGAAAAATTTCCCATTATATTTAACATTAAGATATGGAATGATATAAATTAAAAAAACAAAAACAAATTTAAGTTAAAAAAAAATAAAAAACTGAAAATGTAAAAATTATCAATTAGATTCTTAAAAGTAATAAATCAATTCTCTGTAAATCTTTCAATCTAAATGATTGAAATATTTTTTAAAAGAAATTGAGCTAGAAGATTTATGATTAGTTAGAAAAAAAATAAGTTTAAAAACAAAACAAGTAAAAGTATTGATAAGTTACAACAAATAAGATTTCAGGATTGCATATTCTGATTACAGAAATGAATTTCTATAGTGCCTTACCATTTTATTTTAATAATTTAGGTAGTGAAATTTAAATTCAAATTACTTTAAATTCTAAAAAATATATATATATATAAACAAATTTATATTTCAAGAACTTTAATATTAAATTTGTCCCAAATTTAAAAAAAAAATATTGAAATATTCAATTTTAAGAATTTTCAAAAATTTTTTAAGATCTTTTTAAAAAATAAAATTAATCTTTTTAATATAATTCTTTTTTTTTTTTTTTTTTTTTTTTTTTTTTAATTAAAACTCAAATAAATATTCAATAAATTAATTTAATTTTAATTTTATTTTATTTTATTTTTTAAACAATTTTCAATTAATATATATATATATATTAAATTTTTAATTATTAAAAAAAAATAATCTTTATATTTTATTAAGTTTTTTGGATTGTTTTTATTTTTTTTTTTTTTAATAAAAATAATTCAAAAATGAAAAAAATTATTACTATTATTATTATTATTATTATTATTATGAATTCAAAAAAAAGAAAAATAAATATTTAATTTAATTAAATTAAATCAATTAATTTTTTTTTTTGTGACTTAAACAAAGAAAAATTAAAATAAATTCTTTTTTGTTTTTTTTTTTATTTATTTTGATTTTTTGAATTTTAATAATTAATTAATTAATTAAATTTAATAAAATCTTTTTTTTTAAAAAAAAAGAAAAAGATTAAAGAATTAAAAAAAAGTTGATTTAAATTCTCAATATTTCTTTTAAGACCAAAAGATTTTTTTTTTTTTTTTTAATTTACTCTTTTGAAAAAAATAGATTCCTTACTTTATCTTAAGTAAATGTGATAATATTTTGCTTAGTAATTACCAATTTAGGTATATTCCATAATCCAAATGATTACAATTATTTTAATTATGTCTACTTAATTTTTATTAAATTTAGTTTTTATTATTAAATAAAATATTTTATATTTATCCTTTTTTTAAATTTAAATTAAAAAAAAAAAAAAAACTTAACACAAAAAACTTTCAAAAATTTAGAAAAAAAAAAAAAAAAGTATTTTTAAAATTTGAAATTTTTATATAATTTAGAGCTTCAAGTAACTAAAAAGAAATTATTTCAAATTTAAAAGATTTTTTTTGTTGAAACATAATTAAAAATTATTATTTTTTTCTTCTTATTTCACTTTAAATTTTCCTAGATCATTCTTGTTATAATTCTTTTTAATCAAATTTAGTTCACTGTAAGATCCTTATTCATTAAGGGAACCTCCAATTTTTATATTCTGATAAGTTTAAAATGATATATTCAGGAAAAATAAAAAGATC